>OY856188.1:7313416-7461477 GCA_963693315.1 Diogma glabrata
GGGATTTTTCACATATAATAGTAGAAGCGTTTTAAATTAAAACTTATTTTGAAATGGTTGCACCAACTAATTTTTTACCAGGCTTCAGAAAGATGTCGATCACCCGATAATTTTACTTAAATGCATATGTCATCTACGGCTTTAGTATTGTCAAATCCGCGATGAACTTTAAGCCTTCTGCTGTTTAAATATTTCTTAGGGAGATTGGTACGCTTTGAAAACCCCAACGGACCATCATATTATCTGAATTTCAGGAATATTTTGATGCTGCGAAACGAGAAATGAAATCACCTGGAACTACATGTTGGCTCTCTATGCATCCATCTTTTTTAAACATATTAAAAAAAATTGGGAAGTTTGGCATCACAATTTTATTTCTAAGCAGTTGTTTACGTATTACAGCTATAACAATTTTAAAATTTTTTGAAAATCATGCAATCAAGACATATTTACTCCTTTTAAAAAAATGTCCTTCTCAATTTTAATAGATTCATTGCTCCATTTTATAGCAGTTCTTTCTTATTCAGCAACTTTTATGGAGAATCGAAACAATAGTAATATATTGTGTAAGTGTTTAATGCAATATTTTATTTTTCAAGGAAAAGTTTACGATGTGAGCGAGGCACAAGCGAGCATTACAAATTCTCGAGAGAATAAAATTCATTAAACCCAATACAACGTTTTATCCTTCCGATAGAGAAACATTTATTAAATTGAATTGAATTATTTTAAAATTCATTGATAAAACAAGTAAAACGAATAAAGAAAAACAAAGTATTATTGTATTTTTTTTTCATTAATTCCAAACAATTAAATAAATTTGATTCAATTTCGATATCAATTTAATTATTTGGTATTTTGAAAATGAAAAGTCTATAAAAAGCCTAATGAAAGCCCTACCTGATGAAAGACATCAAATTTTATACTAATGAGAAACCAAAAAACAATCTTTTGAAAATTTAATTCAATTTAATCTTAGTAGTTTTTGCCTTTTTAGTATTCGAGAGAGGAACATGCGCTTTAGTTTGAATTGACTGTTTTTTATATAATCAGTACGTCTATTCCGACAATTCTCTGGGAATTGTGAATTGAGAAAAAAGTGCAATAAATGAAATAACGAAATATTTTCTAATACGAATTTGTTATTTTCCGCGGCACGGAATGCTAATGAAAATTGTTACAATTTATTTCCCAATTCCTATTTCACGATGTACCGGAATAGGGCTACAGGTCGAAAATGTTTGCTTTTGATTTTTTATAACATGTAATCAAATTTTTATAAAATAAAATAAAATTTATTTCCGCATTCAATACAATCAAATAAATTGTTCTATTGTGTTCCGCCACATTCGCGGTACAGAATAAAATTCGGTACAAACAGCTGTTTGTTTCATTCTATATATTAAGACTAATAACGTACACAAATATTGTCGTAAAAAACAGAGATAAACTTATATTTATATTTGTCGGAAGGATAAATATTGTTATAATAACGGTGGTTTTTGAAGTTTTTTCAATAAATAATTGAATTTATCTGTATATTTTTATTGAAAACTTGATGGGATGTTCCGAGGGATTTTTTCCTTAAAAAACGGGAAAAATCGGGAATTTTCGATACGTCAACGGGAAATTCATTTTTCAAAATCTGGCATCACTGGTAAAGGCCTGCCGATAGAAGTGAAAACTTAAATCTGTGAAATAGTTGTGTTTTTTTGGTATCTACCAATTATTGTAGCATCGCAAATTAAAATTTCAGAATGTTTAAATTAAAATCATTAAAATTATTCTGGGTTTCACATCTATCAGCATTCCAAGCAACTATTATATACCTTTTTATATTTAAAATAATCAAAGCATATCATAGAAAAATTTGCGTCTATCAACACCTTAGAAAGCCTGTTGTTGTGGGACCTTGTGCTTAAAAGTTTTTTATGCGTTGTTGTGACACACCTTGTAATTTCTACGACCAAACACATTTTATTTAAAAAAAATAGCGTATCATCAAAGAATATTCCATAACTTAGAGTAAGGGATGGTATCGTTGATTGAAAAGACTTCATCCGCCAGCACCCCTAAAATATCACTTTGGCTAATGAGATTGCACTGCTATTGTCAGTGGTATACGATATCTTAAGATAACTCATATGCCAATAGCAGGGACTAAAGTTCGCGTGGTTGTCCCACCCATAGATCAACAATTTTAAATTTTACAAATCATCCTGCGGAAAGCTAAGTAAATTCATTGGTATTAATGCGAATTGTTGCCGTTTGCAAATCCCTATTGGCTAAGTGCCACCAGTTTAATTATTTTATTTATCATGATTGCATCCATGTTTAATCATACATAAGCTATGCTTCTTTGTATAGAATTTATGCGATTTCCGTCTCGTAATTGTGGGCTTAAAATCGATATAATCGATGTTATCAAGTATCAAGCTACAAGTATTAAGTCTTCACTTAATTTTAGAAACATGTATTACATACCATTCCAAACCAACAACATATGTGGGTGGGTGGTAGAGTTTTCGGCATAGGATCTTGAAGAAACTTTGGCAAATGTTACAGGTTCACTTGAAAATGGAAGATCTGGTTTCATTTCAAATTTGGACAAAATGGCGGGGGGGGTCTCCCGAACACCTCTAAGTTTAAATCTTGAATAACTTCTGATCCCGGGCTATGATCTTATTGAAACTTAGTATATAAGGTTTTAGTACAGTTTCCAATATTTCTGCATACCCACTTCCGGATTGTCACTTCCGGTTAAAAAGTTTTTTTTTAAGGTGTTTATCCATACTGTAGCCTACAATTACCGATCGATTTTCATGAAACGGTGCTAAAAGCTTTTAAATAACATGAGAAATATTTTATCAGCTTTTGGAGCACATTGAATAAAGGGTTGGGGGGTCCACCATACAACAAGTGGTTTTTTCCACAAAGTTTTTATGTTTGTTGGGAGCATAAAACATTCATTCGTGAATGAATTTTGATGACACTTTGAAAAAAGATGCAAACATGTATGGCACACTTTTTTCAATGTTTGTTGGGAGCACACAGCATTCGTTCGTGAACGAATTTTGTGACACTTCGGAAAAAGATGCAAACATGTATGGCAAAGAACTAATTAGTTTTTGAGTGATAGTGAACAAAGTGGTGGGGGGGTGTCCCATACACCTGTTTTTTTTAAAGCTCAATAACATCTGTACCTGCTAATCGAATGGGATGGTAACTTGGTACATGAGCATTTAGTACAGTTTACAACAGTTCTACATCCCAACTTCCGGCTTTTCACTTCCGGTAAATTTTTTTTTTTGTAAATTTTTGAAGTTTTTTCAGTGACTTTATGCACAATACAGCCTACAATAATGAAGTGATTATGATGAAACTTATGGAATAGGGTTCAATTAGTGTGAGAAGATAATTATCATCTTTTGGGACACATTGATCAAAGTGGCGGGGGGTCTACCATACAACTGCTGACTTTTCACACTTTGTTTTTAAAGTTTGTTGGGAGCATACAGATTTCATTCATTAATCAATTTTAATGGCACTTTGAAAAAAGATGAAGACTTTAATGACAAAGAATTGACTAGTTTTTGGACAATATTGGGATAAGTGATAAGCAAAAAACTGCAAATTTGTATGGCAAGGAACTGATTAGTTTTTTTTAGCGATAGTGAACAAAGTGGTAGGGGGTCCTCCAAGCACCTGTTATTTTGGAAGCTCAATAACTTCTGTACCTGATAATCGAATTGGATAAAATTTGGTACATACACATTTAGTACGGTTTACAACAGTTCTGCATCCTAACTTCCGCTTTGTCACTTCCGATAAAATTTTTTTTTTTACTTTTTCTCGTACAACAGAATTTATGTTTGTTGGGATACTACTGCCTGCTTTAATATTTTTATTATTAGAACTTCGAACTACGAAGTCCATAATATTGGTTAGCTTTTAATTAAAGTATTTTATGGATATTAGCTCATTATATATACAGAACACTATGTTTCCAGAGCTGTGATGAAGTCAGCCTATGCATCAGCGTCGCAATATTTTATTTAGCGTATGGTTTTTTCTTGTGACACATTAAAATTTAAACTTAAAATAGGTAGATTTCTACGAAATCTACCTAAAACAAAACATGGATGCACATTAAATGAGCTTACAATCGATTTGATTGCGCGTCTTTTAGTAAAAAAGTAAAAAGTAAAATATTTGAACATTGGGCAGTACATTTGAACATTAGATGTTTACATCGAGCGAGTCTATCCATGCTACTACATCGGGAGTTGCCAAATGGATGTCTGAGATGTCGCCATTGTACCGTCGAATTGGACACACAGTTGCAATGTATTTTATGGTTTGTTGTGGAGCGCCGCAGTCACACTCAGGGACTCTGAAATGCTCCACTTGTAGAAAGAATCAGGACAACTTCTACGATTCGTTCTTATTCAGTTTAGTGTAGTCCAGATATGACGTGGCAGATCGAAACCAGGTTGTGTAGAAATCGGGTTAGTAATAGAAAGGCCAGTTGTGTTGTAATGATGCCAGGTGGTGTCTAAGGCATCCAAGATATTAAAATTAGTTGCCAGCAGGCTGCTGTCAGTTTTACGTGAAGGCTTTCTTGACTTCAATCACTGTGGTGTGGTCACCGTAATATTCATGCAAGGGTAACGTGATGTTGTTGGTTACTTTTTTATGTTCACGCATGAGAGTATGCAAGCGTCTGAGTGCAAGTGGAGCGATATTGCTTAACACAGGGGCCAAGGTAAAGGGGTGAATCTGATAGTACCAATTATAGTACGCATCGTGGCATGCAGCTGGCAGTCAACTTTTTGAGAATATGTGCTAGTGAGTATGTGTGCTATCACTATGACAACATAGTGGGGGGTGGGGTTCTGTGGAACGAAAAGAAAGCAACTGTTCAATTCATTCGTAAGATACCACGGATAAAAAAACTTAACATTAGAATATTAGAACAATTCTTCTAGATTACAGAAACTTTAAAATTTCAATGGGGGGGGGGGGGGGGGGGGGGTTTAAACCCGATATAACCCGTATGTCGCTGCGCCACTGGTTCGACAGACTTGGTGTTATTCTTATAACCGGGTTTAAGTCTGCCGACACGTTTTTGTTGTTCGACAGAAATCAGTTTATGCTCGAGTCTTGCACATTTATGTACAGCAGTTAATGTGCTGGAAGAAATGTATAGGAAGATGTTTGCTCGAAGGAATTTGCGGTAAGAAATGTGCAAGTAGAAGTATGCACGGATAAATGTGCAGTAAGATTATGCACATGAATGGAATGTAGAAAAGTGTGCACGGAAAGCAGAAGTTAATGGAGCTATACTTAGTAGTTTAACAAGAATTGAAGTTGTTGGAGTGAAAGGAGGTAGGATTGCGGCTAACGATACCCCTAAACAAATTAAACTTAATTTGGAAATTTTGCAACAAAAATTAAAAATATTAAAATCAAATTAAATTGAAAAATATTTTTAAAAAATTGTTATTATTAAAACTAACTTAAATTCGTTCGTTCGATCGCCACAAAGCATCATGATCCACTTTAAAGTTCAGCTATTGAGCAATTTTGGTAAATCTTTGGAATATGGTCCAATTAGGCGAACTTATATGATTATAGAGATTGCATTTTAGCTGTTTGTTTTACACCAATAATTTCAAAATTTGATGATCAGTTATGAAAATTGTGACATAAGTTTTTTTAACAAAAATCAAAATACGTCTGCAATCAAAATAACTTTTGGGTTTTCACTTCCAGTAAAAAAGTATTTTCTTTAAACTATGTTGTTTGTCTGTTATAAAGCGATTATGAATTTCAATAGTGGTGACCCCGTAGTGATTTCAACACGCAACATGAAACTTCAACTTCTATAAACTTGGAAATATTAAGCCAAAACACTTTCTTATAGACATGCTAGCCCATGATGATCTGCCAATTAATATTCGAGCTCCTTTTCATATTATCGGAAGTGAATCATCCGATAATTAGCGTTGATTTTCCATCTAATTATTCTTTTAGTCGATCTGAAACAAAAATTGCTGATCGATTCAGTTACACAGCTTCCAATGTCAATGCCATGCCACAATGGAAAATGTAGATTTGCCTGATCTGCAGATAGATAGATAGATAGAAAGGGGTGGACAGGGTTATTTGTCGAAAATATTTTTTCAAAGATTCCATACCATTATACACAGTCCATCCCCACGGCAACACTATAAAACAAATAATGCGACATATTTGTCCCGAAGCTTTTCGAAAACTCAGACTATCTCAGCGTTCAGTGGAATCCGCACGGATTAACAAGCCCATTTTTAAGGGACCATACTACGACGTTTATATGAAAACACTTCACCATTTACATAAAAGCTAATCTGTTCATCTCCCCGGCTCTGGGCAAACGAAAAATGTTTCCTAAGTCAATGGTTTATCAATCAAAAATAGCTTGAATTTAAATTCGGCTTTAAATTCGGGTTAACTTTTTTATATTTTCAGAAAATGATCATGAACTGTCCGAACAGTTATTCATTGTTTTCCAACGTTCCAAAGCGTCAAAATATGAAACATATTGGCGGAGTTTTGTTGTAAATTTTTAAATTGATACATATGTCAAGGATTGACGTTGTTTATTGTAAACATTCTTTTTATTTTGTTAAACAGTGGTATTTCGTGACTCCTGATTCCTGTTTTTTGATTGTTTATCTCTCTCCAGAGTTTTTTTTTTTTGAATTCGTTACACTCATCGGTTTTCAGTGATATTTTCAATCAACTTTTAAGCAACTTTGTATAAAATAAAATAAAAGTGTCATAAAATAAAAGTGGTTCTAAATTGTGCTGCTTTGTCATTCCTCATAGAAAAAATTAGGTAGATTTTTTAAATTTTGGTGGGAAAGTTGCGCCCGCCATTTTTTTAAAACAAAGTTGTGCTGGTTTTGCTAATGTTATGCTACAAAATGTTGCTCTGCAAATCTCGTTATTTCTAAAAAAATTTTTTTGGCAGAGTAACTAAAAATTTAATGTGTGATTGACCAAGTGGTTAGTGGTTAACCTATTGGTTAGCATGCTGCACTTCAAACTCGAAGGATCCGGATTTGACATGTATTGCTTAGACAGAGGAATTTCTTTGTGCGTAAACCGTACAAATGGAATGCTTTACCCGAATCAATAGTCTCGAGTGCCTTCAATCCACAAAGGTTTTTTAAACCTTAGAATGCATGACACATATTGTAACTCCTATCACACAACACTTAAAAACAAAAATTAAATTTTTGGGGTAAAAATTAGTCCCGTCATTTTGGAAAAACGAAAAAAATGTACTTTGCTGTCTTGCAAATCAATTTAATTTTACCTTGCACTACTTTTGTGTGTTTGTATTTTTTTCCTAAATGGCGCAGCTAATTTTAGAACAAAATTTTAACTGCCGTGAAATTTTTTTTTCTATTGAGGATAACGAGATTTGTGAAACAGCATATTGCCAACACAATACTAGCATAATATACCAAAGCTTTTGTTTATTCGTTTTTTCAATTGAGGATAACAAGTTTTACAAGACATCACGTTTTTGTGAACTTGTGAACATGTAAGTTTAAAAACAAAAAAAAACGAATTTGCTACTTTCAACTGCTGAAAATTTATTGCTATACAAAAATGCAATATTACCCTTAAAAATACAATGTCATGTCGAATGTATCCCTTTTTTTCAATAAAAAACTCATCACTAAAATTTTGTTAGTTCCCAGCTGGTTTAACCATTTATGGTTACTGTCATAACAAATCACTGAATCTTAATCCAATAAGCCGTTATAATTAACCTTAAAAAATTCTACCATAAAATGTTGAACATAATAAACGATGGAGATACAGGCCAGTTAGTTAAAGCTAATCTCTTAATATTGCTTTGAACAAAATATAAACATATTTCCAATTTTATGTCAATTTACTTAATCTTGTGGGTTGACTACATAGTTCAATAAATTAATTTGTATTCAAAATGATTTTGAATAACCACAGAGCACATAAATTTTAATAAACTATTTTTTTTTTCTTTTATTAAATGAATCGTATATCCGATTTTATTTTGGTTATTTATTCTACAACAACATTTCCATCGAAAATGACTCAATTCAACGTGAAACATGATGAAATTACAAATAGTTGAAGAATGAAATGATTGGGAACTACTTATTCAATGGTTTTGGGATGATAGGAAAAATGGAGAATAAATTATCCTTTGAGTAAAATCACTCAGGATGATCGATAGTTTTTCGAAAGATTGAAAGAAAAAAATATTGATTAATAGAAAAGTTTAACAAACATCTCAGTTATGAGAAATTTTACATTCATTATTCATATCACGTTATGAAAGGTTTTAGAAATTGTCTGTAATTTGAGAAAGGGATTGATTAGGAAAATGAATTTGAAATTCTAAAATAAATTCTAAAATAAATGTCTTTATAAGATGAGGAGGAGATAAAATTGGAATGTTCTTAAATGAACTTAAACAAAAACATTGAAATGAAATTTCTATTCAAAGTTTTTAGATTTGACACAACCCGTTAGATGTGAAACATTTGTTCGGCTGGATAGAAATTTCAAAGACGACATTAGAAGCAAAATTTCGCTATGGGTTTCGATATTTTCTTCCTCTCGTAGAGGATTATTGAATTTGGTTTTGGCTATTTTGTCCAACACAAAGCGCAATTTGTTTTGTTCCAGAACTAACCTTCCTGTAACTATTTTGTTTAAAGAAAACTTTTTATTTATCCATCACTTACAATACTTTGTTATATCAAAAGTGATGGGAAATAGTGAGAAAAAATGTGATGCATCCACAGAACGTGAGATTGGCCGTTACAGGGCAGGACGAAAGGAGGAAGCCCCCAAACTACATTCGTCCTGAAAAGTATAGGAATGAATGTTGGTGAACTAGGTGTCAAACCTAAACCCAAAGATAAAATGTCTCATGTTATACTGACTGAGCTAACTGGCCTAAACGAGAAAACAAAAAGGGTCAACTTTCAAAAAATTTAAAATAAAAATTTAAAGGACGAAACCAAAAACCATTTGGATAGGTGGCCGTGGACTAATCGAGCTGATTGATTTCCCACAAAATCTCAAACACAAACAAATTTAACTAAAACACATAAGTTGTCTGTGCGTCATAGACTTACGCATTCTGCCATCCATCCACTCCACAGAACAACAAAAAAAAAATTGAACCTAAAAAAATTCAATCAACCTAAATTTAATTTCTCTGGCAAGCCAAAGACACCAATGGCACATCTTGTGTTGAGAATAAAGAGGTTGGTGTAGGTGTAGAGAAAACGTCAGTCATAGCGGCCTGAACATCAGGCAATCCTTTACCTTGTTATCGTCCGCTAGTCTACGCTCTTCCTACCCTCCAACAGGCTACGCTCTAATAAATAGAATATTCGAAACCATTGCAATTAATTAATAGAGCGTATGTCGCGGTTGTCCTGACCATATTGAGAACTCGTGAACCTGGTGTAATAATCATGGAGAGATGACCTAGATCATCAGGGTCATCAAGGTTAACAAGGTCGATCAGGAAGGACATTTTTTACCTTTGCGTTGTAAGTTAAACTAAAAAAACCCAAACATAAATGTTGTCTGTGTGTCAAGGACTAACACATGTTGCCTTCCGCCTCCAGAACGACAAATAAAAAACTCAACAAATATTTTATCTGTACGTAAAAAGGATGTAAAGGACAATTAATAAGAGAAAATGTTATGCATTCACAGAACGTGGTCTTAACCTCTACAGGACAGGACGAAAAGAGGAGGCCTGCAGACTACATTCGTCTTGAAAAGTACATGAATGAATGTTTGTGAGTAATCTATCGAACCCAAACCCAAAGATAGTATGTCTCATGCTCTACCGACTGAACTAACCGGACTAAACGAGAAAACTACTAAGGAAAATAGGGTCAACTGTAGGGGTCAAAAGGGTCAAAAACTATCTGAAAAAGAAAATTTGATTTCGTCTTTGAGATAAAAAAAATTCCGATGGCAGGACAGGAAATATGGTAGATTTTAATTTCAATTATGATTTCTTCATCGAACACATATTAAATCACAATCGGGACAGTTAGAAATATGGATTGTAATGTTTTAGATGTAGAAAATGATCTTCTTTAATTGGAGTTTTGCATATTTTTGGAAACTTCAACTTATAAAAATCAACGTCAAATATCTGCTACAGATTTATAAAAGTTTCCAAATTGGCGCAAACCGTTCGATGTGGAATACTTCTGGGCCATATTTTATGAAGATCGCAAGCGAATTTTATTTTAACCTTCGAAATTTTCTCCAAATCATACCCACCGAATCAAATTATCTGATAAACTTTCCAATATTTTCTATCTGTATATTTACCACAACAACAAAACTTTTTCATATTTAATATTAGGAGAGTCCAAAACACATTAACTAAAATTCACTAACTTCACCGTAATAACTGTTAATTGTTCCTGTGTATTTTATATTGACATTCACAATTTTATTACATTTGAGACTAAGTAATTATTATTTTAAGTTTTAAGTAATTGATTTATTTCCATATATAGACCCACCCATGTTGATTCTCGATCACGTAATATTTTTTTTTGTACAATACATACGTAGAAAATATATTAATAATTGCATTGTGATCATCAAAATATTTTTTATAGTTTATTGAAATAAATCAATCTGGGAAATTGCATTTTTTAGAACTTTTGTTAAATTGTGTCTGTCACAAAAAATATCGCCACATAAACATAAACAATGTCCTACTTCGAGCCAATCATTGAACCGCTTCAATGGTGGTGTGACTGTATGGTGATTCTACTAAAATAAATTAATAGCTCCACTCATATTTTTAAAACCAGAACAAGTGACATCACTATTCTAAGCTCATTTGATAAGATATGATTATATTAACATCTACTACCGGTTTTAATAAAAATAGTTTGGACTCATTTTTTTAGTTTATCGACCCGTGTGATGTTTTGTGTGAAATTTTATTATTTATCTGATGTTAAAATATCGGCACTTCAGATTATTTTTATGCAATCACAATTGAAAAATGTTGAAATAATGCAATCAGTCTCAAAACTATGAAAATTGATGCATGTCCAATTTTTGTTTTGCGTTGTGGATAACTCAGAGTTTAAATCTGTAATGAAAAATTGTATGTCTAAGGGTAAATGAATGATTGAGTACTCTAAATTGAGTGCGTAACAGTATCAGCACGTTTCTTCTAACGCGTTCTGACGTACAATCTGCTGGGTTATCTATCGCCGATACATGTCTTCGATTATTTGAATTGGTAGGTTGTTTGATTTTGGACACTCTATTTGATACAAAGGTCTTCAATCTTCCTGGACACGGTACTATCCAATCGAGTACAATTTTAGACGCCGCCGTTGATCCGGCTCGAAGGACCATTGCTTTGTGTTTTTTTCTTCAAATTCATTTTATAACCGATGGTATCAGTGTTTGGTGAATTTCCCAAACCAAGTACCGTAACTCATAATCTTTCGCCAACAAAATCCCTAAAGAAAAATTCTTTCCGGCCGCTCGCGGTGGTTTTCATCAAAAAGTTATACGTTGCAGCTTAACCCCTGAGCTGAAATTCTGTGTATTGCAACCTTTTTACGTTTAACAGTTTTGATCTATGAAGTTTTATTTCAATAATTCACTAGATAATTAATTTTTAGAATCAAAGTGTCTATATGTTGGGGTATTTTTATTTATATTTATATATCCGGCTCGAAGGACCAAAAAATTTTCAAGAACTAAAAAGAATTGTTTTGTTAGCCAATGTGTTAACAACGTTAAACCGTCGCATGAATTTTACTTTTAGTTGTCCTGAGCCTACGAAGATTAATTATATCGAATGTGTTGATGGTTTCTGTCTCGATTCACATGGCTCTCCAAACTATAAATTTAATAGATTACATTTTTCAAAACTATAAACTATAAAGTTTAAATTTTCTGAACCACTATCAGATAAGATATTATTGTATTATGTATGTACGTACGTACGAGTATAATGTGAAAATGCTTTAAAAAAAAGTTTTCCATAAATTTACAAAGATACGAAAGGGAAAATTTGACCTGAATCTTGTTCACATAATAAACATTAAAACTTATGTCTTTAAACAGTTAATTAAATATAACAATATATGTGCACATCATCAGTGCTAAAATATGAAATAGCAATAAGTTTTCAAAGTGGGACGTTTAATTGAAAATCGATAAATATTTTGTGAACCGTCGTAATATAGAATTTAATTAAAAATCCTGGTTTTGTTGTTGTAAGAATATTTTGTGGTTACGTTTGTCTAGTTATGTGTCTGATTGTATTTAATTGTTAGAAATAGGTTTGTATATTTACGTTTTGGTTTAGGTTGTTAAGATTGTCTGAACGATAAAAACAAATAAATTGATTATATTGAACAAAATGTTGTGGTAACTATACAAGAGTTACTGAATTCAACACTTCTAACCATTATGTTAAGATATTTATAGATTATGATGGTTGATTGCCACTGGTCGGCTGCCTTTGGTCGATTGTCTCTGGTTAACTGTCTCTAGTCGTCTATCTCGGGTTTACTACCTCTGGTCGGCTGTCTCTAGTCTACTGTCTCTAGTCGACTGTATCTGGGTGACTATCTCTTTTCGAAAGCCTCTAATCGACTGTCTCTGGTCGACTGGCTCAGGTCGAATGCCTATGGTCGATTGTCTTTGCCTTTGATCCACTGTCTGATCGATTATCTCTGGTTGACTGTCTTTGGTCGACTGTTGCTGCTCGACTGTCGCTGGTTGATTGTCGCTGGTTGAGTGTCGCTGGTCGACTGTCACTGGTCGACTTTCGCTGGTCGATTTTCGCTGATCGATTTTCGCTGGTCGATTTTAGCTGGTCGACTTTCGCTGGTCGACTTTCGCTGGTCGACTGTCGCTGGTCAAGTCTATCTGGTTAACTATCTTTGGTCGACTGCTGCCCTTATTCTAGTGTCTCTGGTCGACCGTCTCTGGAAGTTTGACCCTGGCGAATTGACTCTAGTCAATTGACACTGGTTAACTGATTCTGGTCGATAAACTCTAGTCAATTGTCTTTGGTCGACTATCTCTAGTCGACTGCCTTTGGTCAACTGTCTGATTGACTGTCGCTCTTCGACTCCCTCTGGTTGACTGTTTTTGGTCGTCGGTTTCTGGATGACTGTTACTGGTCTACTGTCTCTGGTAAACTGTATCTAACCGACTACCGCTGGTCGACTATTTCTAATCGATTACATGTAGTCAACTGACTCTGGTTGACTGTCTAAAGTCGACTGTTTCTGATCGATCATCTTTAATTGACTGTATCTGGTCGACTGTCGATGGTCAACTGTCTCTGGTCGTTTGTTTCTAATCGATTGTAACTAATTGACTGTCTATAATTGAATGTCGCTTTTTAAATTTTTTTTTCTGTAACATTATTTCTAAACCAATGTTAATTTCTTTCTCTTTCAGGTAAGGAATATTAGAAATTTTCAATTTTGGCCGGATTCAAAATTTTAAAAATCGAGAAACATTGAATTTAAGATAAGTTTAAGTTTATTTTTTTACACTTTTATTAACTTTGATTTTTAGTAGCTGTCAGTTCTTTTAATATAATCTTTGATTTTTCAGTACATTCTCATAAAGTTTAGACGGTTATTTATTCTGTATAGCGAAAAATGAAATATTTCTACAACGTCTGTCTTTTGCACATCCACTACTTAATTGATGCTATAATATTCAATGATTAAAAGGAATAATAATATAAATAACAAACTTTCGTTGGAAACGAACGAACGAAAAAGCAAAAAATAAATTTGTTTAGGACAAAAACTTTTTCAATATATTGGACTCACAAATCAGATTGAATTGGTTTGTTTAGACCGGTCATATTCCTACGCGTTTCTACGTTAAAAAAAACTGACGACTCCCTACTTTTATCTATTTACTTAATTTAAAAACGGCGTAGAAATCAAATACAACTTATTTTGATCTGTGAATCAAGTTAAGGAAAATTCCTTTGTCCTAAACCAATTTATAGTTTTTGTTTTTTAGGGGTTGAAACTTGAAATGAACAGATGTTCGATTCAAGCTAATTTCTAACCTTTCCCATTTTGATTTTTATCAGAATTCTACTATTTTTGCTACTATTTTTTATTAACTGTTAATTAGTACCTCATCAAAATCAATCAAACCGATATTACAGGTAATAAAAAAAATTAATTTTTCATCCCCAAAATGTTTAATCTGCAATCACTACTTAAAAATTCATTGCTTTTCTTTTCCAACTAAACTTTTTGTACACCTTTGTTGTTATTGTAAGAAAACTGTATTATCAAAAATTAACTTACGTCTATTTCAGAAACATAAAATCTAGATGAAAATTTAAAATCTATGATAACACAATAAAAGAAAGAAAAATCTAATAAATTTTTAAATTTTATGAATAATTTGGAAAACTTGTTTCTATTTTTTTTTTAATGTTTATACAGTTGTGTTACTGTTTTCATTGTTTTTCCTTTTTGTTAGATTTTCGTTGACGTGTATATAATTTATATAAACTTTTTGGTATCGCACAAATGATGTGAAATATTTTCATCAAAATTTAATTCACTTGAGGATAATTTTTATAAAAAATGAAATAAATTATGCAACAAACGAACGAACAACGTTTTTACAAACTAATTTTGATATCGTATGACAACGGCGTTGATCTTGTCGCTCAATATAACAATAAAACCTTTGAAAATTAAAATTTTCTCGTAAACGTTGCGATAAAAGAAAATTAGAAAAATATTTTAAATTATTCAAATGTTTTTCTTAATTTGTTCGAAATTAATCGGAAAAAATTTGATTGGGTTAGAAGGATACGTAGACATTGTGAATCAGAAACGGGTAAATGAAGAATGATCGAAATAAGCGATGTAAACGGTGTAAAATTATGTTTGAATGACAAAAATGTGAACAAAGTTGCAAATCTCCACTTTGTATAAACTTGCCTAAAAGATTTCAGAATTGTTATAGCTCAAAATCTTCATTGAGATCGTATGTCGGACCAAACCTAAATAGTGAGAAACCGATTAACGTATGTTAAACTTTGTGGAAAGCTGATTCGATATCATTTATGTGTCCATGCACACTGTACTGCAACTTTTGTTTGAATATCTACTTAGTTAAATTTATGAAAAATTTAACTCGCTCGTGTTAACTACAAAAAACCGTGATATCAACTAAAAAAAACATCAAATATTTAAATTTTAGTTAGTGCAAGTGAAACTCTGGACTGGTTTAATAATCGAAATTACTCTCCAAAAACATGATTTCCCTGTCAAACTGAACCCCTGTTTGCTGAATAAAGTTTTCTACTAATTCAAAATACATCATTTGCGACGACGACATTTACAAACAACTGCAATTATCTTGATATTCCAGAAAGAAAAGTATTACATTTTCAAGTTAAAGTATCAAAATTTGGATATAATTATAAAGGGGAATATAAAGATACCGAACAATTAAGAAAGCTCAAGGAGGGTTAAAGATTTCTATCACGTCTACGTAACGAGGTTGACGCAGAAAACTTGCAGACTGACAGTTCATACAAATTCCAATATAGTCGGTCCAAAAAGATCCCATAATTTCATGCCCAAGCAAAATTATTAATAAAGCCAGAAAACAGCTAAAAGCGCATTGGTTTGGCTTGCGTAAATATTTCAATAGAGTAATGACGTATCCTTATCCAAGAAGATGCTTCTGTTGTTTACTGGCGTTATTTAGTTAGAACACGGAATAAATTGTAAACTTTTACTTTAGCATTATCTAAAAATTTCCCCTAATACATCACTATCCAATATGCCAAAGGAACCAAACAAATAAATAAAAAACTTTCCTATGACATGACTTGGACAGGCAAAGATTTGAATTTATCTTCAGAAAATTTTTCTAATTAAATGTTTATGGTTTAAAAAGAAACCATAAAAACGAGGTTTGAATGAAATGTGTAAGCATTCATGAATAAAGTCCAGCCAATTAGACAACACGAAAAAATCAAAATGATTATATAAACCGTGATAGAATTTTGCAACAGTGTAGGTCATTTGTGGTTTAGGATTATCTTGTCTACCTTGTGTACCTTGTGTGTTACCTTGTCTGATATTTTAAGGTTAAATAAAAAAGTATATTGGAGACACCACATTGTCTTACACCGGAGACGACTTTACAAAAATTTTATGTCTGGTTCTACATCTTTGCACACAACTGCCAGGGGCCTGGATCTCAATAACCAGCTTTTCTGGATCATTTCTGCTTACTCACCGTATGACGGAGTCTTCATTCCTGATTAAGTAAGTCGGATGCTCATAGGCGAAAAGTCGGAGTCATCCTTGGATGTGATGGTAATGCACATCTTACGATCTGAGGCAGCAGCGAAACCAATGTTCGAGATAAGTTACTTCTAGATTTTATTTTTAGCTCCAATCTAGCTAGTTGCAATGTGGGCAACAAACCCACCTTTATAACCTCTAATAGACAAGAAGTTGGATGTTACTTTACATGTGACTCTGACTTACGTCTAGAACTTCTTTTCTAATCATCGCTATCTGCAATTCGAATTGAGCAATGGGTTTCCAAAAAAAAACTGTTAGAAACACGAAACGGACAAACTGGGACACCGCTGCTCTCAGCAGACTGAAGGACAAATCATATCCGCCATAGTGGACGAAGAAACTACAGACTTTTCGCCATGATTCCTGGTGGCGCTAATGTAACGAAATATAGGAGTCATCCGAGGTTTCAAGACTTCACAAATTTTTATCCACTATTCCCACCGTCCCAAATTATCTTCAACAACCGGATAGCCAGTGGACCACTTCCTGTGATACCTGCGATCGTGACTCATAGTAGCAGAGCCAGTCAGGATTTCGCCGAACAAATTATTACCACAGGTAAAATATTGTGAGTTGTTAAAAACTTTAAGCCCTGTAAGTCTGATGGAAATGACGAGGTCATCCAGCTGTAGACATTTAAAAAACCATTGGCCTAACCATGTCCTTGCTGTTAGTGAGTTTTCGGAGCTGCCTTTTACTATGTCACATTGCTAGAAAATGGATCGAAACAAATGTAGTCTATATACCTGAGGTGGCTGATCATTTCATGGCCTGAGCATCTCAACTTGTGTAGTAGGAAGCTTGTCTGGTGACCCGTGAAGGCCAATGTTTGTTGTTTTTGTAATCTCAAAACCCAACCAACTCTTCTCGAACCAAACTCCAACTATCCCACCAAACTCACTGTCAAGACCACTCAATCATCAAAAACTAACTGTCTGACTTAAAAAAAAAACAAATTAAGTTAATTTCTCATGGCACGAGCCAAAAAGAATATCGTCAGCATAATTTTTTTTTGTATAAAATTATTAATTTAGTATTTTTGTTAATTCTTTTTAGTTTTTCCATAATTAAGTGAAAAAAAATAGAAAAAAATTAAAAAGTTTAAAAAATTTAATACAGGCTTCCGGAAAGGCTCAGATGTATTTAGGAATGTTTTAAATAATTGTATTCCTACACAAGTGGGTTGAGAAGTTTATTGAATTCGATTATCTCTATACTCTATAGGATATTACTATAGACTAGGAGGGCCCGGTGTGCTTCGCTACGCTTATAAATAAAGTTTTTGCGTAGACATTTTGATGACGTAGAAGAATCAAAACGTGGTAATGAGAAGTGCTAGCAAATAATTTTTAATTTTTCTTTTTAAATATATGAATGAAAAATAATCAGAATTCTAGCTGATTAGTTCGGATATATGAAAAATTACCGATCAAATAAGTTTTCAAGTAAGCTTATTTGATCTCTAACTTATTTGATCGCTAATTTTACATATATCCGAACTGATCAGCTAGAGTTCTGATTATTTTTCATTCACAAAAGAAAAATTAAAAATTATATGCTAGCATTTCTCATTACCACTTTTTGAAATCATTGCTTCTACGTCAACAAAATGTCTACGCAAAAACTTTATTTATAAGTGTAGCGAAGCACGCCGGGCCCTCCTAGTAATAATAAAAAATAAAGAAAAATAATACGTCATTCACAACATTCATTTCACCATTAACACTATAATAATTAAATCAAAGAAAATCAAAGAAAAATAATAATAATAAAAAAAAAAAGAAAAATAATATAAACTTACTCATACGTCGAATCAATTCTCTCTTCATCTGACAAATTTAACAAACACATGAATTTTAAAATGATAAATACCACATGCAATTGATTTCTTCATTCACAACATTCATAGAAAAATATTACGTCTATCCACTCCTATATAAAAAAAACAAAGAAAAATATTACGTCTATTCACTCCTAAATCAATTCATAAACTAAATTGAAATTTGAAAAGAAAATATAAAATACTAAATTTAATTTTTTATATTAATTTTTTTATATTCTCTTAAAGCAGGCTACAGACCTTCAATCAATTTGTCAATCAATTGAAAACGAAAATAAACGAAATAAAATTTAGGGGATTTATACACTAAATTTTATTTCGTTTGTTTTCGTTTTCGAATTGATTGACAAATTGATTGAAGGTCTGTAGCCTACTTATCGTTTTTGTGAAAAAAAATATCTACTTGGGCAATTCCATTTTCATATTGTATGTGGGAGGCCGTTAAATTCAAAAATACATTTTAATTCGTCTATAACTTTTTTATTTATGATCCGAAAAATCCCAAAAATCTTTAAAATGTAGGTTACACTAATATCAATTAGCAGTGAAAATTTGAAATGAATCAAAATTCGAATAAAAAAGCCTTAGGCTGTACAAAGTTTTTTTTAGCGTATTAATTTTATAAAAAGATAATGAGAATGGGAATAGGAAGTACAACTGACATGGACAATCGTGCCCATTACACATGCTACTGCAAAGGCAAGTCAGTTGAAATCTTTCACTTTCTCATCCGTCCAAATAATAAATCTCTAAACTGTATTGAATATTCCTTGGTTACTTTCTGCGATATTAAGAGAGCTTTCAACAACGTTAGTCCTGTGACGAACACCAGGACGTGGGTTAAGGGTGACCACTTCTGTTGCTGATGCTGCTAACGTTTTCGGCAAATATGCTGGTACTCTTAGAGATCTAATTCAAAGTGCTCTTTGCTTCCTCTCCGATTGGACTGATAGCTGCCTCCGAATGGACTGCGAGAAAATCCATATAAATCGGAATTGGTTCCCTTTTCTAGGAAGCGTAAAGCACCTGAATTTGACCCCCAATTCGCAACTGAGGATGCCTAAGTGATAAGGCTAATTACTTAGGGCTCATTCTGGTTTAAACTAAGCTGGAAAACTAACATTTTTGAAAGAGTAAGGAAAGCTAGCTACTATAATCCTTAATTGGTGCAAAAGTGATATTGAACAAAGATGGAGTTCAAGCACCACGTTGTCCACTGGATATGTAATTCAATTGTTCGACCAATTTAGCTTTATGAGGTTGCGGTTTGTTTGTTTGGTCCTTAAATATGGAAAGTAAGAATATTTCTTCGATCACAGACTATTCCATTCCGAAATCATCCTCAGAATTTGGCTTCACAACTGCTATTCTTTTCAGAGAGGACTGGGCAAGGGAATTAGACAAACATACAGTTGTAATCAACTCCTATACGGATTAGTCGAAAATGAATGGGAAATTGGGTTGTGAACTTGTGAGTATTTTGTAAAGAACTAAATCCAAATCTCTCTTTTAGCCTCCCTGATCAATGTAGAGTTTCAGCATGACTTGCATCTAAAAAAGAGGTCTCAGACTGGTTGTAGTGTAGTGTAATATCTGCACGGGATATCGGCATCTTACCCCGAGTCAGGCTACAATGAAGGTCGAATTAGAGTCAAGCCTCATCAAATACCGCGTTGAAAGTAGGCTAAAACTGTCTGCCATCGCTTATCGAGATTGCTGAGCAGTTCAACTTCCACCTTGTCTAGGTTCCAGGCCACCAGGACATTTCGGTATATCGGGCAATTTGAAGGCCAACGAACTCACTCAGTAAGACGCTTCCTGGCTTGTGTCACAAGTATGGCTGAGGTGAGAATAAAACTTATTCGTGCAAACTGCTACTCCAAAAGGAGGCGATAACCCGTACAAATGTAAGATAGTCAGAGGGCACCACCTTGTGTGATTGCCAGGCATATCTGGGCTTCACTGAACCCCTCCAGGTCTGATCAACTCTGGTTTCAATAAATCGCAGAGATTTTAGCATGATTGTGGGTGTCATTATGGGACACTGTCTTATCGGCGAACATTCGAGAAGACTGTGTGTTGTCTCGGAGGGTTACTGTTGCAGGAACAATGACGAGAAGGAAGAGGAAACGGTTCTCTGGTATTGTCCTGGTTTGCGTCGGATCAGACGGACCTGACAGACTTCTGTTATTTGGACGTCAAGTTTGGACCGTTCCATGATATGGCTATGGACTGTTTATGTGTATGTCTCCTCCCTTAAGACTAAAAGAATTTCTTCGAATTGAAACAATTTATTAATGGTTTCCATGACACTATGCAGCAGCCTATAAATATTCTCGTTTGAGAGCTGTGCTGGAAGTTAACGGAGAGTTGGTAGTTTGAATTCTGGAATTTTCGGCATCGATGGCATGAATCGACCGAGGCTTTTTCGTCAGTGATACTGATATTTTCAAAACAGTTGTTCAGCAAAAGGATTAATTTTGGTTATAGAAATATATGAAGAATCATCTCACATGCTGTGTAGCGGAGAACGATCCTATTGTAGTTTGCACATAGTAGACGGTTACGTTTTTATAGTCCTCAAAGTAGTGGTATAGTTTCAGTCCTCCCAATTTTTTCTTCAGATGAATTATTGTTTACTTTTATTTAGGAATATTAGATCTCCATTCTTCAGATGTAGAAAAACTTTTGAATTTATTGTCTTCTAAACGAAGGATATTTCTTTAATTAAAAAATAATTATTTTGTTCTCTTAAATTCTACTAAACTGCAATAAGTTATGTTAAAGAATATTTTTAACGGAAGAGAATGGAGAAGGTTTATAAATTTTTCCTTGTTTGTTTTATCTAAAAAATTAGAGATAATCTTCTATCAATTGTGAGTGGTAGATGGTAGATATATGTATAAGTAAAAATATTAGAATTTATCAAAAGAAAAACCAAAAGAAGGAATATTAAATTTTGGTTATCGATTGTAAGTAGGTTTTAATGTTTAAATAATGATGATTTAGGTGAAACATCAATTACCTTAACTGTGAAGGATAGAGACAGATAGGTGACTGTAATTACATACAGTAACAACAATAGAACATACTTACACAATCCCACGACTGTCGTTAAAAATCTAATATAACAATCTATAAGATAATATATCACCTTCGAATGTTCCAATTACCAATATATAAAAAAACAATATGTATATAGGAGTATCAAAAAATCTAATTCATAACATCAATAATAAATCAAAAAATGCCTTGAAACGAACTGTAATCAAAAGATTAATTCCGAAAAAAAAACAGAATTTTTCTCTCTTAATGCTTTGTAATACCAAGTTCTTACCAAAAAAAGTGTACAATATACATCGATAACACAGAACAATACAAGGATCTCCCCAACTTTATAAAACTGAAGTATAAATTTTACGAGAAAGTAATTTAATTTCTGACCTTTTTGTCGCGTTTTTTTTTTGTTTATTTTAGGAAAAGTTTTCTTTTTTGCAGATGAAAATGGTAAATGTTAAATCATTTATGAGCTATCTTACTTTAGATAGTTTGTTTTCATTTAATTATAATTTATATGTGTAAAAAACCAAAAATGCTTTGTATAACAATATTATTGTGATTTAATGTGAGTTATGTAAAAGATATGTGTGAATTTTTCTAAAATTTTAAGATAATCCAGGCAACACAGTTGGAGTATTCATGCTATTTATGTAAAGAAACATGGATTATGGATAGAAGAACTGCGATGAAAATATTGTTACTCAGATTTGGTTTATTGTATAACAAGCTCGAACGTATTTGCCAAACAAGAGTGTATAGTTTCCAGCACGGCCGTATTCTTCGCGTTCACATTGATGACGATCTAACCTCCGCACCACACCATCTTCCTCTCCTTTCAATTCATTAACGAAAAAGTGGGAATTAACGTCCGAATCAGGTTCTTATAATTCAGTTGTAACCATGTCGTCATCATTTACATCAATATAGTACCATACTCCTGTTGCCTCTAACTGCCTTTTAAAGTTTCTAGTTGGACACTTTGTAACCGAACAGCTGTGAGTTCCTGATCATAGAATAACAATCTGGAACTGCCGAGTAGTCGCACGCTTAGAGTGGATGCCGACCAGCTTCATCCAGTGAGTTCATATCTAGCTTCTCAACCAATTGCAAATGCTGAAATGCATGCGATGATTAAAACTCAAGGAACAGAATCAAATGTGCAAAGAAAACGGACTCTGATCACCCCAAAAGCCAGAAAAACCAAGACCAACACCACCACCACATCAAATATAATTAATAAATTTAAAAAAAATTCATTCAAATTTCTTTGAATAAAAAAAACTATTTTTTGTTTATGTATAAACTAATCCCATTAACTAACACTAAAGTTAAATATCAATTTTGATTTAAAAAAAATTGTACCGGCACATAAGATAGCAGTTGAAAGTATTTCAGGCTGCAACTGCTTCGTAACAACTCTTTCAATAGTAAATTCAACATTGCTTACTTCTTTACCGAACGCGTCGTGTCATTATGTGACACAAAATATATCCTTCAAAATGCCAACAAGAACCACGAACAACAATTTACAACTTTTTACAAACAACAACTTTCTAATCTCCCATCATTATAGATAGAACAAACTCAACCTCAATCATCTTCCGTTCTTTCTTCTTCTCATCGACATTCTGACCGATACATTTTTGATTTGGATAAAATTTTTTTTTTGAGTTTTATATCGAAAAAAAAGATATATGTGTTCGAGGATTTTTTTTTTTTTGGAAAACATAGCGGTTCTAAATTTCGAGAATTTCGTGACTTTTGGCCTTACAAGTCATTTTAAAAAATTCTTAACTTCAGTTCTATTAAAGATAGAAACTTTTGTTTTGTTATATTTTAAAGTTAAAAGATGCTTGTTTAAAAAAAAAATAAATTCAATAAAAGTTATTAACAAACTCCTATTGTTATAAACAAATAAAATGTTCAAACAGATCTTTAGTTATTGCCCCATCCACGAAATGAGTTTTTAGTATAACCATCGTGTTCTACGTTTTATTTCCTATAAAATACGTATTTTAATTATTGGAGAAATTACTTTTACTGTTAGAAATAAATTAATTTATCGAGCGCGGGACGACAAAACATTTCCATCTTTTAAATTTAAAATAAAATAGAAAAAAAGTTTCTATCTTTACCAGAGCCAAAGTTAGGAATCTTTGAAAATAAATCTTCAAGTCAAAAATCACGAAATTCTCGAAATTTAGAACTGCTATATTTTCCAAAAAAAAAAATCCTCGAACATGTATATCTTTTTTTTTTATATAAAACCTGTAAACAAAATTTTATCCAAATCAAAAATGTATCAGTCAGATTTTGCTCAAATCTGTTCGGTTTGTAAAAGAATGACCCAAATGCGTCTAGCCATCACCTTCTAGTCATTGCTTCAACTCGTCCGTTTCTCTCCGCTTTCCCTCTCTAGAACATCGTCCTGTAAATTTTTTTTAGATTTTTTCTTCCGTTTTTCTATTCTCCATCCAACACGATCGATCCAAGTAAGATCGATTTTACTATTACTATAATTTTATTTAATTTTTTTCCTTACCGTTATCATTTTTTTCTGAATCAGTTTTTTGTTTTTTCTTAGTTTTCTGCATAGGATCTTGATGAAACTTTGGCAAATGATACAAGTTTACTTGAAAATGGAAGATCTGGATTCATTTCAAATTTGGACAAAATGGCGAGGGGTCTCCCGAACACCTCTAAGTTTAAATCTTGAATAACTTCTGATTCCGGGTTATGATCTTATTGAAACTTAGTATATAAGGTTTTAGTACTGTTTCCAATATTTCTGCATACCAACCTGTTTTTTTGAAAGCTCGATAACATCTCTACCTGATAATCGAATTGGATGAAACTTACTATATGAGCATTTAATACAGTTCACAACAGTTCTGCATCCCAACTTCCGGTTTTCCACTTCCGGTAAAAAAATTTTTTTGTAAATTTTCAATTTTTTTCAGTGTGTTTATGCACACTACAGCCTACAATAATGAAGTGATTATGATGAAACTTATGGAAAAGGTTTCAATTAGTATGGGAAGATAATTTCCATATTTTGGGAAAAACTGATCAAAGTGGCAGGGGGCCTACCATACAACTGCTGACTTTTCACATTTTGTTTTTAAAGTTTGTTGGGAGCATACAGACTTCATTTATTAATCAATTTGAATTACACTTTGGAAAAAGATGGAGACTTAAATGACAGAGAACTGATTAGTTTTTGGACAATATTGGAATAAGTGGTGTGGGACCTCCCGAACACCATTTTACTGTGTCACCATTTTTCAATGTTTGATGGGAGCACACAGCATTCGTTCGTGAACGAATTTTAATGACACTTTGGAAAAAGATGCAAACATGTATGACAAGGAACTGATTAGTTTTTGAGCGATAGTGACCAAAGTGGTGGGGGAGTGTCCCAGACACCCATTTTTTTGAAAGCTCAATAACATCTGTACATGATAATCGAATTGGATGAATCTTGGTACATGAGCTTTTAGTTCACAACAGTTCTGCATCCCAACTTCCGGTTTTTCACTTCCGGTAAAAAACTTTTTTGTAAATTTTCAATTTTTTTCAGTGTGTTTATGCACACTACAGCCTACAATAATGAAGTGATTATGATAGAACTTATGGAAAAGGTTTCAATTAGTGTGAGAAGATAATTATTATCTTTTGGGACACATTGATCAAAGTGGCGGGGGGGGTCTACCATACAACTGCTGACTTTTCACACTTTGTTTTTAAAGTTTGCTGTTAGCATACAGACTTCATTCATTAATCAATTTTAATGACACTTTGAAAAAAGATAAAGACTTAAATGACAAAGAACTGATTAGTTTTTGGACAATTTTGGGATAAGTGGTGGGGGTCCTCCCGTACACCTGTTTATTGTTTCAATGTTTGTTTGAAGCATACAACATTCGTTCGTTAAGTAATTTTGATGACACATCGCAAAAAGATGCAAATATGTATGGCAAGGAACTGATTAGTTTTTTTAGCGATAGTAAACAAAGTGGTAAGGGGTCCTCCGAGCACCTGTTATTTTGGAAGTTCAATAATCTGCATCGAATTGGATGAATCTTGGTACATATACATTTAGTACGGTTCACAACAGTTGTGCATCCCAACTTCCGGTTAAATTTGTTTTTTTTACTTTTCTCGTACAACAGAATTTATGTTTGTTGGGATACTACTGCTTTCTTTAATATTTTTATAATTTTGAAGTCTATAACATTGGTTAGCTTTTAATTAAAGTATTTGATGGATATTAGCTCATTGTATATCTGAACACTATGTTTCCAGAGCTGTGGTGAAGTCAGCCTATGCATCAGCGTCGCAATATTTTTTAAAAAAATTTGCTTTTTATGCCTTTTTTTTCTATTTCCTCCACCCATTTCGTCCACCCTCATGAAATATTAAAATATCTATTTCGTATTTTGTTATATGGTAGCATTTACTGTTTAGTTATCAATTCTTTTAAAAAATTACAAAAAAAAAATTAAAAATTTTGCGTCCATCAACGTAAGACCTGTGTTGTTGTGACACATATTGTAATATTCCCGCACACAACACATTTTATTTAAACAAAAAATTTACTTTTAAATAAAATGCAAAAGCTCATATTTTATTTCAAATATAAGCAGAAAATATCAAACCATAACCCTCTTCTGTCAAAACAGGCTACACACATTATTAATCAATACAATAAATTTGTTATGAGATAAAAGGAAAATTAAACAAAAATCTTGTGGAAACTACAGAAAAGTGAAAAGGAAAATCTTTTTATTATACGCTAAAGAAAACGGTTCATTTGTATTTAGTTAAGTTTCGTTATAAATAATTGTTTTTACTTAGCTTTTCGTATTTGTATATATGAGAGAGCTTTTGTTGCATTATTTAATTTACTTTTAGGATTTAATTATATTCTTACTTGATGTTGTTGTTTTTCGTAATTAAAGATTTGAGATATGAATAAGGAGGTTTGGGGTCTTGGCAAATAAGTCAATTCCATTTATATATTGATTTTATACAAATTGTATGTTTTTTGCGATTAGAATGACTCAAAGCTATATTATCATCGACGAGATTTATGTTTATATTTTTGATAGATTATCAGTAATGTTTCAAATCTCAATTTATAAAAATTATTTAACTATTTTATTTAACTGGAGGTTTAAATTTTGAGTTTTTTATAACCTATCCCCAAAAAGTACAGAAAGAATTGGATTACATATACATATTTATCTGGACAAATTTAAGAACATCTAGAAACAAATTTATTGATATGCAATGAGCAACATAGTAACCGATTTAAAAGCTAAAGATTAAATTATTCAAGACTTTTTTAGACTGGTTATGACTTATGGATTATTATCATTATTTTATTCGTTGAATATTTTATAATCAATTTACTGTTCGTATGAAAAAAAAAGGGATTCTATATTCTATGATTTTGTTGCTCTGTTGTCTAAAAACTGAACTCAGACTTCAAACACACTTTAAGAAAAAAACCTGTACTTTTCTTATTTTGTGTATAACCTACGATTTTGTACAACCCTTACAAATAACATTTTAAGATATGGTGTAGTTTTTGTTTAATATTTATATTTTTTATCCTTCTTAATTTTTTCTGCCTCATTAAGATCGATGTTGAGGACATGAAAAATATACGTTTTGGGTAATAAGTCGAAAAATGATGACATTTGTTTTAAATCTTGTCATTTTTATTTTTTTATGACATCTTTTAATGTTAGGTTTGATATCTTTTAATTTTAATCCATAAAGATTTGTACATCTGGCAAAATGTCTCAAAATTTGATGTTTTTGACACACAACGTGTTTTAATTTCAACACAATCTGAATATGCATTATGTTCAGAATTATGTGATAAATTTTGTTCCGCATATTAAAATTAAATGTCGAAATTATAATATTGTTTTGATTTTTCTGACGCATCGCACATTAATTATATTAAATATGAAAAAGAATTCCAAAAATAAAATATAACTATGAATTTTAATGCCGGCAATCGAGCTTAAAAAACCAAACCTAAAAAATAAATATAGATTAAATTCAAAACTAGTTTAATATTTTTGTTTATTTAACAGTTATATATACACTTCGATCCTACTTTGCGTCGAATGTACGTTTTCTTTATTTTGCAATGCCGATTGAAACAACACAATTACAATTTTGTTTTTTATTATTTGTTTCTTGAAGGCTGATTGAAAACTTGATTTCACTAATATCCTCTACCTTGAAATCAAGTTAGTTGTTTTTTTTATCTGTCAGTCTTAATTGTCAGTTGTGCCGGTCTAGTTTGATGAGAATATAAAGTTCCTGATCTTCTCGTTTCGGTTCGAAGCCCTTTCATACCTCACTTTTCTCTTAGGTTCTCAGAACGAACATAATCAGCGGGTTTAGTTTTTTCGTCCTGCCCTGTAACGATCGTTTCCTTTTTTATTACCTTACTGGCCAACTCAATGAGATAATTGTTAAGATGATATCTTTGGCGTGCTGATGAACTTTATTCGGTTAACAGTATCACTCTCAATTTTAGATATAGAATATAGGGGGCATTCTTTGCAACTCGGAGACCCCCTGCTCTCCAAAAAATGGTTAAGAATTTTCGGAACGTTTATGGGTAGACATTTTAGCTTATTGTCTCTAGTTTTAAAAAAATTCAAAATGGCGGAATCAATATGGTGGCTGGGAGCCACGAAAAGCAATGATCTTTATGTAAGAAACATGTAAAATGTAACATTAGTCTTGGTTTTGGTATGATATTGTTTTAGGTACGGTAAAATGGCGGATCCACAAACTGCTTATACTTACGAGCTTACTCAGCGGGTCGCCGCAACATCCCCTCCTCCGTAAGCGTATTTTATATTGGAATATGCTTTACTTCTTTAGGAGCCACGTCTTATTAGGCCAATTTTGAAACTGGTCTTCGCAGTAGCGATCCTTTCGTGGTCTGACTAGTCGCACTGTGCACCCTGCCATCTCGACCTAATTTAAACTTCTTAACAATGGCTTTAGCTCAATGATTGCGTGGACTATTTTCATCAACCAGAATAACAATATCACCTGGTTTTATATTTGGCACTTCAGCAAACCATTTGGTACGTCGACTCAGTGATGATACGTTGGCAAGTGTACCTGATTTAATCAGTGGTTCTCACCATAACGTGAAATTTGATGAGCTTAGTGTTATAGTCGATGTTGAGTACCATAGTAGCTGGAATAAATTAAAAGAAGGACAAGTTCGACTTCTTTGGTCGTGTATGAAATGGTTCAATGGAATTAAAAGTCGCCAGCATCTTATCCCAATCAACGTCAGCTCATATCTAGGCCATTGTGCAGAAACTTCGTATAAAAAACTTGGACCCTGGAACTATTTCGATTATAAATTGGTTGTTGCTGTCTCTTCTTTGAGTTTAGTTACCAGGTCTGCAATGTTTAATTTAGATGGTGCCCAATTCCATTGTTGTATATTCGTGGTATCAACTAACTCACCTTGATGTCAAGATATTGGCCAGAGATCGTATTAAAAACTACATACGGTCACTGCCACATAACGCCACATAACACAGATGGCTCTCGAACCAATATGGGCGCGGGGGCAGGAGTGTTTGGTCCTAGAACAAAGAAAACGGTTGCCCTAGGCACCACACCACCATATTTCAAGCCGAAACTTTTGCCATTGGCATTTGCGCTTTGCTATCTGCTGAAAGAAAATACCAAAATATTGAAATATATTTTATCTCTGACAGCCAAGCAGAACTCTTGGCACTAAAATCTACGCGCTTTGATTCAAAACTGGTATGGGAATGCTACCAAAATCTACTAAAACTCTCCTGCAATAATAAAGTAACACTTGTGTGGGCACCTAGCCACACAGGAATACAAGGAAATGCTATCGCTGATGCTTTAGTAAAGCAAGGTGCCAATAAAAAGTTTGTTGGACCGGAGCCATGCTTCGGAATGGCCAAGAGTTCGCTCAAAACCACAATTCAAACATGGGAACAGGAACAAAATGCTAAACTATGGAGAACCAGAGAGGGACTAGTACACTCTAAAAAGTTTCTAGGTAACCTCCCTGTTTCACCCTTAAAAACAATCGACTTAAACAGAGAGTCTCTAAGAATTTTAACATGGTGCGTTACTGGACACAGTCCTTTAAACCACCATCTTAACAAAATGGGCCTTGTTGTTTCCGACAGGTGTAGATTCTGCTACTCGGACGTGGAAACGATGGAACACGTCATCTGCAGCTGTCCTGAACTCTCTTGGCACAGATACAACCAACTTGATCATAGAACACTAACACCTCCATTACCACAAAACGTCACTCCAATTGAGCTAATTAATTTTATTAAAAGTCTCAACTTGGATGACAGAATACAACCAGTAACGGCTCAGACGACGACTGAGTAATAAAACCATCAGGGTAAGCACAATAGACCTTCAGGTCGCAGTGCTACTTGAACTGCAAGTCTCAAGGCCCTCCAATAAAAAAAAGATAAAAAAAAATTAAAAAAAAAAAACTCATCAAATCACAGAGACACAAACTGCTTATACTTACGAGCGCCTGAATTTAGCTATTCCAGGACAGTTTGTAAATCCGCCCATAAGTACTGCTTATTACATTTCAAATTGTGTACATCAGCCAATGTTTTCATAAACCGGGCTCCTAAAATGGCAGCGAGCAGCTCCAATCATGGCACAGAAATGGGTTTGTTTGGAGCCACCTTTGATTTGGAACCAATCAGAACACAGTGAATTCTATTAGAGAATTCGAATCGTAAGTAAGCTACCGTCGCATACACCCTCTCACTAGCGTCGGAGAAAATGTGTAGTTGAATATTATTTGCGACTTCGCAGGTAGAACTGTAGTGACGTGGAATCGTGAGTGTTTCAATTCGTTTTACGATCTACATGCACTGCAGGTTCCACTTGTTTGATAACTCTATCGGTATCTTTTCGTCCCATTCAAGATGTATTCGCCAAAGACTATACATGAACATTTTTGAATGTAGTGTTACGTAGCATCCTCTGTCGGTTTCTTGGATGGTAGATAACCGGCAAAAATATTACAAAAAATATATTTGGTCTTAGGTGTTTGAGGTGCTAGTAACCGAAAAATCTCCCTAAAATGTTTTAAGTGGATGGCTGCAGCACATTTGCCGCTAGGTAGCAGTCGTGGGTCGTGGGGTGCCATCAATTTTAGGAAGCTTGCTAGTGCTGCATAAAGTTATATAAATAAAGGTTTAAAAAGAAAAAAAAGTGAAGGTTAAACCATATTAAAAAGTAATTCGACTCCATTATCGCATTATACGGACTTTACATAGAGGTTGATAACACGCATAACACACTACACTTACCTCACTGCTTTAGCATATGACGATCATCGATGTTGTGATCACTGTACGTCACATTCCTCCCACTAATTCGACATCTGCATGCAGATGTTTCCCGCCTTCTGTGAAGCTACGTCACCGCTCAACCACTGTTATTTAATTCCACCTCATACCAAACTTAACCGAAAATAACGTTACTAAGCTCAAGAGAATCAAACACCATGAATAAAATTTTATACGAAATCGAAACAATATTACTAGTAATTCATAGCGACGCCTATCTATGCAAAACAACGGTTATACTTTTATAATATATGATATAATTTTTATACTATATAGCTCACAACTTAATCTACACAACTATAGAACCGGTTCCTGATCTAATACTAATGCTATATTTTCTATACTAATGCTATATGTGCTATATGCTATAAACTAGTAGTTTAAATAGTATTTAAATACCTAAATGAAGTAATAAAAGGAACACGTACTTGTTCACCAATATAACAATTATTATAGAGAAAAAAAAAATAACAAACTAATATAAATGTGCACTTAGCTTATAGGTAAATCCGTACTGTTGATTCTTGATATTCCCTTGATATTCCCGTTGGTAGTGAAAATTGAAACCGTTATAACGGTGCTTATTATTTTTAATTCCAAATAAAAAATCCACGTTTGTGTAAAATCAGGAAGCAGGAAAAATGAATAACTATTCTTATATTTAGATGTACACCAAGGTAACACCAAGGAATATTTCTCCTCAAGATTTGGAAGAGTGCAATTGTGATCCCCTTTATGACAATTTATAGTATTGTTATCATTCAAAATATGTAGAATTGCTTGCACTAATAATAAAAGAAAACACACATGATCACTATATAGGCCAAAAGACACAACCTAAACAACTAAACAATTAAAAGCAGAATCAATTACCTCTTCCGTGTTCTCAATAGAGAATATTTGACTACTTATCGTAGTTGAAAAGCACTATGATATCAATATAAAAAACTAAATCACGGATCACAAAAATTATGTTAACAAATTACTATCTGCATCATTAAGTTAAACTTCAATTTATTATTTTAATTTAAAGATGTTTTCACTTGAACGTTCGAGTTAAATTTGATTAAATAAAAGTTCAAAGTGATAAAATCAAATTTTCTTCCTGTTTTAATTTTGGAATTAAAAATAAAACGGGAAATGCAGTGTTAGATAGAATTTTCATCATCAACAATCAGGTTTACCTGTTTATAAATTTGCATAGATAGATTTCGATAGGATTTCAGCGAATGTAAAACTTTTATATATACATATAATATATAATCGATTGAAATTAATTAATTAGATTAATGTTAAATACGGGTAGTATTTGTAATGATCTACGATCATAACAGTAGTAAAATGAATCCAACTAGACCAAGTGGATCAAACACACTCGTGGTGATCCTCAATACTTCTCGTTTTGTTAGAGGACTAGCTTCAGTTGCAACTATTTTCATGAGCAAATCTAGACGGATTCTAAACGTAAAGACACCATCTTCAGGTGACCACCACATAACGAGTATTTTTTGTTGTTGGCTATCGGTAAGTTTAGTTAGTTAGTTATTGAAATTTTTCAACCAATCCTCCAACCAATCATCAACATAGTGGTTTCGAGTGATGGACTCATACGCTTCTGGCCATTGTTGTTGACATCTCTTCGCATTAGTAACCATACAATACTCGGCTGTGCATGGTGAACTGTTAGAACCAAATGTCAAAACTTGCATGACAAACATAGCGGGTCCCATTGTTCTTATAGTGTGTAACTCTAACAGAATTCGCCCTTGATTTTGACGGACTCCAAAATTATCAATTGAGAAAAACTTCTTCACTAATTCATGCAGATCTGGCTCGTCATCATTTATGCAACAGTGTGAATTAACTGATATGATGGTTTTTCAGATATCACTGGCAACAGGGCCCGACACCACCCAGCCTAGTCGAGTGTTGGTATGTACTGGTTCATGAAGATTACCTTCACGAACTTCGAGGGGTACAGTGAGAGAGTGATTGTTGCTTCCAATTAGAATGCGAGGTATCGCATCTTCATATTTGTGTATTGGTAAATTTTTCAAGTGCTCAAATGATTTGAACCATTATATGACTGTGATAGTAGCGCAAGACTTCTAATCCTTCTGGCATTGTATAATAAATACAGTTTATCGTTTGATCTATTCCAGAGACTTGCAGATCAACTACTTGTGACTTCTCTTCACGTACAACTCAACCCATCCAAAACAAACACAGTGGCTTTGGCGTGCCATTCAAGCCTAATTGCTTAGATAACTCAGCTTCAATTAAAGTCAGTGATGAGTTTTCATCTAGAAAGGCATATGTGTCAATGCACTGATCATTTCCATATAAATGAATTGGAATTATTCGAAACTGCACGTTGAAGGGACCGGTCTTATGAGCCGCATTTATGGCCGAACTACTAACTGGCAACGAAACGACTTGATCACCCGATAATTTAGAATCGGATTGGATTTCATTGTTTTATTTAATTTGCTTATTAATGGAATAAAGAGTTTTGTGGTGCATGCTGTTGCAGCCATCAATGTTACAGGGTAACGTAATTGTATTCACAAAATCTTCGAGTGAAACATTTAGCAACGATGGCACAATCTTATTTCTTTGACTAAATCCCATCGCCTCTTCAAGTTCGATGACAGAAAAGTTGAACAGTTGGCTTATATGTGCCCGCTTTCTTTACAAATGGACAATTGTTTGTACATGCATGTACATTTGTTGATTTATCAGTTGACCTTGTTGCTTGAACGTAACTTTTATTCCATTTAGTGAAGATTTCTTCGATTGTTCGCTATCAATCGTCAAATCATCAAGGGATACATCTGATGCTGCTACAGCCAAATACACAAGCCATGTATTGAGAGTAATCAATACTTCAGCATTATTTATAACACTTTGCTTTTACCCAATCAATTTTCCATTGTGCGGGTAACTTAACTAAACTCTAAAAAAAAGTTTTATGAGTTAATCGATGAATCACGTACTGAATCATTTATAAGATTAACCTGTGATTCAATATTGCTAGCTTGCTTGATCAACGTCCAAGATGGTAAATTTGATGTACAATTCAGAGTCTTTGACACTTGAATTTTATTATTGGTCAAATAATGAGTTGACCTCCATTTCTCAACATCCTTCTGCTTTTCTTTAGAGAAACTATATTGCGATCCCCTAATAGATAGTTAAATTCCGCTTCTAACTTTTGTTGCAGCAACGCTTCTTCCTCGTCAATCAAACGTAATTGCTGTTCTGTCGCAATTGAAGACGACGATACACTATCTAAATTATTCAGTTCAATTTCTGGATTATTATTTGTCCCTTTACATTCCGCGCATGCCCATTATTTTGTCGATACAGCATCAGCACATGTTGATGCAACAGCATAAATTGTGTGCAAGAGATTCCAACAAATGTTGCATTTCTTAACCTGACTTTCAATGCACGGTTGTTTGCATTTAAGGCATGTGGTCGGTGTGATACATTTAGCACACACAAATTCAGCATCCTCGATATCGTCATCTTTCTGAAATCCCACGCAATCGCAATGATACCAAAGTTTACATTTGTCGCATGCTACCATATCACATGCTGAGTCCGGTTCGGAACATTTTTCACAATTGTTGTCATCCAAACTTGAATGAAGTTTTCTGCGCAACTTAGGTGGCATTATAGTTGATAATCTTAGATTAAATTAATTTAACGAAATTTAAAGATTTTGATGGAAATTTTAGCAAACAAATACTACACTGATCAAATTTCATAAGTTTGTTATTTATTATTTGTTGGTTATGTTTTAGTTGTTGCTTTAAATTTCCTAAAAATAAGAGTTACAATAAAAATAATTCTATAATAATTTTTGTTATCCTTACTTTAGTTTCCCTGATTAGATTAGTTTAATTTTTATTTTATTTTAGAACTATTTTACTATTTGAATAAAATATATTGGTTTTGAATTGAATTGAACTTAGAAAATGGAATCATTCTTAAATTTTGACACATATTTATACTTAGGAAGAAAGAGAGAATAGTATATAGCGATAATTGTAAAATTTATCTATATTTATATTTATATCTGTTTGACGGTCTTCAGTACTCAGCGGGTCGCCGCAACAATGAAAATGGCGGATCCAATATGGCCGACCGTAAAATTGAAGAAAAATTGTTTTAATTAGTTTTATTCGACGGCCTTTTGGGTGTATCAGTGACGAATCTAGTGTCATATTCTATGATTTAAAAGTGACGGATTAAATGTGGCCATCAGTGACGTTCACTAAATTCAATTTTTTGCCTCGACCACAAACTTGTGAATTTTGTAGGTAAATGGGTGCGACTGACAAGAAAACGAAATAATATAATTTTGTTAGAATTTCGACCATAAATTACGATAAAAGTATTTTTAAAATTTTTGAGGGTAGTTTTCTCCCTTATTTTAAGGGTTAAAACTTTAAAGTTGATTGTAAGATTTCTAGAAAAATGGAAGGTTTTTTTTTTTAAATTTTGTTTTTTAATTTTTTCTTTCTTTTATCTACTTCCGATTAATTTTTGTTTTGTGATGGACATTGACCAGAAACTGGATCAAAAGAAGATCTAAAGAAGAAAAGACGGGGTGTATTTTCTCATTCTGTGATAAACGGTAAAAGAATAGTATATTCTAAGATTGTTAAGATCACTGATTACGAATCTAATATTTTTAAAAAACAAAATGGCGGATCAAATATGGTGCCGACCAACTTTTCAAAACTCGTCCAATTTTGAACTTTAAAAAATACCATCGTATTCTTCTTTACAAAATACCATCGTAAGTTGAAAATGTATGTGATAATTTTGTTTAACATCTACCGTTATCGAGATAAAAATTCATAAAGTTTGAATATCGATAATATACGTTTTTGCTATTTAACGTTTAATTTATTCGATTTTAGCTTGGTTTGAGATTTTATTAAAACAACTAATCGACATCTCTTAGGTTGTTATAGTTAGTGAGTACGAATCTGATGTCAGGTTTTTAAAAACCAAAATGGTGGATCCAATGTAAAGGTCAACTTTTCGAATTTCGCTAAATCTTAAGTTCTATAATCAGATTTCTTAATTTAGTATTATTTTAAAAAATAATATATACATATGAGCAATTTCACGAAGATTCAAACAACGTTTTGACTTGACCCCTTTTAATTTTAATTATTTTTTGTTTATAGATAGTCTTTCATAAATAAAAAATACTAGTTCTCTTAGAATTTTTTTTGTCGACCAGGGGTCTTCACAGGGTGCCCCTCAATGTGATGTGAGTGCATTTTGACGAGCGATTGTAGAAAAACTACTTAATCGATTTTCATAAATGATATGTCGTTGAATAGGTATTAGAACAAAGTTTTTAAAAATGTACACTGTTAATTTTTTGACAAAATTTTGAATTTTTAACGGTGTAACATAAGAAAAGATGGCATAGCCTCTCGTTTTTTTTTTAACTAAATTGAAGCTTATTTTATACATAACAACTTGTGAAAGTTTAGGACCCGCGTTATTTTTTGTTTTGAAGAAAAAATTCGTTGTGCATATGACTGTCGGGAATCAGTTTTTTTTTGCTCTGAAGGAAAATTATAAAAATGGCGTTATAAACTATTAGATTTTTTTTTATGTTAAATATCAAATATTTTATTATTAAATGAACTTTTTAAAATATCCTAAAAATTATATATGTAGTACAATAAATAAAATAAATACAATTGTTAAAAATGATTTACTTATTTTACAAACAGAAGTTTCTTTTGAATAGGAAAACACTTCTGCAATTATTTTCTTTGTATTAGATGGCATAAAAAAATGAAATGTTTGTTTATCACTTTTAGTAATCATTTGTCACTCTTATAAAAAATAATTTGACAGTCTCGACTGCAAACAAAAAGGCCGTATAAATAATTAAATCTATTTAGGAACTTTTGACTGGAGATGTATTATGTTATTATGGAATCATAAAGTAAAAGATTGTATTTTAACGTTAAATTACAAATATTTTATTGTTGAAAAAAACTTTTTAAAATATCATACAAATTATATATGCAGGTTAAAGAAAATAAATATAGTTATTAAAAATTATTTACTTATTTTCCATACAAAAGTTTCTTTTGAATTGGAAAACATTTTTGTAATTATTGATTGTACCCTGGATCAGGTACAACTGGTGAATTAACTGCTTTGATTAAAATAGGGTTGTAAGTCGTATAGTTAACTGATTTATTGTACTTAAACTTCCTCGTTATATACAAGATAATGAGGAAGTTTATTATCCGGAAATATTTAGAGAATTACATTTATTTACATTTATTTTGTATAAAACCTAAATATTGATATTCGTTTAAAAACAATGCAATTCATATTTATATGAAATATGAATATTTGTTTACTAAACAATTTTTATACTATGTGAGTTTTTTGTTGTTTCTAGCTGTTAATTGTTTTAATTTGGTTATATGTGATGACAAATTTGTTTATTTATGTTTTCAAGTTCAGTTCCTGGTTATGTTGGATGCTGGATTCAACATTCTCCCGGGCCGAAGTTAATGATGTATGCCGTGGGGCCGGTATTGGTTTTGTTTAATCAATTGTCCGATGATGATGTTTATAGATGATAACTCCGATCACTAATACAACTAGGAGAAAGTAACTTATGGCATAGTGATGGATGTTATGTAGATTCATTCCTGTAGGTGGGAGTTGAGTCTCCTTGGTTTTTAGTTCCTTTAGGTTGTGTTGTAAGGTTGATATATTATGGGATAGTATATTGTATGCACCATCGGATGGTGTCGTAGGTAGTCTTAATATATGTGATGATATATTTTGTTGACTATGCGCTTGCGTAATATTTATTGTTGGTAATAATGACATGGCTAATCGGTTGGAAGATGTCTGTTTACTTTTGAGTGTCATATCAGGTTCACTTATGGTACATTTTGGTTGTATTGTATGATCCCGGTTCAATTTAGTTGAACATTTATGAAATTGTTGCAGATTATATCTATTGTGCGTTGTTTAGTGAATGCGTATATCCAACTGTCCGGCTGTCTTAATGTTTGCTAAAATGTTCCTTGGTCAGGCTCTTTTCTTATTTCACATAAAGTTGGAATTGACATCGGATGTTGTAATAATTCTAATTCGCATTTACAGTTGTTTGATTTAAGCGTATACATTGGTTTATGAATATTACAAGTGTATATGGTAGATTTTGTTTTTCCGCAGTGAAGTAAGTCCATTTCATCTAAAGGAAGATATTCGTTGCCGTTTAGATTTAACTAAATATTTTGTTGATGGTGATATATATATATATATATATATATATATATATATATATATATATATATATATATATATATATATATATATATATATATATCTGTAGGTGGGAGGTAAACTACACCAAGTCCATTTTTTTCAAAATACGTTTTTTTATACTGTTAGAATCAGGATTTTGTTCTCTACCGGGAGGTTAATAGCACTGAGTCCTAACTAGTGTAGTTTTCGAGATAGAACAATTTTAAATAGTCCAAGTCCATAGTAAATAGTCCATTTTCAAACAGTTTTTTGGCTTTCATGTAAAATTTTAAAAATGTGACTTGGTGTAGTCTACCTCCCACCTACAGATATATATCCAAGACATCTAAGAGTGTTTAGTTAGTTTTATATTTTGATGTATGGTACACACGCACACATTATGAACTCCTTGGGATAATTTTATACATTCTTGTGGTCGAAGGGACGTCAATTTAGTAAAACCTATTTTCACATCAGGAAACTTATTTTCAGGAAACTCAACATAAGCTTCATTTAATATACATAGCAATAAGCGCTTTTGTGGATTTATGCTGAAACTGCTCATATTTTCTTTATTGTACATATATAATTTTTATGATATTTTAAAAAGTTTATTTAATAATAAAATATTTGATATTTAACATTAAAAAAAAATCTCTTAGTTTATAACGCCATTTTTATAATTTTTCTTCAGAACAAAAAAAAACTGATTTCCGACAGTCATATGCACAACGAATTTTATCTTTAAAACAAAAAATAACATGTGTCCTAAACATTCGCAAGTTGTTAGATATGAAGTCGTAAATTAATTATACTTTTAAAAAAAGGAAATATTGTTTGTATTTGAATTTGAAATATTATTGAGTATTGTTCTCACATATGGGGAGGAGCTTACATAAGTAGTTTGAAATGTCTTGATTCCCTACAGCGGAGAGCTGTTAAATTGATCGGCAACTCGACTCTTTCTAACGAGCTTGATTCCTTGCAACATAGAAGAGACGTCGCTGATTTGACGGTATTTTACAAGTATATTATGGACGAACGGACGTCTGCGGAGATCAAATCGATTTTGCCTGAACCAGCAAACTTCGCGCGTTTCACTAGAGCATCAATATCAGCCCATCCTTTTACGGTTCGAGTGACTAGGTGTAGAACTGTCGCTTTTCAACGCGATTTTTTTAACAGAGTTTCTCATCTCTGGAATGCCTTACCGGCGTGGGTCTTTCCTGATAATTTTAATCCTCAAAACTTTAAGATCAATATTAATAAATTCCTCAAAGAAAATTGAATAATACTTTCAAGCCCTAGTTCCTTAGTTAGCATGGTATCTTCGGATATTCAGAGACGTTGATCTATATTGGTTAACACTAAACATGCCTAACATAGAATAAAAAAAAAAAAAAGAGACATCTATTGTCAAACATTTCAAATGATATGGAAGTTATATATTTATTAAATGTAAATGAACTAAAAAAAGAAAAATGTAATGGAAGAATGAACTTCTGCCATTAGAGTATTGGTGTTGAATTGTATTACGAGTTTGTGAAAATAAAGATGTCAAAAATATAATCGAAGGTGATCTTTTATTTTTTGAATTTAAATTGGAGAAAATTAGGTGCTACAAAATCAGGTGTGGGGTGCTTACTCAGTGTTTGCAAAATTTTGTTAGCGGTGTTAGTAATTTAAATAATAATTAAAATCAGAAAACAAAATAAAGTTTTTTCACATGTCGCCGAAACGATCAAACAAATCAAATGGGGAATATGATGAAAAGGTTGAATTTGGTGTTAAGGAGCTACTGAGTGCCATAAGTTCCATGCAAGGAAATAGTAACATCAATGATGCTAAAGCTTTTGTGCAAGAGTTTAGTGGTGATGTAAGTGAATCAGTATGTGGATTTATTACACAAGTGGAATCGGCAATGGAGGAGTTTCAAGTAAGTGAAGTGAGAATAAAAGGAATTGTGGGAAATAAATTGAAGGGGAATGCTCTGGAATGGCTACATTCTAGGCCTGAGCATCTTAAAATGAAATTAAAAGAATTGTTAGTTGAATTGAAAAGAGTATTTGACGTCAGAGAAAATAGAGTTTTGCATAGAAGAAAATTTGAAGAACGGAAATGGCGTAAGAGTGAAACATTTAGTGATTATTATTTCAATAAACTATGTTTGGGCAATAAACTACAGCTAGATGATGAAGAAATATTGGAATACATGATTGTTGGACTTAATAGTCCAATTTTACAGATGCAAGCAAGAATGCATGCTTTTAGATCAACTGAAAATTTTTATAATATAATGATAAAAATACCAAGTGGAGACCGTCTTCATTTTGATGAGCATCCATCAAAGTTTTTAAATAAAAACAAACATGAAAGGGGAACTGGATCATCATTGAGTACAAAGGGAGAACATCAATCAAGTATAAAAACTGGATCAACAGGTATGAAATGTTACAATTGTGGGCAGATGGGTCATATAAGTACTCATTGTAAATCAATAAAAACACGTGGAGCGTGTTATGGCTGTGGTGAATTAGGTCATTCAGTTGTTGCTTGTCCTAGTAAATTAAAGAAAAAAGAAGCAGAATCTATTAGTTTTATGGATTTTAATGAAATTAAAATAAGTCCTTGCTATAAATTAAATTTAGAAATAGTTGAACCAATTTGTTTTAAAGTAAATGCAATAATAGATACGGCAAGTCCCGTAAGTTTAATTAAGTACAAGTTTGTTCCTAGTTGTGTTAATTTAAATAGTTGTAATGCTTCCTTTAAAGGAATCTCTAGTTCTATACTTAATGTCGAAAAATATTTTGATTCTTGTATTATTATTAATGATAATTTTAGATTTCAGCTTCAGTTTTTGGTGGTACCTGATGACACGATGAGCCCAGATTGTCTGTTAGGTAGAAATTTTGTTTCGTATCCTGGTTATAAAATAAGTTTCAGTGATACAACTGTAAATATAGAGAATTGTAAAAGTTACAGTGATAGTAATTTTGATGACGATGAAAACGATATTTTGAATATCGATAGCGAATTGTTTTCTTCGGATGTGCCCGATTTAAATATAGGTGTTGATGATTACACGATAAAAAATCAATTAAATAATATTTTTAAGGAGCATTATTGGTGTGCACCAAAACCAGAAATCCCAATTACGGATTATGAAATGGTTATTTCTTTGAAGTCTGATGTATCATTTTATCAAAGTCCTAAGCGAATGTCATTTAAAGAAGATAGGCAAGTTAGTCAAATTGTGCAACACTGGGTGGAAAAAGGAATTGTTAGAAATAGTAAATCTCCTTATGCAAGTAGAACGGTGTTAGTGGCAAAGAAGAATTGTGAACAGCCTCGATTGTGTATCGACATTCGTGAGTTAAATAAACTAACGGTGCGTGACAGGCTTCCATTACCGCTAATAGAGGATTATTTGGATAGGTTAAAAGGAAAAAAGTTTTTTTCGACCTTGGATTTAAAAAGTGGTTTCCATCATATCCGTGTACATGAAAATTCTATTCAATATACAGCCTTTGTTACACCACGAGGTCAATTTGAGTTTACAACGATGCCGTTTGGTCTTTGCAATGGACCTTCAGTGTTTCAACGGTTTATATCTCAGATGTTTGCTAAATTAATAAATGAGGGTAAGCTATTAATTTATATAGATGATATAATGATAGCAACGACTACGATTGAAGAGCAATTAACGATATTAGTTGAAGTGTTTGAGGTGTTGAGAATGAACTGTTTAGAATTAAAACTTTCAAAGTGTCATTTCTTACAAACTAAAATTTGTTATTTAGGCTATTCAATAACTGAGAAGGGTATTTTACCAAGTGATGATCATATTGAATGTATCAAAAATTTTACTTTACCTAAAAATGCAAATGAAATGAAACGGTTTTTAAGGCTGGTGAGTTATTTTAGGAAATTCATTATGAATTTTTCAGTTAGGGCTAAACCATTGAATGATTTGTGCCTTGATGGTGCGAACTTTGTCATTGGTGAGGAGGAGTTAAGTGCATTTATGAATTTGAGAGATGCTTTGGTTAAAGCACCCGTGTTAAGCATATACTCTCCAAATTCATATACGGAATTGCATTGTGATGCATCAACGGTAGGTCTTGCTGGCATTTTACTTCAAAGGCAAGATGATTCCCAATTACATCCGGTGATGTTTTATAGTAGACGAACTACAGTAGCAGAGTCGAGATATCATAGTTTCGAGCTAGAAACACTAGCCATAGTATCGGCAATTCAAAGAATGCATATATACTTACATGGTATCAAATTCAAAATCGTGACGGATTGTAATGCGTTTCAGATGACGGTGTCAAAAAAAGATATAAATGCGAGGATCAGTAGATGGGTGTTATTTTTAGAAAATTATGAATACGAAATTATTCATCGTGCTGGTGTACAAATGAGGCATGTTGATTGTTTGAGTCGGGATCAGAGTATTCTTATTGTAGATGAAAATGATACGATTGAACAAAGTTTATCAATTGCTCAAAGTCGTGATAGTGACTTATTAAAAATTAAAACGTTATTAGAGAATGGTGAAAATTGTCTATTCGAATTGCGAAATGGTCTAATCTATCGAAAAACAAAGGATGGTTTAAGATTCGTTGTTCCGGAGTTAATGCAACCAAACGTAATTCGTACATGCCATGATGAAGTAGGGCATGTTGGTATGGATAAGACCGAAGAGCTTGTGAAAAGGTCATATTGTTTTGCACATTTAAGGAGCAAAATAAAACAATACATTGGTAATTGCTTAAAATGCATTGTATTTTCACCAAGTGAATATAAACGAGATTATATGCACAATATAAATAAAGGAACAAAACCATTCGATACTGTCCATGTCGATCATTACGGACCATTAACGGAAACTAAAAGGAGACATAAATATTTGTTTTTAGTTGTTGATGCTTTTACGAAGTATGTTAAACTTTACCCAACTAAAACCACTAATGCGAGAGAGGTTATTTGTTGTCTTAAAGAGTACTTTAAATACTTTGGTAAACCCTATAGAATTATATCAGATAGAGGTTCGAATTTTACTTCAGATCTTTATTCAACATTTTTAGAACAAGAAGAAATAAAACAAGTATTAGTTGCAACTGCATGTCCCAGGGCAAATGGACAAGTAGAAAGGATGAACCGTTTTATTACTCCAATCCTTAGTAATTTAGTGGACGAATCCAAAGGAATTGAATGAGATTCCGTGCTTTCGAGTGTTGAATTTGCTTGTAACAACACTCATAGTCGTAGCATAGATGCAACACCTAGTATGATGTTGTATGGTGTCAACCAAAGAGGTGATTGTGAGGAATTTAAGGATTTTATATCACAGTCAGAAGTAGGGCGTATTTGTCTTCATGAAATTCGATAACAAGCGATAAAGAAAAACAAGGAAGTACAAGAGTACAATAAGAAAATAAATGATTCTAAATGTAAAGGACATATTAATTATACAGAGGGCGAGTATGTAATGATTCGAAGTACTGTTCCTCCAGGTGTTCGTGCAAAATTAATGCCCAAGTTCAAAGGTCCTTACGAAATAAGAAAAGTTTTACCCAACGATAGGTTTATAGTTGGTGATATACCCGGATTTCAGATAACCCAAATACCTTTTGAAGGCGTTTTTGATAAAACAAATTTAAAGAAATGGTTGAGGTCAGAAATTACTAGCACTGTAGACTTAGATTTTGATTTGAATTTAAACAATTTGGATGATGAGGTGGAATATTAACGACGAGGCGTCGTTTAGTCAGGTATGGCCGAGCTGAAGTCGTAAATTAATTATACTTTTAAAAAAAGGAAATATTGTTTGTATTTGAATTTGAAATATTGTAATAAACTTCGTCCAGAATGGGTTAATTTAATTTAATCAGAAATAACCAATACGTTCCGCCTAAATGTTTTCTACATTCTATGGCAAAATCAAAAGTTAACTCCCTTTAACAAATACATTTTGCATAAATTAAATTTGAGTTCGCTAATACAAATGCAAGTATGAATGAAAACAGGTGTGGCCTATTCAAGATGTACGGATTACGTAGTATTGATTTCTAGTGGATTATAGAAGTTTCGATTTATTTATTTTTCGATATAAATAAGCGAACAAAAATATCGGACGGTCAGTTTTACTTTTGCAATTAAAAGTGTTTATAAGTATTCGCAAGTATAAGGAATAATCGGTGGTACTTGAGCCTGGGTACTAATAGTAAAAGAATCTGAACTTAGTGGAATAGTAAATACAGATTTTACGATTCCGAATATTGTTGATTCAAATTGTGGAAAAGCGGTGAAGTTTATCGGACATAAATTGGAGACCCTGGAATTTATTGTAAGGAAAAACGGAAGCTGCTGTAATTTGTTGACAAATAAAGTTTGAGATTCTGTTAACCAAAGATCCGTCTTTTTACTGTCGTATTTGCTCAATAATCTAAAAGAACCAACGAAGAGTCGTTACAATATTATTTAGAGACATCTATTGTCAAACATTTCAAATGATATGGAAGTTATATATTTATTAAATGTAAATGAACTAAAAAAAGAAAAATGTAATGGAAGAATGAACTTCCGCCATTATAGGATTGGTGTTGAATTGTATTACGAGTTTGTGAAAATAAAGATGTCAAAAATATAATCGAAGGTGATCTTTTATTTTTTGAATTTAAATTGGAGAAAATTAGGTGCTACAGATATAAAATAAGCTTCAATTTAGTTAAAAAAAAAAAACGAGAGGATATGCCATCTTTTCTTATGTTACACCATTGAATAAATATCTAAGGAAGAGTAGCTAGACATTTTGAGTGAAGCATCTAATTTTTAGTATTGGTGAAGTTTGATAGTGTTTGCATTTTAGCTGGGTGGTACTGTTTACAATTTGCATATTTATATTTTCAAAACAAATAAAAGAAATAATAAATGTTACATTTAAATTTAAAAGCCTAATATGTTTGCATAAAATGTTTCCTTATATTTTCATATATAAATATTTTTAATTGTCCATAAAACACAAATTTTAATCATATTGAATTACTTTAAGAACACCTTATATTCGGCTGTGATTACGTTTGAAATATGGTTTGACAATGATGGATTAAGAAAAATTACATTTATGTAGGGTAATAAAATATAAAATTGAAGTAGAAAATAACAGTTTTTGTAAAGCAAATACTTAATCTTTTTGTTAAAACATCATTCTAAACCCTTTTTATGCGTAGTATTAGTCAAAATATTCTAATCATTGATATGAAATTCGATGATCAAATTTCAGTGTATTTAATGTTATTTGTACATATTTTAATGCAACACTTCATTTTTATGAATAAATTACTGCACAAATACTAATAATTGTTTTGTAAAACATTAATTTAAACTTTATTTTTTATAAATTTTGTTTAATTTGAATATCTTAAAGTAGAATTTTGGATAAAAGCTATCATTTTATTTTAAAATACATAACGAAATATGTCAAATGTCATGGATGAAGAACGCACAGATATACAAATTACATACTTCAAAAAGTATTCGTGTAGCCACACGTAATTATTCTTCCTTATATATTTATTCAATGTGTTACACCGTTTTTTTCTTATGTTACACCGTTAAAAATTATTTCAAAAAATTAACAGTGCACGTTTTTAAAAACTTTGTTCTAATACCTATTTAACGACATATCATTTATGAAAATCGATTGAGTAGTTTTTCTACAATCACTGGTCAAAATGCACTCACATCACAAAATTTCAAAAAATTGAGGGGTGCCCTGTGAAGACCACTATAAACAAAAAATAATCAAAATTAACAAGGGTCAAGTCAAAATTTCCCCAAAATTTGCTGAACTTGCGTGAAATTGCGGTTTCTTGGTTTTGAAACGGTTTCTTCCTATCATATTTAAAGAAATTCGTAAGAAAATTGATCAAAAACCTATCCTATCCCGAAAAAACATCAACACGCAAAATCTTAATGCAATAACACATAGTAACAAAATTGTTGATCTCAGCATAAATAAATAAAAATATGTTACTTAATTTTTTAAAGAGAAAAACATTTGGTCCATTTCTTTTTAGTTTTGGTTGTTTAAGAAAAAAGTTGCCGTTCATATATGTATTATTTTACATTCAAGAATTTTTTATGCCTTGCTAAGAAGTTTTTTTTTTATAATTAAAAAAAACAATGTTTTTTCGTGCTATCGGCACGTTATGTTACAGTTACAAAAAGTTAAAATAATATTCTAGCAAACTATAATAATTTAGTTAAATTTACAAACGGTCTTCGAACATTTTATTGGTAGCTTCTCTGAGATTTTCAGATTGAACAAAAATAATTTTCCATTGAATCAGCAGTTTCGTCGTTTTGTGTACAATTTAAGTTTTTCTTGGTCTTTGTTTTGAACAAATCTTGTTTTTACAACATACTTTTATTGTATGTTTTAATATATAAATCGAATGAGAACATGATGAGGTCATACACATTTTAATGTTTCGCTTTGTCTGAACAAAAACTTATTAAAAATATGAAAATTGAATATTTGCAAGTGTTGTGAGTAATTGCATGCAAAATATGTTCAATGTAAAAAAAGATACAAATGACGATATAAGTTGATTGTTTTACGAATTTTATAAATCAGAGTGTTACAGACAGTTAAATTTTATTATATATCTAACATAATTTTTAGGTTCATGCTGTTGTGGAACATACTCCCCCTCCTTAAACGATCTCATCGTTAACAATCTGCCAGTTTACACATCTTCACGTAATTGAGTTATAATTTGAACTCGCTGGCATCTTGTTAAAAGAAGAATCTGTATTTGTTGTTCACCGAAATGAGGAAAAGAAGGTTAAAACTTTTGAAAATGTATAAATGTTTGCACTCCTCTAGTTGGTGTAAATCACTTCAGTGCAATCAATCTATGTTTACCGGATTTGTGCTACCAATCTGTTATAACTTGGTAACATATGCTTTGACCATGCTCCGTGGACCTATTTTCTAAAAAGTTTATTTGCGAGACCTTTTGGCAGGATAACCGGATGTTTTGTATCGTATGCACTGCAAGAGGATTGGGATGTTCGACCAACATCTAACCTCTTTTTCAGGAACGAAAAATAAAGATACAAAAAATAAAACTGCTTCTTCTATTTTGATTCGATATGATTCCAACAAACGGGCAGCTATTGTAGATTTTATTTTTTTCGATTTGCGACAAATTATTTCAACATTTGTCGGACTTAAACTGAAATTGACGTTGATTTCATGACGAACTTCTATTGAAAAAGTTCGAAGCTGTTTTGTAAATTATAGTTGTAGAATAATAGTAACCAATTTAGTGATTTAATGATTTACGTCATTCAATAGATAAAAAAACAATTTCGTCAATTTGTTACACGTCAAAATTTTAATTGAAGTGTTCCTAATATTTTTGGACTCTATGAATCCTTCTTTGGTGACAATTGTTGTTTGCGTTTGGATTGCAAATCTTCAGTTGTAAGAAAAATAACAATGATATAATTTCACTGGTTAACTCATTTCTAACTAACTAAAAAAAAACATATAAAGATTTTTAAAAAATAAATAAAATTTCACCTACTCACTTTATTTTTAAAAATGTTTTTACATTATTACATCTATTGTTGTTGTTCACCTTGGTCTTTTATTTAATATTTAAACTAAATATTATTTCGATTCTGATTTTATAAGATTTGTTCTGCATAAAAATTACATAAACCGCCACAGTGTATAAATAATTCGTTATTATAGAGGATCTCAATAGGAAGCGTCACATATAATTGAAATGTATTAGTATCGTACACACGTTGAAAGAAATTGGTATACAGATAGATAGATATAGATATATGTAGATATTGATATAGATATAGATATAGATATAGATATAGATATAGATATAGATATAGATATAGATATAGATATAGATATAGATATAGATATAGATATAGATATAGATATAGATATAGATATAGATATAGATATAGATATAGATATAGATATAGATATAGATATAGATATAGATATAGATATAGATATAGATATAGATATAGATATAGATATAGATATAGATATAGATATAGATATAGATATAGATATAGATATAGATATAGATATAGATATAGATATAGATATAGATATAGATATAGATATAGATATAGATATAGATATAGATATAGATATAGATATAGATATAGATATAGATATAGATATAGATATAGATATAGATATAGATATAGATATAGATATAGATATAGATATAGATATAGATATAGATATAGATATAGATATAGATATAGATGTAGATATAGATATAGATATAGATATAGATACAGCTAGAGAGAGAAATTTTTAATAAAACAAGTGCTGCGTCAAGTATACTTACTGGTTACCCTAAAGCATTTGTAGAACTGAAATCGGCACTACTTTCCAGCCTAGTCAGCTTTCAAATTTTCACAACTGCGCCAAGCAATCATGCTCTGGAAACATGGACACTTGCATTAGCAAGAAATTATAATCCGTGCAAAGAGAGCAATATGCCTCAGAAAATTCTGAATTAGTTGTCCATGAGTGCTGCTATCCTCTCTGTATTAAGCGACATTGATTTTTATTTAAAGTTTTTAGATATTAATGAGAATAGTTAAATATTTTCAATGATCTATATTGATACTTGAAAGTATCAGGGATGCTCCACTTTCCTTATTCCGATTCGATAGTTTGGGCTTTTATGTGCACAGGCAAAATTTAGTTCATTTAGGGTGTGATATTTTTTTCTGCTTACTTCTTTTTTTATCGTTAGATGTTTTTTTTTTTCGAGGAATGGAGTTCCTCAAGTCCAACCCGTTCAGTATTTCGTCCCTTTTGCTTTGCCTAGTGTTGTGTACAAGTAATCCACATCCACATTTCTAATGTCAATCTTGTAGAAAAAATAGTTCTATTGTTCGTGCTTTACACGCTACAACAGCAATACTATATTAATCATTAGCATGCTATAAATCACTATTATTGACTTTTGCTATTATTTCTTTGGTTCGTCTTTCTTTTTCTGCAACCGAAGACAACGTGAGTAAATTTTGATTTAATTCAAATAATTTGAGAATATAAATAAAAATAAATAACTTTAAATTAAACAAATAACTTTAATCGCTACGCTTGTTTTGGTAACATCCTGCTTTCGTTTCGAAATTACCTTCGCGCGCATGTTAGGAACAACGTTTTTCCTACAATCGTTAAAGAATTACTATTTCCTACAATCGTCGAATTAGAATCGTTTAGTTAAGTCAAGATTTGAAACTGCTAATTTATCGTAAAAATCAAGTTGCAATGGTTGCTTATGGATGAAACTTGTAAACAAAAAATACGGAAAACAAATTGTGCATTTGTGAATTTTTATGGCAAGAAAAATGCTGGAAAATAACGAATCAGATGATGAAAACTGGATTCCCGAGGACATTCAAGCAGTCAACTTGCTTCCTGAAAAATCAAGAAAAAAATACGAGGAAACGTATAAAAAATTTGTGACTTGGTGCCGCCAAAAGAAGGTGAATGGCTACTCGGAAACAATTATTCTTGCCTATTTTGCCGAATGATTAATTTAACAACTTTAATTAATTTTTATTTTTAATTTTCACATTAATTTAATGATTTATTTGACATTCCCGCACTAATGCGGGAATTGATCACTTTGCGCACGCGATTTGTGTGCGGGAATGATTAATTCTTAAATGATTGTAGGAAAAAGTATTTTTCTTATTTATTATAATAATTCTAAACATAACAAGAAATTTGGCGACAGCGGTGTACTGGGTCGTGATTTTCTTAATTTATATAAGTGGAAAGTAGACTTTAGAAATACCGAATAATGTTGAAAATTACACTAAATCATGCATTTCATTACAGTTTTTAAATTCTGGAAACAGTGCTATAATTCCTTCTCGTTGTGAAACCACTATTAAAGTGCCAATTGTGGCACGCAACGATTTTAAATTCTTTTGCGAATCTTTTGAGATACACCCAGGTGTTTTCATGGCTAACTCACTTGCTTGTACAAGTTAAAAATAACTTCATTTGTATCTGTATCAGCCAGTATATTTAAAGAAAATAAATTAAAAATTAGAACCAATCGAAATATTTGACGCATTCCAATTTTATCAGTGGACAAACTTCTTCCCACAGCGTGTGGAAAAATTAAGAAGACGAATCCATTCTCGAAATTTACCGGACGAATTTTTTCTCCTCGAAGGTGACTTACGACAACCAGACCTGCGACACATAGCATTCATTTACAGCCTGATATCATTCCAATTCATGTTCGTCAATATCGTTTACCAAATGCTGTTAAACAGGAATTCAACACTCAGGTTTCTAACATGTTACATGATGGCATAATCGAGAATAGTAGTTCTTCATGGAATTTTCCGTTGGTAGTTGACCTTAAACACTCTACTTGTAAAGGTTTGGAGGGTGGTTGTAGACTATGGGAAGTTGAGCGAAAGAACGATATGTGATGTATTTTTACTTCCAAACATCGTTTAAATGCTAAATCTACTTGAAAAAGGAAACTATTGTAGTAGTATTGATTTAGCCAATGGTTATCAACAAATCCCGATGAATAAGAATGATCGCGATAAAATTTTTATGTTGAACGGTGCTCCGGCAAGTTTTCAACATCTGTGTCAACAACGTTTGACGTTTTGACGGCGTTATTGTATATGAGTATAATTTAGAAGACGGCAATGTAAAGTTAAAACAAGTATTCCTTGCGTTCAAAAAAGAAAATTTAAAGATTAATCCCAGTAAGTGTCAATTTTTCATGAAGGAAATTGTTTATTTGGGGCATGTGATAACTCTACTCTACCGGGAATCAAAACCGACATAACAAAAATTACAGCGATAGAAAATTATGCGCAACCTCAAGCCTGAAAAACAAATTAAACAATTTATCGGATTGTGTGGATATTATTGACGGTTTATTCATAGATTCTCTGTAATTGCTCAACTTCTCATCAATCTAACTAAGAAGGAAATTCCGTTTGTATGGGATGCTTTCTGTGACGAAGCGCTTAATTCTTTACGGAAGTTTCTAACTCATCCACTAATACTTTAATATCCTGACTTCCAGAAGTCCTTTACAATTACTTGTGATGTTAGTAACAAAGCGATAGGGGCCGTTATTTCAAAGCCTACCGATAATGCCGATCTACCCGTTGCGTATGATAATTCTTTTTGTCTTCTAAATTATCACATCTTGTCATTGGGGCCGTTGTAATCGTCTAAGCACATTTGTCGCACTACTGTCGCAGAATACTGCCTTTCTGAATTATTTTGATGTGAACTATATAATCTTGTTAATGAAATTTCCCCTTTATAGACTTTCATTTAATAACTTTGTATGAAGAAAATTGTTTGATTTGACATCAGCTACCGGCAATTATCAACGAGAAAATGTTTTTAGCAGTTGGTAATAAGAATCAGTTTCGGCAGTGGGTTGTTACAAAATTAGCAATATACAAACAATCCACTCTTTAGCTAAACACTTACTAATCTGTTATCTGACCCTGGCCCGTTGTTGATCTTTACATAATAAAAAAACAAGAGCAATTAATGACCGAATAAACACTGAAAATCACAAATTCTATATCGGGCAAACTGGAACAAATTTCATACAAAGAAACAAAGAACATATTTTAACGCACAAAAGATATTTCCATATAAATTACAATTTGCTCACCATTTAATAAGCAAAAATCGCACACTAAATTGCAAACAGATGTAACATTATCAATTTAGCTATTATTAACAGTAATATGGAAACTCTAACTTCTGCTATCGTAAAATGTGAATTTAACCAAAACCAAACTCAAAAACACTATTTCCCTTTGATTCATGTAAAATAAAATAATGAAAACAAAAACTGAAGTAATAAATATATATTTAAAAGTAAAACATAAATAAATAGAAAATTATGTTATATGTACTACGTTTAATGTTTGTCACTTGTAACAGTCATTAAAAGAAATTACCCTACACAAAACAAAACTCAAAAATAGATAAACATAAAAGGAAAATTCTATATTTAAAACAAACATATTTACAATATCATCAGAAGATTCAGTCTGTTTTAAGAATTAAAACTATTTCAGAAGTTAATGAGTATATTCGACGTTTAAGTACTCACTTGTACGAGCGTATAAATTTATAAAAAGGTGTTAGCACATAATCCAAAAAAATCATTGAATCATTAGTTTAACACTTGTAAAAACGTTTTGGTATCATGTTAAACTTTTGAGCACTTCAAATACTGCTTACTAATACAAAACCCACAAAAATCTAATTGCTGTTAAGTCAACTGTCGTAGCTTTGAAATATTTTGTTAGATTAGTAAATTTACATAACATAATTCATATGAAACATTGAAATTTTTAGTCATTCTCGAGATATGATATATTGACGTAGCCTGTAATGTTTGTTGATATAAATTATACATAAAAGGCAAAGAGAAATATAATTATGTATGGTTTGATTAACAAATCTTAAAACTATTTGTTTTGCTTTAATTAATTATCGTGTTAAAATAACTAGAAGTCATGAGTTTTAATTAGAAAAAATTGTTTTGTTGTGATTTTAATATGTGACGTTAGCGTTAGCGTTAACAACATTTTTCCTTTTAACAGGATTTGATTCTTTTTCCTCAAATGCAAGAAATAGAGTCTACCTAGCCATCATAACCTAGAACTTTAACGACTCTTGAATTGAAAATTTTGAAATTTTTTTTTTCAAAAATTTTAAAAATGGTGGCGATGAACAAAATGTCGAAGCAAACAATTGTAAATGCAACATTAAAAAACTAAAACACACAACGGCAGATTCAAATTTGAAAAAGAATCTAAGTATTACACGACGATAAAATTGTTACCGCCTGACGCTTTGGTTTGGTAGGGGAGGATATTGTCCCCTTATGTGTGTTTGAATTTATCCAAATGGTCAACTCGCTATTACCGCTCCTATTAGTAGAACCAATCTAAAAAAAATTTAGGGGCGCTGTTAGGGGTACCCGCACTTTACCACTTTTTTTTTCAGAAAAAAAATATTTAATTAGATCGCAATCTAAAACGAAAGTTTCTCAAGTACATAATTTCTCGTTTTAAAAATAAAATTCTTACAAAATTTGAATTTCCGTTTTTTCAATGTTTTGTTTTTTATAAAATGCATTTTATTTAACTAAAACCGCTTCAATTCTTGTTTTATAGAAATTTAATTATTTTGAGGATGCAAGTTAAGTATTTAAGGGTGTGGATGCGTTTTACATAATTCACTTTTTCTCCCATTTCAACCTGTCCGAAATTAATTATAAACGAATGTACCTGAAATATATTAAAACTGATGCTGAGAAGTAAATAGTGAGAAAAATTATGTGAAATAAAATGCATGTTGTATAGAATTCATATAATAATTAACTTTTTATTTTTATTCTCAGTTGTTTAATAAAAACAATATACATTTATTAATAATATAAAATAATATAAAAGAAATTAGAAATATAAAGCAAAATTTACATTGCATATTAACGGCTTATCTGAAAAATCCTAGTTTTAACTGAATTAGAATATTTGTAGCATGTAAAACGCATCCACACCCTCAAATACTTAACTTGTATCCTCAAAATAATTAAATTTCAATAAAACAAGAATTCAGGTGGTTTTAGTTAAATAAAATGCATTTTTTAAAAAACAAAACATTGAAAAAACGGAAATTAAAATTTTGTAAGAATTTTATTTTTAAAACGAGAAATTATGTACTTGGGAAACTTTCGTTTTAAATTACGAACTAATTAAACAATTTTTTTCTGGAAAAAAAAGTGGTAAAAGTGAGGGTACCCCTAACAGCACCATCTTTGAATTTTTTTTTTAACAAACTTTTACAAAATTATTAAAAAATTTTAAGTAATTTTTTTTATAAGTCCTATTAATTACCTTTCCAATGAGCTAAAAATATCTTAAATCGGCTTAGTCAATCGTTAGCAATCGATATTCAAATATACTCATGTTTCGCAAACCCCTAAAACTTTGCCGCCACCCTGTGTCATCCCTAGAGTGAAATTTAATTTTTTGAAAAAAATAGTATTTTTATTTTTTTATTGGCTATCTGTATATGAAATTTTATCGAAATCAGAGGGGGTCAGGTCATATGCTAGAACAAATGGTGTTGCGATGACGTGGAATTGCTCTTTATGAGATTCAATATGAATCAATTAGGCTAAAACGGATGTTCGCTTTATGAATATTAGGAAATTCATAGTCCAAGAGCTAGTGAACCTTTTGGGTAACAGTCATTCTGTAAGGCTAGAATTTTTTTTAGTGATAATTCATAATTCATGGCAGGCCTCAGCCGTGCACGTCATCATTCTTTATATGTTTGAAAGTATAAAAAAAATTAAAAAAAAAAAACTTCCTCCTTTAAGCTTGAAATTTTTATATCATTTAGCTCACTTATTGTAGAGTACAAAAAAAATTGACATGCGATTTTGAGGTGCACGAGTATCTGCCAGGCGAATCGAAAGGTGTTACAACCTGCCGGCCGGCCGTCACCATCGACGAAATCTAGAAAACCGCTGAACGGATTTCAAAAATTTTTGTTTCAAAAAATAATTTTACTCGATGGAAAGAGCTGAAAGGACGATGTGTTCGATAACTGTACCGGAAGTGTGTCAAAAAATCGTCAAGTGTGTCAAAACAATCAAATTTGCATATTTTTGGCTTAAAAAACGTTCATTTTAAGTGATTCCGGATATAAACATTGAATTTGCAGAAATCTTGATGGTCGGGAGTGGTATGTGATACCAAAATCTAGATTATTGCATTATAAGTTTGTCAAAAAAATGTTGTCAAGTGTGTCAAAAGAAAGATTTTTTTAATTTTTTTACCCAATTTTTCGGAAAAATATAAAATTAATTATTTGTACGACTTGAAATTTTATTATTATTATTGAGAATTATGGCATTATAAGTATGTCAAAAAAATGTTGTCAAGTATGTCAAAAAAATTAGCTGTTTGTATTACGAAAATGCGGCATGGAAAATTTTTGAACTTGTTATAGTTTTTGAACATAACTACATTATGATGATAGGGCGTAAAGCTAAGGTTTTTGGATGTACGTGGCGTTTGCGAATCGAGGCGCTAGCCGAGATTTGCACCCACATTAAGTCCAAAAACCTTAGCTTTACGTTCCAGCATCATAATGTAGTATTAATGGAGGGGCTGAAATCTCATGCTCCGAGATATCAAGAATTCGGTTTTGGTTAAGGATTTTTATATAGTTTTCGGCATAAAACTTTTATGAGGACATTGTTTATAGATTGTAATGAAGAGCTTTCTCATTGGTGAACCAATGAGAATGGCATAGCAGGATGCGTACCTACAGTAATTTAACGCCGTAACGACTAAAGCTCAGTCATCGTGGATTTGATAGATTAATACCTGCTGCTTCAATACAAATGCAGAAATGTACGCAATTTACGAAAATATACAGAAATGGAAAAAAAATACAAGTGAAAAAAGGAGACTCTGGCGACCCCTTTTGCGAAAGAACCACTATCAGCGCGTCCAACCCCCACAATCACTCCCATACGCCCACACACTCACGCTTCATACATGCTAACATTCACCCACACACTCAGACTGCGAAGCCAGACAATTAAGCTCCAAGACCCACAGCAAGTACCGCAAATGGTAGTAATCAAACATAAGTTGTATTGCTGTCATCTGATCAATATGATACAGCTTGTACACCACTGCCATTGTTGGTAAACCGAGAATCAAATCTTAGAGCACGGGAGAACGTCACACGCTATATTGAAAGTCTTTATTATTTATTTCCCTTTTTCTTTATTAATAGCATTTTCAAAAACTTTTGAAACCATACGAAAGCACCAAAAAAATTATTTACAGCTCCAAAAAAAATGATATAATTGTATTTGTAAGTTCAATAAATATTTCCAAAACCAATTTAATTAAATACCTGTAGTTTACAGTTGGTTAATGTATAATACGGTTAATAAATATAAGACATGACAAGAATTTATATTTTTTTTTTGTTTGTTTGGTTTTCATATTGTTTGGGATTGATTTTTAATAAGAATATGAATTAATAAATTTGGGTGGTATAATTTAATATAATAAAAAAAGTGTTTGGAAAACGAGATGTTACCTCGGAGCAAAAATATTTCGATTATAATCATTTCCAAATTAGACTGAAGGTGTCTCGCTACACGCGTCGCCAGCTCACACACACACACGCATCGACAAGCAAGCCCCCATTCAATCACTTGTACACCCTTTCACGCGCAATTGCACTTCTACGTTAGAAAAAAAAAATAATTAAAATAAACAAAGTTCGCTCACCCCATGATTAAATCCTCCCGGCTTCAACGTCTTAGGGTCTTAGCCCTCCATCAGCGATGAATAATCCAACAGGTAAAGTATTACGGATAAAATTGTATAAATAATACTTGAATGCTGCGTTGAAATTCGGTAGACAACCAGAAAGTTACCAAAATGTTGAGTTGAAATTTGGTTGTAATAACACAAAAAAATTGTATATCAATGTTGAGTTGAAATATGTTTGAAATGCGATAGTAATAGCCAGATATTTATAGAAAATGTTACGTTGAAATTCGGTGGTAATAGCAGAAATTTTATTCAAATGTTGCGCTGAAATATGTTCGACCTACGATAGTAACAGCAAAAATTTTATTTAAACGTTGTGTTGAAATATTGTAGTAGTGATGCGTCGAAATAACTCAGGCAATTGTTGTAACAAATAACTTAAATTTTGAATAAATGTTGCGTTGCAATACGGTAGTTGAAATAATGAAACAAGTATTGATTTATTTAATGATGAGCCGACATGCTGTATTACAATTGGTAGGTGAACTAATTGAACTAATATTGATATATCCAATGTGGATCCGAAATTAGTTGGCATTTGAATTAACTGAATTAATAATGTTAAATTTAATGATGATCCGAAAAGAAACAGTATCACAGTTTGTAATTGAACCAGTTAAGCAATTACTGTTCCATGCAATAATGACCCGTAATTGTATCGCCACTAATATTTGGAAATACCTGAACAAATATTGGTTTAGTTAATAAGGAGTCGAAATAACGCAGTTGGTTTTTATCTCAGTTAACGAATTTCGGTTATATGCGCTGAGGCGCAGATATATCGCTGTTGGTGGTGGAAAGAATCAAACCATTGATTCTCAAAATAATGATGAACAGATGTACTTCCGCCTCCAATCCAAATGGTTTCTATCGTTAAATATTCATGAATAACAACCTCATCGACACCCAAGGCTAAACGGTTCACCCTATGAGTAATTATTTTCGTTCTACTCAAACTTGACGATAGGAAAAATATATCACCACGAAGGGCAACGACACGGATACATAATAATGCTGTGTTTAATGGAAATTTAATCAATAAGGCTAACGACTCCTATTCTCATTTAATTAAATTTTTAATTTCTTTTCCTTTAGCAACATAGCAATTTTTTTTTTTGATATTTAATTTAGATTTATTTTTTTTAATTGAACTAATAAGAGATTAACTTCTAAATAAATTCACTTGGACACATCACAGATAACTATACTTTTTTTTTTAATTTATTTCTAAACATTTGTGGAAACTTTTTTATAATTACTTTTAATAAACAGAAACATGAAAAAATTTTCTATCATGTATAAAACCATACGCTCATGTGGTTTTCTTTCAAAATTCTTTTTTTTGACATTTACCCATGAGGTAAGTGTTATCCACCTCAAAAAAATAAGAATCGATGATAGACTGTGTGAGAAGCAGACAGTATGACCGACAAGGTCATAATTTTTTTGTTGCTTGTACGGCACAAAACATATATGATTTTTCTTTTTTTTTTTTGTAAATTTCACAAACATATAAACTTGAACTAAATTGAACTACGCGAATTGAATTAAATAAAATAAATTTAGCTAATTGAACTAATTTTAAAAATTGTATTTAATTAAAATTTCACTACTTATATTAAACTTAATTTTAAGAAAAAAAGACATGAATTCAAAATTCACCTTTGATTTTGAAATTCATGAGAATGATTGACAAGACATAAGAGAAAAAAGATCGTATAGTTATCTCTTATATAGTAATTTTAATATCGAAAATTCGACAAAGTTTTTTTTTGAAGGGCAATTTATGTTATGTTAATAAATGTTAGTACATTTTCCGTTTCACAAAAAAAACTGTTTGTTATTTTGCAATACATAACATTGTAAGACGATTTCACGAAATAAGTTATTTCCAACGCATTGGGGAAAAATATGATTATATTAGAATGGATTAAACGTAAGTTCTACCGATTTTATGATGTCTACGTGTTATGAAATAATAGCTTACAAGAGCACCACAGTAAAAGTTAGGTCCATAACGGAAAGATAAACGGAAAGATAAAGAGGTCATATCGTTTCTAATTGAACATCTTCACGTAACAACTACTGAGTGTTTCAAAGTAATAGGTGCAAAAAATAAACAATTGGGTCTGGGATATTCATCATTTAAATTCAAAGTACCGACATCTAACTTAACTTCCGTAATTGAATCATCTGCTTGGCCTTCAGAAATTTTAGTTAAAGAATTCGAAGCCAAAGAGAAACCTTTTTTATTACCGGCCACGCCTCAAATCAATACAAGTTAACAGCTATGGACTTGAACTTTATTTCAACAACCCACTCAACACCAGCCCGATTGAGCACAGCAAGGAACACACTTTGTTCCCCAAATTTGCTGTCAATGTATTATCACAATTCAAGTGGTATTCGGACAAAATCTAAAAACATTTTCTTATCTGCACTCGAAGAGGAATACGATATTATTATCATTGTGGAAACATGGCTTGTCGACTCCATTAACTCGGAAGAATTTTTTCCATCATCATACACGATACATCGCAGAGACCGCCATTCGGAAGAAAGCTCATCGCTTAGAGGTGGTGGTTTAATAATGGCTGCATTAAACAAATTTAAATCTGAAATAGTGTACTCAAGCAACGGAGAGATTGAACTGTTGGCGGTGCGATTGAAATTCGGCAATAAATCAATTCTAGTAATGGTACTTTATTTACCTTTCGATGCATCTTCAATTTCTTATGCTGCCTTGGATTTGATTTTGGACAAAGATATCGGTCCTTTGATTCATGATAAAGATGAATTAGTGTTTGTAGGTGATTTTAATTTCTCTGCTCTGAAGTGGACTTTCTTGGACGATGTAATTACTCCAACAAATGGGAATGAAGCTCAGAACTCAGTCCTAGATAAAATATTTGGCTTCGGTACCAAACAAATCAATAATCTTAACAACAATTACGGAAACTTACTGGACTTAGTATTTACTTCCTTGGATCTGGATAGTAATATTGCCGCATGCGATGACTTAGCGGGATCTGCTAGTGTTTTTCATACACCATTACATATTAAAATAAATTTTTATGATTTAGAAACTTTTAATAACTCGCCCTACACCAATAACATTTCTCGTAATTTTAAGAAAGGAGATTACGATTCTTTAAACACTTTTCTGGACTCGGTAGACTGGACCTTTATTGATCAAGATGAAGATCTGAATGCAGTTGTGTCCCGTTTTCATGATATCTTGTATAACGGCATTAATAATTTCATTCCACAATACCGATCAAACTTACCATGTTTTCGCCAGCCGTGGTTTAATAAAAATTTGGTTAATTTAAAAAATCGAATGCATAAGGCTCACAAAATTTACAAATCTACGCAATTAGAGTTGGACTATCAGAAATACAACTGTCTTCGTACTGAATTCAAAATACTAAATAAGTTTTTGTATAATAATTATGTTCTGGATATTGAGTCTGATCTTCATTCTGATCCTAAAACCTTCTGGAATTTTATTGACATAAAGCGAAAATCTTATGGTTACCCATCAACAATGTATTACAATGATGAATCGTCTAGTGACTCAAAAACAATATGTAACTTTTTTGCAAACTTTTTCAAAAGCGTTTACAACTCAACACCATCCATGCTAGATCCTTATGAACCATCAAAATCTATAGTCACCAACCCTCACTTTAAGGGCTTTCAAATAACGGAATTAGACATTCAATCGGCGATAAACGGACTGGATATAAGTAAGAGTGCCGGACCAGACAACATTCCGCCAATATTTTTAAAACAGTGCTCCACCTCTCTGATAGGTCCATTGTTAAAAATATTTAGTAGGAGCCTGTCTTCTGAAATTTTTCCATCGTCCTGGAAGCAATCCTATATTACTCCAATTTTCAAAAAATCTGGATGCAAAAATAACGTCGCGAACTATCGTGGTATTGCTAAATTGTCAACTATTCCTAAGCTATTTGAAAGCATCGTAAAAAATTATATATTTTTTCATACAAAGAAACTCATCACCCCTTCCCAACATGGGTTCTATCCGGGCAGGTCGACAACAAGTAACTTAAGTATTTTGACTACAGAAGTATCTCAAGCTTTAGAACGTGGATTGCATATTGACGTAATTTATACGGATTTCAGGAAAGCTTTCGACAAAATAATTCACTTAATTTTGTTTAACAAACTAAATAACTTTGAATGTGCTGAAATACCAATCCGTTGGATAGCGTCATATCTTAACCAACGAAAACAGTTTGTAAAAATAGGCGCCACAAAATCTTTTGAATTTCTGGTCACCTCTGGCGTACCTCAAGGCAGCCATTTGGGTCCGTTATTGTTTATTTTATTCATAAATGATGTTATATCTTGCTTTACTCAATGCAAAGTTCTCATTTATGCTGACGATATTAAAATCTTCAAAGTGATACGCAACGAAACAGACGCAAAAATAATGCAAGAGGAATTAAATCGATTTTGTTCCTGGTGTAACGATAATCAACTGCTTTTGAACGTGTCTAAATGTAAAACCATAACCTTTCACCGAACTAGATCAGTTACCTATAACAATTACTGCTTAAATAATATTTTAATACAGCGCGTATTTTCTGTCCAAGACCTCGGAGTCTACTTCAAATTTAATCTTACTTTTGATGATCACATAAATAAAATTATTCTCAGGGCAAATAGTATGTTAGGTTTTATAATTAGAAATTCATCCGATTTTCAAGACCCTTACACTGTTCGCAATTTATACTGCTGTTTTGTTAGATCCATATTAGAATATGCGTCAATAATATGGTCTCCTTTTTATAACATTCATTCAAATAGATTAGAAAGCGTTCAAAAAAAGTTTATTCGTTACGCGCTTCGTCGTCTTCCTAGGGATACTAACTTGCCCGCGTATGTACTACCACAATATAAAGGGCGGTGCCAACTTTTAAATCTGGAAACGCTCGAGAACAGACGACAAATCTCTTCCGCAATCTTTGTCTATGACATTCTGATTAATAAAATTGTCTGCCCGTTATTATTACAGAAAATAAATATATATGCTCCCATACGACAGCTACGAACAATATCAAGCTTTTTAAAGCTACCTTACCGCAGAACAAACTACGGAACAAGTGATCCATTGTTCACCGCTTCAAGGCATTTCAACTATTTTTCGGATGTCTTCGACTTTAACATATCCAGAAAGGTGTTTAAGAACAGAATCAGACTAAAGTTATGAACATTCAATTTAAACTAATTTTTTTTTTTTTTTTTTTTTTTAAACTCTTAATTATATATACATATGTCTATCTTGAATTTGTATTAAACTGTTCTAAATGTATTATCAATTGTATTTCTAGGATAACTTTGCCTCGTTTTGTTTCTGTTTAGGTTTAATTTTTTTTTATTTTGTTGTCGTCACGTTTTTGAATAATAGTTAATAATTTTATTCTAGCAATTCTTGTTTTTATTTTCATTTTAATTTTTTGATCTCTTATTTGTTTGTACTAGCTCAAAATTTAGTATTTTTACTTTTTAGTGTTTTAAGTCAAAGTTCAAAATATGTAATCTATGATACAATGTATTGCTGATGAAATAAATAAATAAAAAAAATAAAATAAATAAATAAATAAATAAATTGATAAAAATACCCATATAAGAAATCGAATACAAAACTGATTGTAGGATAATAATTTTTTTTGGCTATTGCGACGATTGGACAAATATGCACCGCCGTTTGAGGTTTGAAAACATTCAGGGCAATTACGGTTAGCGTCCGGAGAATTCAAATTTATGTAGTATGGTGAAGTAATGCTGGTGAAAACGCAGTGTGAGTCAATAATAGGGGATTGTAAAGGACATATTATTGTTAATTGATTTATGCTAAGAACAAATTTATGTAACGGAAACTATATGAAAATATGACTATAGATTGTGGATGAATGAGAAACTATTATGAACTACGTATGGTAAGCAAAATTGTGAATTATGAGAAAACAGACATTATATAAATCGGGAACTTTACCGCTCTACTTTATCATAATCCAGTCTACATAACAAGATTTGGTCAGCGATGTATATCAAACAAACCTCTTTGTTAAAGTGCATGTATTTTGTTATCTCAGTTTAGATATGTATTACAAAACTAACACGAAACATCAATACGTTGCCGGAAAACTTTAACAGATCATAAATTAGCATAATTTAGTGAAAAGATAATACAATCAGCAAACTACTCAAAAATCTCTCCATTTAGCGTTTCGAGAAAATATTACAAAATCAAAAATTCATTTTTCTTTCAAGATTCCAATAATATTTTAAAAATTAATTGAAATCAAACTTTTTTCAAAATTCTAAATATATTCCAAAAATTAAAATAAAATAAAATATTTAAACTTTTTCTAAATTCTAAGAATATTCCAAAAATTCTTAAAAATTCAAAAATTGAAACTTTTTCCAAAATTCTACAAATATTGCAAAAATTATAACAATATCAAAAATTAAAACTTTTTCAAAAAATTCTAAAAATATTGCAAAAATTATTACAAATTCACAATTTTTTTCAAAATTCAAAAAATATTTCAAAAACTATAACAAGTTCAAAAATTTTCTATGCCGCATTTTCGTAATACAAACAGTTAATTTTTTTGACATACTTGACAACACTTTTTTGACAAACTTATAATGCAATAATCTAGTTTTTGGTATCACATATAGTCTAGTCAAACTAAGAAAGATTACCCATCAACCTGGGCAAAATTGATTCAGAAGCATTTGAAATGATATTCATATCCAAAAATGGTGTATTTTAACATATCCAAAATCCGACAAAATCCGAGCATGGGAAACCCCCTAAAATCCAGCTCAAAATGGCGGTCTGGACTTTCGATTACTTATTGGTGATAATTTGTAATATATAGTGTCATGAAACTACAGCCTTGAACTTTCAGTATACACATAAGTATATTAACAACAAAGAAATAATTTTTAGTCAAGAATGAACACACTCCTTGGCAAAACTAGGTATCTGAATCACAATCATCGTTTTCAATTACTATAATATTTTCACATCCACTGACCTGGCACTCCCCACACGAGGCTGAACAAGGCAGCCTATTCTGTTTGCATCCACATCGCATTGTTGCGCATTCCGTCTTACAAGAACAATCGATCATTTTCAGTAACCAGTCAGGCGCTGGTGGCATATCAGACACTGTAGGATAATATGAATTTTCCTTGACACATCAACCCCATTCTGTAGCCTTCAAAAGTATTTCTTTTGATTTCCAAACACTGATTTGGTAGTACATGCGATAACTGTGGTACTTTTCTGCTGACTCTGTATGTGGCAAACGTGCAGGTGTGACAAATGATTTAGCTGTTGCAACTTTTTCCACTAACATTCGATGACGAAGTGTTTGTAGAGAATCCCCTATCTTGCAGCCATACAGTAGTATAATAGCCTTATGTCTTGCAGATTCAATGTCATCTGTTGTCTTTCATCTGAGGAAAATACGTTTGCAGCCATATGTAGCTGTTTATCCTTCATCAGTTTTTCCAGTGCTGTAGCTTTTCTAATCCCAAAGATTCTTGACGTAGTATCAGAACCAGTAAAAGCATGTAAAAACAAAAGGTCCAGCAGTTACGGTGACATCGCTTCCACGGAGTTTACTGGCTGCGTTTATGCCATCAGCTCCCTTCTGCATTAACGTCACTGCTTCCTGCCCATCTTCGCCAATTTTATTGCAAATACCACAATGTTCTTCAGTGACAGCCATTGTAGTGAACTTTACTTGAAAGAAAAAAATATTTATTTTAATATTATGGTTATTGTCATATTAAAATTAGTCATTAGAAAACATTTAATCTGACAGTAAGAAATGCGATAACATGGAAAAATGGCCGCCATTTTGAATTGCATTTTTGGGGGGGATTCCCATGCTCGGATTTTGTCGGATATAGGATATGTTAAAATACACCATTTTTGGATACGAATGCCAGTTAAAATACTTCTGAAGCAATTTTGCCCAGGTCAAATCATAATTTGACTAGACTAATATCACTCCCGACCATCAAGATTTCTGCAAATTCAATGTTTATATCCCTCTCTCTCTCTGGCGTTTACATCCCATGAAGGGATTTTGCAGTCTGTGCAATAAGCTTCCAATCATCTCGTTCCATGACCAGTTGACCCCAGTTTCGACATCCTATATCACGAAGGTCTTGGATGATGTCATCACGCCAGCGTTGTCTAGGTCTTCCTCTTCGACGAACACCAGCTGGTTGTTGTTGGGACGCTTTTTTTACAGTTTCCGAGGTCGTTCTAATAATGATTCCGAGATATTCCGAGGCCTGTGTACAGAATTCATGACAATAATTTTTTTACCGAAATAGGGTGTTAGCCCTTCGCCCAACCCAAATTTTCGTGAATGCGTTCGTCCTGCATCTTAAGGTCACCAAAAACAACCTTTTTACACGTTTATATAGCGATCCGCTTGATCCAAGTCCAAGCCCGCTGCAAGCCGCCCCTAACATGGAGAACAGACGCTTTCTACACATTTATATAGCGAGCCGCTTGATCCAAGACAGACGCCCGCTCCAAGCCGCCCCTAACATGGAGAACAGACGCTTGAGTTGCATTGGTTTTATGGCGCCAACGACTCGCCATGGTGCAGAATCATTGAGTATAACCAGTATTTACTCTGCCTCTCTCAACTACACCAACCTAATTCTGTTAGCGTTACCCAGGTAGCACGGCGTGGACGTAGAATTTCGGATTTTCGCTACCTATGTTTATATCCGGAATCACTTAAAATGAACGTTTTTTAAACCAAAAATATGCAAATTTCCTTGTTTTGACACACTTGACGATTTTTTGACACTTCCGGTACAGTTATCGAACACATCGTCCTTTCAGCTCTTCCCATTGAGTAAACTTATTTTTTGGAGCAAAAATTTTTGAAATCTGTTCAGCGGTTTTCTAGATTTCGTCGGTTGTGACGGCCGGTCGGCTGGTTGTAACACCTTTCGATTCGCCTGGCAGATACTTGTGCACCTCCAAATCGCCTGTCAATTTGTTTTTGTACTCTACAATAATTGAGCTAAATCATTTAAAAATTTCAAGCTTACAGGAGGAAGTTTTTTTCTTAATTTTTTTTACACTTTCAAACATATAGGGGAGGATGACGTGCACGGCTGATGCCTGCCAGGTGGTGTTTTTCGTGCTTCACAATTCATGAACTATCACTAAAAAAATTCTAGCCTTACAGAACCATCGTTAACCAAAAGGTTCACTAGCTCTCAGTCTATCACGACTACCATTGAAGGATTCATTTGTGTATACAGAAATGATATCTGTAATGACATTAGTTGTCTAAAAATCATAGAGATTACCACAGAGTAACTTAGATCTAATGTCTCCAAATGGAATCATAAATTTATTAGAATAAACAAAGCTGGGTAAATATAGAAAGTATTGCCTTTATCCACTTTACAAATAATATACTATTGTTTTCTGAAAGCTTGGTTTTAGTATATATCGTTTTGGGATTGTTCGTGCTGATTGACGAGCTCTGTCGGAAGTAAGCAATCGGAGGACTGCGTGCCTGAATGCATTATAATCCAACGAGCGTCATCCATGTGAGTTCTTACAGTAATATGAATAATAATATGAAATGGGGAGGTTTTATCACAAATAATCAACCGGAATACCAAAAGCAAAGACAAGAACAAAGACTCGGACGAACCCAAAGGTGGAAGAAGCCGAGATTGTCACATTAACACCCAAAACATCGTAATTATTACATTATTACACTAAACCCATGATTCGGATCCAACTCTTCCCTCTTTTGAAAAGTAGTTAACAGTTCATCCTCCCAAACCCAACAGCCAACCCAAACCCTTTCCACACGAAGAAAATGCTAGCTAGAATGAACATTGACCAGGCATATATATTATTGCATATATATATATTAGACTGGTCGTTAAAAACTAAATTTTCCGAGACGCCCCCCAGAAAAATTCTTTGTGGTCAAAAAACCACAACGGCTTTATTTTTTTTTTTTTAAGTGAAAAGAACACGTGCCGCAAAATCATCGAAGTTTATTTTTTGATAAAATTGTTAATATCTCATAAAATATGCAGATGTCAAAAAAAATCACATAATCATTTTTGCAGGAAATTTAATTCTCTACAAAAAAGGTCCAAGTCATTTTTTACCTAAAACCTATATTTCTGATGATATTTTGAAATAAAACTTGAAATTCTTCGAAACTCGTAAAACCAAATGATGAAAATTTCGACGAAAAAGTACTAATTTTGATTTTTTTTGTCGCGATTATTTTTTTATAGATTTCATTCTATAGCATAAGAAGAAAATTAGGAGTTTTTCGTCATCTTTATTTTTTATGTTTTTTAAAAATTACGAAAACTTACAAGTTCATTTTCAAAATATCATGAGAACTATACGTTTTAGGGAAAAATGACTTAGACCTTTTGTGTAGAAAATTAAATTTCCTACAAAAATGGTTATGTGATTTTTTTTGACATCTGCATATTTTATGAGATATTTGAAAAAATCTACGAATTTTTCAAAAAATCAACTTCAACGATTTTGCGGCACGTGTTCTTTTGATTTAAAAAAAAAAAAAATAATGCCGTTGTGGTTTTTTGACCACAAAGAATTTTTCTAGGGGGCGTCTCGGAAAATTTAGTTTTTAACGACCAGTCTAATATATATATATATATATATATATATATATATATATATATATATATATATATATATATATATATATATATATATATATATATATATATATATATATATATATATATATATATATATATATATATATATATATATATATATATATATATAAATAGATGAATAACCATACAAGTTATCGGCTGTTAGTTTTTTTTCTGGGCCCAAGACAATGGTTGCGGAACAACACCCGCCGTTTCCACGAAATAAAAAAAAGCTATTATAATTTTTTCTTTGTTCCATATACCATTATATTCTTCCGTTTCTACATTTCACTATTGTTGACCACAGCCACAAAAAAAAGTTATACTTAAAGTTTAAGTGGATTCAACAAACAAACAAATATTATTATTTTTACTTTTATATGTTTTTCGAATTTATCAATAAATTTATCAATGCATCTAATAAATTTTTTTTAAAGTTACACTCGAATGTTAAAATTTTGTCTAATTTAATGAACAAAAATCATGAGATAAAATACTTAGCTGTATGATCTTTGTATCTCCTATATGTTGATAATCATTACGCCCACATAACCAAGCTTAGCAAGCACACAAAAAAAATCATTTGACACTATGGAAAACATTTTTGATTCTTTTTTAGGATTTAATGATGGACAGTTATCTTAAAAAATGTCAAGTCAAGTCAAGTCATTATATAAAAATTAAATGCACGAACCAACCACATAAAAAGAATGAGATAGCAAGCCAAACAGGTTGAAGAGAAAAAAATTATATCGACAAAAGACGATCAATTGTATTGTATGTATTGATTTGTGTATAAGCAAGTTGTTTTGACTGGCGGTTTAGAGAGTAGTTAAGTATAAAGCACCGATGTTTTGTCTTGGGTGCCTTGATTCACGAAGAAGACAGCTGTTTAGACCATTGAACTTTTACGTGGAGACAGCTTCGTAACAGCACCGGAATACAGATCTAAATTAGTTTCACTAGCATGGTATACATCGAGCTTAAGTCCCCCTTTGCTAACCATTGTAGATATTTAGTCGCATTTGTAGAAATTTAGTCGCACTTCGTGTAATACTTAAACTGCTTTTGTGATGCATGGAGATCATGCTAAGAATCTCACAGTTAGTAATACGTTTCAGTGAATTTGCATGGTCTGAAGACATCACCTTGGTGGTGTAATTGATAAGCGTGTCTTCCGAAATCGAATCGAAAAAAAAAATAAAATTATTACCTTAGGTCCTTGAGTTTAATTGCTCACAAAAAATCCCCAAAAATATAAGAATATATTTATAGTTTTTTTTTAATTTTTTTTTTTAGATGACGCAACTATCATCACTAGCTCAAATTACCATCCTTCTCACATTCTTAACACTACAAACAGCATTTTCAGAATCATGTGGACCAAAATTCAATGGAAAATGTTCTTGTGGTATCCAAGATTATGACGAAGGTGAAAAATATGTTGTCAACTGTACGGACGAAGGTTTTCATGACACAAGTGTATTGGAATATGTTCCAGAACAAACAGAAGTAATAATTTTCACCGGAAATTTTCTACCTGAACTACCATGGAATGTTTTTGGTGCGTTTAATGATTTGAGTATGTTATCAGTTGTTGACATGAGTAATAATCATATACGTGAAATTCGTGGAAAAAGTTATCATCATGTTCAAAATGTAAAACGGTTAATTCTAAATCATAACAACTTAAGTATATCAAGCGACGACGATGAATTAAATCATCATCATCCTCGTGTCTTTTCAAATTTCGTCAACTTAATGGAACTACATTTAACAAATGCATTCGCTGATAATACATCCGCTGAACTATCAAGAGATCTTCATGATATATTCGTTAACAGTAATCTAACGAAATTAATCAAATTACATTTGGAACAAAATGAAATTTCAAAATTTGCTGATCGTCGTGTGTTTTGTGATCTACCAAGTTTAACAGATTTACATCTCGGTGATAATCTTTTAACCGAACTTAATTTTAATATTTTATGTTTGAAACATTTAAGATTTTTAGATTTAGAACGAAATAAATTTGATTATGTTAAGGTTAAAGATTTAACATTAATGGATACGTTACAAAATATTCCAGGACGTGAAACAAATTTGGTTGTTGATTTTACATATAATCCATTTATATGTGATTGTAGTATTGCAATGTTTCAAGATTGGTTGAAAATAACAAATGTAACAGTTAGGAATAAACAAGCATATGTTTGCTATCGTAACCAAAAATACGAAGAGTTAATATCATCATTGAAAACAGGAAAATGTCGATTGTTATCCGATCAGCCTGTTATTCGATCAGGTCATACGATAACGTTAATATTTTTATTGTTGGTTTTAGTATTTATATTATTTGCTTTAGTATTAGCATTAGCGTATCTTAGTCGTGATAAATTGATTACTACATTCCGACCAGTTTTAAGTAATGTTTCGAAAAAAGTACATTATACATCGATCAAGGATGAAGAATGTCCGGAAGTTCACGTCTAAAGAGATCTCGTTTACATAATGTTTTATGTTATTTAAGTAAAATTTTTCACTATAAATTTTGGTCGCATTTATTTCCTTTGTTAAAACTGCTCAAAAACGGGTCGTTTGAATTTGACACAGTGACATCTTTTACTTGAATCGAAAACGTAATCGATTTATAGGTTCGTCGCTTAATTTTAGGTTTTCATTTAAGTCTTTTATTTTTACTTTTTTTTTTAGTTCGGCTTCGATGTTCTGTCACTAAACATGTTGATGATAAAATAAAACCTAAGCTATTGATTAACTCTGCTGCATTTAGATTGAAGCTGGAATCAATAGAAAATTAAAGGATTGTAAAAGTACGTTCACATGACAGTTATGAAAAGGAACAGAAAAAACGATATCTCCAATTTTTTATTTTTTTGATTTAAAAATCAACAAAACTGATCCTGCCATGCGTCAATTATTATATTCCTTACATAAGTAATCGTTAAATTTTTGTTTTTTGTTATTTGCAACCCATAAAATTCAAATTAATTTTAAAAGGTGAAAACATCCAATATAAGATTGTTTAAAAAAGAAAAAAATTTAAATGAAATTGAACGAATTTAGTTTTTAAAAGTATAATTTTTAGATCTTTGTATGTTTATGGTGAAAATATTTACTTAATATTACAATTTAAAAAAATCAGTATCAGTAACACGTGGTTATATAAGATATTAGTATTTATTGGATTCGAAAAAAATAATATTATAAAAATTGATTAATAGTGTATTCTTTTGGAATTTATCGTACTCGTTACAACACAAAAGTGATAGTGGTCAAAATCGAAAAGAGTTCCAAAAGAATAAACAATAATAGTACGTAGCCTTAAAAAAGAAAAAAATGTTTACATATTCCTCTTAAAAAGAAACTGAAAAGACAAGATTAATCCTAACACTTAAACGTATTTAAAAATTCGAAACACATTTAAAGCCACATAAACTCGTAAACCGTCCCGCATCGAGTTATTTTACGGCTATTAGGCTAATAATTCCATAATATTCTCATTATCCATCTCATTTTCACATCTATATTTAAAAACAAACAGTTTATAAAATTAAAAAAAAATGTAATATAATAATTTTTAAAATTAATTAATTTGACCAAAATTAAAAATTAATATTATTCCTCAAAATAAACAAAATTAAAAGTAAAACTAAAACAACTGTGATGCTATAAAAAGAAAGAAAGAAAAAAAATTAAAAACAAAATTTAATTAATATTAATATATCTATTATTAAATTTAAAACAAATTTTAATTAGTTATGAAATTTAATTAAGTTTTTAAAATGTTTAATAATAATAAATTAATCAAATAACATATCGAAATAATAACGTACTTAATTTTTTTTTTGTTATTAATTATTAAATTAGTTAATAAAAAAAATGTTTTTATTTGTTGTTTTAATAAAAAAATAATAGATTTAAATTTATATGAAATTAATTAATTGTATAAGAAAATATATTATTTTAATAAAAAAAAAGTTTTGAGTTGTAATTTTTAATTTCTAGAAAACTCTTCTCCCCTCCACCCAATTTCAATTTTTCCAACCAACCACTTCCGTTCTCTAAATATTCTTCCAATCAACCGCACCTACTCCTACTAAGGCAGGGTCATCATAATAAATAGAAATTGTCTTACAGTGGTAGAATTGGTCTGACTGCTGAGCTGAATTTATATCCTCCTGCAGTTCGCAAAGAAGCTTCTTTGATATGCCCAACTCAGTATCCTTGAAAAACTTTTATCTATTAACCACGCGTTGTGACCGAATGCCATTACATCACTCTGGATATATCGAAGTTCTATGAGAGAACTGTCTTCCCCTAATTCGTATATGTTCCGCATTTGGCAGTGCTATCTGTCTTATAGGTGAATCTATCCGTAAACCATCAGTATTTACTAGTAATGCGAGAGTTATTTAATTGATAAACATTTCGCCCAGGCTTACTGAATTTAATTAAAGGCAGAAAACAATTATGAAAATTCCGTCGATCTATGCTTATGAAATCCTTGTATTTTACAATAGTTTGACTTTTTATCTTTTGCTTTTAAGGAACTTATTAAGTTTTATTTCTTGAGTAATAACTTGAAAGGTTTGAGAGACATAATAGAATTTTAGGTCACCTGGATTATTTGAACGGGCTACCGGGCAGCAATTATCATTGAAACGGGATCTGTTGTGACGACAAATAGGGCCCAAGAATATCAAGCTCAATAATAATTTGATGTTAATTTTTTTTGTTTATTTTTATTGTTTATTTTCTTGTTTTATTACTGGGTGCTGAAATTCCTGTAATTTCATTTATAGTTACATTTTGTTTTATATGTATACAATAGGGTGGCCCTTAGATTACACTAGAATTTTTTTTTTTCATTGTACAGTTCGCGGCACCCTCCCATTTCGTGTGAATACTCATAAAAATATTATTTGCAAAATCTGATATCAATCGGTCAATTCTAAGACGTGCCTCCGACCACTTAAAGTTGAGAAATTTTGTTCTGGACCCTAAAAAAAATTTAAATTTTTTGTACGACACCCTTCCATTTGGTGTCGATACCCATAAAAATATTATTTGTAAAATTTGAAATCAATCGGTCAACTCTAAGGGTTGCCTCCGGCACCTTAAAGTTGAGGGGTTTTGTTGTGGCCATTATAAAGAAAAATTTAAGTTTTTTGTACGACACCCTCCAATTTGATGTCGATACCCAAAAAAATTTTATGTTTAATATTAGAAATCCATCGGTCAACTCTAAGGGGTGCCCCTGGCCACTTAAAGTTGAGAGGTTCAAATTTTTTGTACGGCACCCTCCCATTACGTGTGAATACCCGTAAAATTGTTAGTTGCAAAATTTGAAATCAATCGGTCATTTTTAAGGCGTGCCCCCCAGTTACTTAGAGTTGAAAGGTTTTGTTCTGGCCATTACAAAGAAAAATTTAAATTTTTTGTACGACACTCTCCCATTTCATGTCAATACCCGTAAAAATATTATTTGCAAAATTTTAAATCAATTGGTCAATTCTAAGACATGCCTCCGGCCACTCAAAGTTGAACAATTTTGTTCTGGACCTTAAAAAAAATTCAAATTTTTTGTGCGACACCCTCCCATTTCGTGTCAATAGCCATAAAAAAATTATTTTTAAAATTTGAAATCAATCGTTCAACTCTAAGGGGTGCCCCCGGCCACTTAAACTTGAGAGGTTTTGTTCTGACCATTACAAAGAAAAATTTTAATTTTTTTGTACGACACCCTCCCATTTCATGTCAATACCCGTAAAAATATTATTTGCCAAATTTGAAATCAATCGGTCAATTCTAAGACGTGCCTCCGGCCACTTAAGTTTGAGAAATTTTGTTTTGGACCTTAAAAAAAAATTTTTTATTTTTTGCGCGACACCCTCCCATTTCGTGTAAATACCCATAAAAAAATTATGTGTAAAATTTGAATTCAATTGTTCAACTTTAAGGCGTGCCCCCGGCCACTTAAGCTTGAAAGGTTTTGTTCTGGCCATAACAAAGAAAAATTTAATTTTTTGTACGACACCCCCAAATTGCGTGTGAATACCCTTGAAAATGTTATTTGCAAAATTTGAAATCAATCGTTCAACTCTAAGGCGTGCCCCGCCCACTTAAACTTAAAAGGTTTTGTTCTGGCCATTAAGTGGCCGGAGGCACGTCTTAGAATTGACCGATTGATTTCAAATTTTACACATAATATTTTTACGGGTATTGACATGAAATGGGAGGGTGTGGTACAAAAAATTTAAATATTTCTTTATTATGGCCACAACAAAACCCCTCAACTTTAAGGTGCCGGAGGCACCCCTTAGAGTTGACCGATTGATTTCAAATTTTACAAATAATATTTTTATGGGTATCGACACCAAATGGAAGGGTGCCGTACAAAAAATTTAAATTTTTCTTTGTAATAGCCATAACCAAACCTTTGAACTTTAAGTGGCCGGGGAACCCCTTAGAGTTGACCGATGGATTTCAAATTTTACACATAGAATTTTTATGGGTATCGACACCAAATCGGAGGGTGTGGTACAAAAAATTTAAATTTTTTTTTATAATGGCCACAACAAAACCTCTCAACTCCAAGTGGCCGGGGGCACCCCTTAGAGTTGACCGATTGATTTCAAATTTTACGCATAATATTTTTATGGGTATCGACACCAAATGGGAGGGTGCCGTACAAAAAATTAAGATTTTTTCTTTGTAATGGCCACAACCAAACCTCTTAACTTTAAGTGGCCGGGGGCACCCCTTAGAGTTGAACGATTGATTTCAATTTTTACACATAATTTTTTTATGGGTATTGACACGAAATGAGAGGGTGTCGCACAAAAAAAAACATTTTTTTTTAGTGTCCAGAACAAAATTTCTCAACTTTAAGTGGTCGGAGGCACGTCTTAGAATTGACCGATTGATATCAGATTTTGCAAATAATATTTTTATGGGTATTCACACGAAATGGGAGGGTGCCGTACAAAAAATAAAAATTTTTGTTTTTAAGGGCCACCCTAGTATACATATTTGTATAGAATAGAATACAAGTTACAATTTGTGCCCGTGCTCGTAGGTATTTGATATTACTATATTATAAATTTCTTGATAGTAAATAATAATCCAAAAGGTTCTTATCGCTTTGCGTCTTTGAAAGAAAAGAATTATTGTTTTCACTTTTCCGCCCAAGAAATTTTGACATAAAGAATTTAAGTTCAATGTGACTGCTATAAAAATATCCACGTTTACACGGACACAAATTGCATTCTATGCTATAATTTTAATATTTTAAATCAGCAAATGTTGGCGGTTGCCAACACTCCCCCCTAGTAAGCAACTTCTGTCTTTTATGAAGGCGTCTTACTTTCAACAGCCAAGTCCAGAACCGCAACCTTTGCTGATGGTCTAAAAAAATCTCCAGTAGAGGTGCGTACTAATACCTGACGTACCTGGCCATCGCTAGATAATTTTACTTCCTTCACCATGCCCTTAGTCCAAGAATTAGGTTTCAGGTCATCCATTATCAGAACAACATCTCCAACTGCAATCGGTTTTACCTTTTCAAACCATTTAGTTCGCCTTGATATAGTTGGCATATACTCTTTTATCCACCGCTGCCATAATTGCTGAGTAATTTTTTGCGAAATCTTCCAATTTTTGCGTTGAATCAGCACATCGTCGTCAAATTCTCCCAAAGGCTTCATACCACTTAACTTCCCAGCAGAAAGTGGTTGGGTGTCAGGGCCTCGTTCGTGTGTGATTCGATGGGAATATACGTTAGAGGTCTTGAATTCGCCACGTTATCGATTTCTGCCAAGCAACACTTTAGCAGCTCATCACTTGGCCTTCTTGATGGCAGCACAGCTGAGAGATTAGTTTTGATTGATCGTACCAATCTCTCCCACGCTCCTCCCATGTGTGGACAGCTTGGTGGTACAAAGTTCCACTTGATTATCGGAAGCCCATTTTGGAGTTTTGGTTCCAGCTCTGTTGTTACAAACTCTTTCAGCTTCGTGCAGGTTCCTCGAAAATTGGTCCCGTTGTCGCTGAACATTTCAATTGGAGTTCCTCGTCTCGAGATAAAATTACGGAATGCCATGATGAACGAGTCGGTGCTCAGTAAATGTGCGACTTCGGTATAGACTGCTCGCACGGTCATACATGTAAATAGAGCACCCCCCTCCGTTTCTCGATTCTTCTGCCAACTGCTACTTCCATCGGTCCGAAAAAGTCAACTCCGACGTAAGAAAATGGACGAGAAAAACTAGACAGCCTCGCCTTCGGTAAAATTGCCATTTCCGGGATGTTTGGTTTTGCGTTTACATTCGTGAACGATACTTTTGACTTCTGTTCGCAGTTTAGGAATGGAGAATTTTTGCCTCAATTCATTAACCACAGTCTCATTATTACCGTGAAGAAATTGTTGATGATAGTAGTCGATAATCATCATTGTGATTCGGTGTTTTTTCGGCAGGATTATTGGGTTTCTGGTGTCGAACGGGATGTAGTCTGCATTTTGAAGTCTCCCTCTCATCCGCAGAATCTGATTTCCATCTAGAAACGGTGACAGTTTATAAATTGTGCTGGATTTAGGGATTTTACCATTTCCAAGGAGAAGGGAAATTTCATCATCATATTTGTCGCGCTGTTCCGACCGATACAACTCATATTCGGCAGTTTCTATTTCATGGACTGTAAAGGCACCAGACCAATTTACTCTCCTTTTCTTTAAACGGTCAAACACTCGTAAAACATAGGCCTGCGCATTTACTAAACGCTTTCAATTAGAAAATCTTGTTTGATCAGGAACGGCGAAGACGTCATGTGATTGACGACGAATATTTGACGAACTTCTTCAGGCAAATCAGCTGGAATCTGCGAGTACTTTTCCACAGGCCATTCAGACTCAGGCTTGCACAAGAATGAAGGACCTGCAAACCATCTGCTCGTCGATGAAACTTCTGGCTCGTTTTTCCATTTAGTAGCATCGTCAGTCACGTTTAGTTTTGTCGGAACCCAGCGCCATTCTCGAAGATCTGTTGAATCTAGTATCTCTCCAACTCTGTGGGATACGAATTGCTGGAACTTTCGATTTTCTGATCGCAACCAATACAGGACGTCCATTGAGTCAGACACAAAAAAACCGTCTTGCAATTTTGATTGAATGACCAGACATCAAGCTATTTCCCAAGCGAGCTCCCAATACAGCAGCTTGCAGCTCCAGGCGAGGTATTGAAGGAGGGTTTCGTAGTGCTACTTTCGTCTTGGCTCCCACTAGTCTGGTTGTTATTGCGTTCCCACTGGTTATTCGAAAATACGCCACTGCTGCAAAGGCGATATCACTCGAGTCAACAAAGACATGGAGTTCAATATAATTTTCTTCTGGTGTAGACTCGGTTGAAATGTAGGATCTTGGAACTTTGATGTTTTCAAAGGCTGGTAATAACTGGGTCCATTTTTGCCATTTTGCAAATTGTCTATCATGGATTGTTTCATCCCAATCAACTGATGATCTCTATATCTCTTGAAGGAGCATCTTCCCGTAGACTAAATAAAATGCTATGAGGCCAAGAGGATCATATATGAGCATTAACGTTCTTAGTACTTCGCTTTTCGTAGGTTTCCTTCTTTCGCTTAAAATATCGGTACCAATGCGATCGTATCGGATAACGTAGTAGAAGTGATCCGCACTTGCGTTCCACCACATCCCAAGTATTTTGGTAGAATCGATCGCGTCACTGCTGAACATCAGATTTTTAGCTTCCTGGCATTTCTCTTCGCCCAACTCAGAAAGAACTGCGTTTGAATTAGACATCCAGTTCCGAATATGAAATCCTCCTTTAGAATGGATAAATTTTACCTCTTTGGCGGTTGCGATCGCTGCTTCTTCGCTGTCGAAGCTGTCCAACCAGTCGTCCACATAGTGACGCTCCTGGATTGCCATAGATGCTCTCGGGAACTGATCACTATACTCAGATGCGTTCTTGTTTTTGGCGTACTGAGCTATGCAGGGCGAACACGATGCTCCGAACGTCATAAATTTCATAACATAACTCTCTATCAAATCATTACTTCGCCAAAGAAATCTTTGTGATTGCTGGTCTTCGGTGTTTACTGCAACCTGGTGGAACATGTGTTTGATGTCACCACATACTGTCACCTTTCGCTCTCTGAATTTATACAGTATGGTAAGTAGCGATGTCAGGAGATCAGGACCCTTCAGCAACATATTGTTTAACGATACTCCATTAACGGTAGCAGCGGCATCCCAAACAATTCTGATCTTTTGGGGCTTATTTGGATTAGAAACTGCAAATATAGGAAGATACCATGTTTTTGGGGTCATAACTTGCTCTTCGGTTTTCGATAGTTTGCGGATGTAAGACAACGATATATATTCTTCGATAATGTCCTCTAGTTTCTTTGCCAGAGCAGGATCTTTCTTCATCTTCTTGTCCAAACAGTCTAGTCTTCGTTCTGTCATCAGTATTGGGAAGTATAATTTTGTCATACCGCCAAAGCAAAGATGTTTCAAATCTTGGGCCTCTTCATACCAAAGAGGTCTCAAGAATCTTCCGCGCACGTTCATCATTTCTGGACTCCAGCAGCTTTTCAGGTATCTTAACTCCAAAGCTCTCAGTAGAGAAGAAATCCTTAACCAATTGATGGAGATCTTCTTTTTGACTGCAATCGCATAAGTGAAAATTTACATAATCATCAGCTTTTGTAAGATTGTGAAGTGGCCCGGAGATTGTCCAACCCAAGCGTATTTTTGTTGCAACGGGTTCTCTCTATTGTCTTTCTCTTGCCTCTAATGGTAAACAAAGTTGCCAGTGTAGCTTTCAGTGTTGTTGTTTGCATACCAGGAAATCGGTAAGTTTCTTAGATGTTTATGTTCAGACTTATCTCTCAGCTCCTTCACCGATTGGATGGGTAGATTTAGTTGTGAAACAGTTCTTGCATCTGATATTTGAAATTTTGGACTGCCAATATTAATACCGGAAACTGAAAGAGAGACCCGCCTACTATTGGTCTCTTTACGGGTAGTATTCCCTGTCCACTTTAGACATAAACTCTCTGGAGATCCATCCAACTTCAGTGAATTTTCGATACTATCTTCAAGGAGTGTTAGCGAAGATCCTTCATCCAGGAACGCGTAGGTACTGACTGAGCCGGCGTTGCTATGCAACAATATTGGTATTATACGGAAAAGTACGTAGCATTTCTTCGGCTGATATGTATTCAGACTGACCGTTGCTACGACTTCAGTTGACTGCTCGATACTAGTGGTTGGTTTCTGCAGTTCAATCTTGTGGAGTAATGGATGATGCCTTTGAGTACAGCCGTTTATATTACATATTTTGATCTTCTCACAATTTCGTATGACATGATAACCCAGACAACAGTTACAAAGTTTCAGAATCTTCACCATGTGCCATCGCTTAGTTCGTCGATAAGAAATAAATTGCGGACAATCATCAGCCATATGTCCTTTTTTTTGACAAACTCGGCACACAAAGATAGCCGCAGATGCACTTGTAGAATTTGTTGATGTGGAGTCACTCCTAGCTTTAAGTGAATGAGCTGCATGCAGATACCCGGATGATTGCTTCGGTTTTCGTGTATTTCCAGTATTAGCTTTCTTTGGAGTTTTAGCGCATGGACCCGCAAAGTCTGTTGCGATTCCGGCACGTTGCATTAACCAATCAGAGAAAACGCCCAAGTTAACTGCGGTAAAGTTACGTTTGTATATCATCTTAGGTCCAGTGGGTAACTTTTCAACGACTTTACGAAGGAGGTCAGGATTGTTCAGATGATCGTGTAATCCGGTAGCTTCCATTGTGCTGCACATATTCTGCACCTTTAATGCAAAGGATATAAAACGGCTTAGACCGTCGTCCATTAAATTCACCTCCATCTCAGCCTCTTCCTCTTCTGCTTTACGAATTACTCCATATTGATTAGGTATTACTTTCTATACCCCTTTCGTAAGTATTTTTGATGATGTCACCCTCGCAAATTAGCACTACATCGCCTTCTCTTATAGGACGTTTCACATCATCTTCGAACCATTTTGATATTTTCGTTAAAACAGGAAGAAATTCCGCTATCCAACGCTTTCACAATGTGTTCGACATTTGTTGGACTATTCTCTACTGCTTCCTAAGATTGACAGTTTTGAAATCGTTATCATGAACTTGTTAACGATTTGGAGTCCCTAACAAAAAAAAATTAGGCGTAACAGGTTCTGCGCCTTGAGATGAAATGGGTTAGGATGGACCTTAAAAAATTTTAAATTTTTTGTACGGCTCCCATTTCGTGTACCCATAAAAATATTATTTGCAAAATTTTAAATCAATCGTTCAACTCTAAGGCGTGCCCCCGGCTACTTAAAATTGAGAGGTTTTGTTCTGGCCGTAAAATAAAAAATTTTGTATTGTACAAAAAATTTAAATTTTTTTTTTAATGGCCAGAACAAAACCTCTCAACTTTAAGTGGGCGGGGGCACGCCTTAGAATTGAACGATTGATTTTAAATTTTGCAAATAATATGTTTTTGGGAGTATTGAAAATCAAACCAATTCCATCCGATGATAGAGCATCTTTGATTTTCATTTGTCTAAATAGTATTTTTGCTTTCAGAAGTTCATTCTTAGCGCCAAGAAGGTTAGTACCCGGATCAATTCTAATACGCTCCGGAACTCCTCGAAAATTAACAAAATTTCTTACGCATAGAATACAGGAATCTGCAGAGAGATCTTCAGCTATTTCGAAATGGACTGCTCTTATAGTTAAGCATGTGAACAATGCAATCCAACGCTTTTCTGTACGTCTTCCAATTTTAATGGTAACAGGACCGAAATAATCGATTCCTGTATATGAGAAGGATCTGATATACGGCGTTAGTCTGTCTTTTAGGAATTTTTCCTATTATGGGTTGGTAGCGTTCCAATCTGGCAATTGTACATATATTACATTTGCGACTTGTTTTTTGTACTAAAGAACGAAGATCAAAAATTCATCTTGGATTTCGTGGAGATTCAAACCGCCAGACAACATTTCAGACTTCATGCCTTTGTTTTTTCAATTTCGAACAAATTAAAATATCCATTCTGTAACTCTCAATAATTTTAAATACGATACATATCTAGTGATCAATTATTGATTCATGAACAGTAAATTGGAATATTACAGCCGGCGAAGTTGACTTCTTCAATTCGGTTTAACTGTTCAAAGTCTCTTCCAAGTTAGGTTGAAGTGACCAGTTTTCTTCACATAACAACCAAGAGGGTCCTTTTATCTAACAATTTTGCCCATCAAACTTCCAACTTTTGCTACGAGTAGCGTCATCAGCAGGATTAATCTTAGATGGAACCGAAAACCATTTGGAGTCTTCTGAGTGGTCTAATATTTTTGCAACTCTATTTGCTACGTATTGCTTACAGTCCCTTTGGTCGCTTTTAATCCAATACAAAATAGTTCTTGAATCGGTCCAGAAAACAAACTTATCGATTCTCAAGCGGTGACATTCGGTGATAGATCTTTAAAAACGACAACCCAATACAGCAGCTTGGAGTTCACAACGAGGTAGAGATACATACTTTAGTGGACAGCATTTAGTTTTTCCAATCATAAATTGAATTTCTGCATCATTGTCTTCATAAACAACTCGAATGTAGCATTTTGCAGCTAAAGCTATCTCACTACCATCTACGAAGCAAATAGCAATGCAACTCAATGGATCTTATTTGTGCAGGAGAAAAGCAGCACTAGATATCTTTAAGTCTTTCATTTTATACCATAAATCCTGGATCACATACCATCGTTGAGCGACTGATTTTGGTACATGATCATCCCAGCTCAACTGAAGTTTCCAGACTTCTTGCAACAAAAGTGTTGCAGATCTCATATCTGTTTTCATAAAGTTTCCCAAGAAACCGAATGGATCAAAAACTGACATCACTAAAGTCAACAACTAAAGCTTAGTTGAAAATCTCTGCTTGTTCAAAACATCTTGTCGAATTTTGCTGTAACTTACATGGAAGGTGGAATAATCTGTCGATAGTTCCCAAAACACTACAAGAGTTTTCTCTGTAGGACACTCTACTCCAATGTTCTTGCTCACTTTATCATCAGGTTGTCCATTCAAGAGTTTACATACTTCATCCGAGTTCGATACAAAACTCCTCAGGCTAAAACCACCTTTTGCATTAATGAATTTGACTTCTTGTGAATCACGTAGTGCCTCTTTCTCATTAGGGAAACTCGACACGAGGTCGTCTACGTAATGGTATTTTATTATTTCCTTAACTGCTTGCGAAAACTCGTCCTTGAAATCCAGAGCATTCAAGCTCTTTACAAACTGAGCAGATGAAGGTGAACACTTATCTCTAAAAGTCATAGATTCCATTTCCTAAACTTCTATTGGATTGCTCGTACCACCATTCCTCCAAAGAAATCGCTGAGCATCAGAATCTTCTTTGCGAATTCGAACTTGCGGGAACATTTTGAAAATGTCAGCACACACCCTAACAGAACCTTCTCGGAATCAAAAAAGAATGCACAGTAGGGGTTAATGCTGGTCTGAACCCTTTAGCAAAGCATCGTTCAATGACATTCCTAACAACTTGGCTGCGGCGTCAAAGACAACTCTAATTTTTCATTAGCTAGCAATTTTCACGCATATCCAGTGAATTCACTTCATTAGCTAGCAATTTTCAAGCATATCCTTTGTCGATGAAGGCTTGAACTGTATGGCGGCAACCAGTAGCGAATTCTTCATTGTCTTTCATCTACCGTAGCTAAGCAACATCTTGCCATTTTATAACTTTCTGGAAGCTCCACATTATTAATTTTCCAAAAAAGTCCAGTTTCATACCAGATTGACAATTTCTTGGTCGTTGCCTTCTTTTGAGTAAGAGCGAGCATGTTATCCTTAAAATCAAAATTGGTTTTCTTCATTTCAGTTCCTAGACTATCGTTGTTGAAATAATCTTTAACTATATCTTCTAACTCCTTCACTTGAGTATTGAAGATACTATCGCAGTAGTTTTCATTTCCTGCTTCTGTATCTACACAATAACTATAGATAATTTATCCCAGCGGTGTTTTTGCGGCAATTGGTTTATGATGTCTTCCACTGATGATTTGAGATGGTTGGAAGACATGAAACTTATCCATTAGGGTGGCCCTTAAAAACAAAAATTTTTATTTTTTGTACGGCACCCTCCCATTTCGTGTGAATACCCATAAAAATACTATTTGCAAAATCTGATATCAATGTGTCAATTCTAAGACGTGCCTCCGACCACTTAAAGTTGAGAAATTTTGTACTGGACCCTAAAAAAAATTTTTTTTGTGCGACACCCTCTCATTTCGTGTCAATACCCATAAAAAAATTATGTGTAAAAATTGAAATCAATCGTTCAACTCTAAGGGGTGCCCCCGGCCACTTAAAGTTAAGAGGTTTGGTTGTGGCCATTACAAAGAAAAATTTAAATTTTTTGTACGACACCCTTCCATTTGGTCTCGATACCCATAAAAATATTATTTGTAAAATTTGAAATCAATCGGTCAACTCTAAGGGGTGCCCCCGGCCACTTGGAGTTGAGAGGTTTTGTTGTGGACATTATAATGAAAAATTTAAATTTTTTGTACGACACCCTCCGATTTGGTGTCGATACCCATAAAAATTCTATGTGTAAAATTTGAAATTCATCGGTCAACTCTAAGGGGTTCCCCCGGCCACTTGGAGTTGAAAGGTTTGGTTGTGGCTATTACAAAGAAAAATTTAAATTTTTTGTACGACACCCTTCCATTTGGTGTCGATACCCATAAAAATATTATTTATAAAATTTGAAATCAATCGAACAACTCTAAGGGGTGCCTCCGGGCACTTAAAGTTGAGGGGTTTTGTTGTGGCCATTATAAAGAAAAATTTAAATTTTTTGTACGACACCCTCCCATTTCATGTCAATACCCGTAAAAATATTATGTGCAAAAATTTTAAATCAATCGGTCAAATCTAAAACGTGCCTCCGGCCACTTAATGGCCAGAACAAAACCTTTCAAGTTTAAGCGGCCGGGGGCAAGCCCTAGAGTTGAACGATTGATTTCAAATTTTACACATAATTTTTTTATGGGTATTGACACGAAATGGGAGGGTGTCGCGCAAAAAATTAAAAATTTTTTTTTAAGGTCCAGAACAAAATTTCTCAACTTTAAGTGGGCGGAGGCACGTTTTAGAATTGACCGATTGATTTCAAATTTGGCAAAAAATATTTTTACGGGTATTGACATGAAATGGGAAGGTGTCGTACAAAAAATTTAAATTTTTCTTTGTAATGGCCAGAACAAAACTTTTCAAGTTTAAGTGGCCGGGGGCACCCCTTAGAGTTGAACGATTGATTTCAAATTTTACACATAATTTTTTCAATACCCATATTGACATGAAATGGGAAGGTGTCGCACAAAAAATAAAAGAACTTTTTTTTAAGGTCCAGAACAAAATTTCTCAACTTTAAGTTGCCGGAGGCACGTCTTAGAATTTAACGATTGATTTCAAATTTTGCACATAATATTTTTACGGGTATTGACATGAAATGGGAGGGTGTCGTACAAAAAATTTAAATTATTCTTTATAATGGTCACAACAAAACCCCTCAACTTTAAGTGGCCGGAGGCACCCCTTAAATTTGACCGATTGATTGCAAATTTTACAAATAATATTTTTATGGGTATCGACACCAAATGGAAGGGTGTCGTACAAAAAATTTAAATTTTTCTTTATAATGACCACAACCAAACCTCTCAACTTTAAGTGGCCAGGGGCACCCCTTAGAGTTGACCGATGGATTTCTAATTTTAAACATAATATTTTTATGGGTATCGACATCAAATTGGAAGGTGTCGCACAAAAAATTTAAAGTTTTCTTTATAATGGCCACAACAAAACACCTCAAATTTAAGGTGCCGGAGGCACCCTTTAGAGTTGACCGATTGATTTCAAATTTTACAAATAATATTTTTATGGGTATCGACACCAAATGGAAGGGTGTCGTACAAAAAATTTAAATTTTTCTTTGTAATAGCCACAACCAAACCTTTCAACTTTAAGTGGCCGGGGGAACCCCTTAGAGTTGACCGATGGATTTCAAATTTTACACATAGAATTTTTATGGGTATCGACACCAAATCGGAGGGTGTTATCCAAAAAATTTAAATTTCTCTTTATATTGGCCACAACAAAACCTCTCAACTCCAAGTGGCCGGGGGCACCCCATAGAGTTGACCGATTGATTTCAATTTTTACACATAATTTTTTTATGGGTATTGACACGAAATGAGAGGGTGTCACACAAAAAAAAAAAAATTTTTTTTAGGGTCCAGTACAAAATTTCTCATCTTTAAGTGGTCGGAGGCACGTTTTAGAATTGACCGATTGATATCAGATTTTGCAAATAATATTTTTATGAGTATTCACACGAAATGGGAGCGTGCCGCAAACTGTATGAAAATGAAAAAAAAAAATTCTAGTGCAATCTAAGGGCCACCCTATTATCCATTCTTATTAAAATATTTCAAAAGATAAATGCTTCAAATAATTATACTTCAAACTTAGTTGGGTCACGTTAAAACTCTGAATTGTAAGTTCCAAGTTGTCGATTATACTGTCACACAATTCATTTGATAGACCTTAGCACCGACAACAGCGGCTGATATTCTGATATTACATTTTTCGGATTTTTCTAATATGGTTTTTCCTTTTAGCTATTTGAGTTGGACGGTTGATGGCTCACCAGAAACACCAAAGCTATTAGCTGTTTGACGATTTAATAGCGTTAACGTTGCACCTTCGTCGACAGATTCGAATACTTTAATTCTTCCTGTTGGTCCGTACAAATGAACTGGAACCATCTTCAGGAGAACTTTCAAGCGACTATCCAGTTTGATGTTACATTTCAAGACTGAGTTTAAAGCAACAACGGAATCATCAGTTCTGGTAGCACGGCAACATTTAGAGAGGCTTAATTACGGCTGCTAACTTGTTCAACATTATGCAAAAGTTCGTGGTGTTTTTTAGAACAGATTGTCAATACCACACCTTTTCTTACGGCAACATTAGTTTGTGCCATGTCCTCTCATCAAACAACCAAAACAAATCTTATGACTCTTAATGTGATCCCATTTATCGCTGATAAGCATCTTCTTGAAATCATCACAATCCTTAAGGTATGATCTTTGTGACATAGACTGCATTCTCTGGCCTTTGACGCATTTTGCTCTACTGCAACTAATACTTGGATCTTGATTTGGAGATCTTTTTGCTATTCACTGGAAGCAACGCGATGAATGCTGCCACTTTGGATAACCATTTATTGAAGTCAATGACGTTAGCATACCTTCCCAAAGAATAAGAGTATTGCACCCATTCATACTTCTTAGTATTAGATAACTTGCTTATGAGCTCCTCCAACAGCATAGGGTTTCCTAGATGATGATTATCTACGGCAAGATTGAAGGAATGAGACCATGTTTGAAACTTTGTTGGTTTATTTGGTCCAAGTTATATTCATCAAGATTTTGTAATTTTCTTATTTTCTCAAGCTGACATTTAACTATAAGTTCTGGTCTTCCGAATTCGAACGCCAACTTCTTCATAATCTCTCCGACATTGTGAGGATAAATCAGCAATCTTTCCACAGCTTCTCGTGCATGTCCTTTCAGTGCCTCCACCAAACGAAAATTGTTTTCGACGTCGGTGTACAGGAAAACAGCATTTGACTCACGGTAACATGCCTCAAATATTTGCCATTCCTCAGCATTACCAGAAAACTTTGGTAGAGGATGCAATTTTTGCCTTGCTCCTCCTTGAACACCATACTGATGAATTGCTGACGTCTGAAAATTTGAAGGATTCAACCTTGCTGTGAATGGCATCACATTTGGGATATGATACGATGCTCCAGGCAGATTTAAAGGATTCAGCCCTGATGGCATCACATTTGACTGATGATACGATGTTTCAGGATGCATTAACGGTTGATTAGTAAATGAGTAAATGCCATAATCAAAAACCACAGAAGGTGGGACATTGCTGTTAATTCCAGGAGCTTGTACAGTTGCTTGACTAGCAATCGACGTTTGAAAGAAGCTTGACGAAACTACATTTTTCAGCATTGGCAATGATGTATTCGAAACTATTGGCATTGTTGACAAAGAAAGAGGTACTGATTGACAGGAATTTGAAGTTTGCGTACAGTTTGCTGAGACGAATCCGTCACTGAATGTTAGTAACTGTGGCGACTAGACTTTGCACTACTGCTGTGCTAGTTTCTACATTCGGCAAAGCAGTTGGTTCGTTTCATGTCGACTTCCTCATTTCTGAGACTTCTCGTCGTGTTTCATTCATTTCCACTTTCATTTCATTGATTTGCGACATTAATCCTGTCAACATAGCTTTCATAGATGTGTCTTGTGCAACCGTGATAGGTGTTTGGAAATCAGCAGCTCGATTTGCTTCATCAACTTGGGCATTGACATCTGTTTGATCATTCTCTTGCAACATTTTTCTTGTCTTAGCTCTCGTGGTAATATTCATAAATTGAATAAATAATGTTGACCAAATGACAAAGGGAATAAAATCAATTTGAGCTATATAAGGGTTTATTCACTAAAATAATAACAGTAATTAGTATACAATTGAATAAATTAAATAATATAATTACATTTCATTCGTATTTAAAAACTACTAATTCAATCCAAATATCTTATAATTAACTGAGGAAAAAAAGACAAAATTTTAAAACATGAAACTCAATGCTAACTTGAAATAAATAAAAATTTTGAACAAACTTCTTAACAACTATTCAAAGCCTCAAACACAAAATTTCCCTTAATCATTAATGGCCATGCTTGCTATGGAGAGAGATGACATCCGTAATATTGTCTACAGATTTGACTTTAATATTTTCTTAATAAATTTATAACTCAAAATTGTCTGACGAAAAATGAAACTTAAAATTTTTCATAAAACGAAAACCAAATTTATAAAAGATCAGCAAAAAAACAAAACTACTAAAAATACATATTGGTATTGCCGCCAGAGTAAAACGGTCATTTATTTGAGAATCTTACTACGAAAGACCTGTAAATATTGTTTACCAAAAAAAAATCTATTACATTCGTTGAATTGAAAGAGATAAATATATTAAAAACTCTCATCCTATGAATTCACACATCGTAATATCTAGAAATTTCGTACAAAAAATATCAAAGAAATACAATTTTCAATATGTAATCATAGATGAAAAATTCAACTTAAGAAACTATGAAAAATGATGAAGTTTCAATTTAGAAATTATCTGAACATCAAAATTAAAATATGTTTCGTCATCGCCGCTTTGGCTAAGTTGTGTAAGACACACGGAATTTGAACAATGTGTCTCTGATGAATGTAGTTCGAATTCTGACACGAAACACAACAAAATTTTTTCTAAAGGAATTTTAGAGAAAAATGAAAAATTATTTCGAATTGCAAAATTCAAGTGATTTCCAATATGTACTTAAGCTTAATTGTTCACAAAAACCAATCCGAAATTAAAAACTATATTAGTTTCTCGCAAACCAAAACCTCTTATATTTTTCATGCCTGATTCACTGACTTTATATTAAAATTGGATTAGTGTTTTGATTAAATTTTTTTGAATTTTTTTTTTCAAATGGAGTTTTATTTGTCCCGATGTAGTTAAACATTTTTTAACATCGCGAAATTGCGATTTTTTCTGTGCTAAAAAATGAATAAGGCTTGTATATAGAGGGTTTTGGTAAACAATAAAATTTTGACGTTTTAAGTCAAGAAACAAAAAAAAACTGACAATGGCGATTTACAAATGAGTATTGTTGCATAAATGCATAGTTTTATCAAAAAAGTGATTTATAAATAATAAACACAGTAACCAGTAAAAAAAACAGGTTAGTTTTGAAAACAGTTTTTTCGATCATTATAGTTTATATAAAAAGTTTTGTGTTAAAAGTGATGCTAATATTGTAATTTTTGAAATGAAGAAAGTCTGTTATAATATAACTTATACTCTTTGTTTCTATGATAAAATATTACACGAAATAATATCACGTCAAAAATCACGAAAATATCACAATCTAAAATCACGCGCAAAAAAATATCACGTAAAAAATTTTATGGTCAATAAAACCCAATGTCAATTAATATAATAAAATACAATTTCATTTGCATAATAATATATATTAGTACGTTTTTCAATTTTTTTGTAACTAGGAAATTAAATAAAGTTGATCAAGAGTAAATTCAATTTGCCAGTGATAACGACATACGAAACTCTACGTCTTCTCCGTGCTAGTTGCTAATTGGGAAACAGTAATTGCGACGCTGATGCATAGGCTGACTTCACCACAGCTCTGGAAACATAGTGTTCTGGATATATAATGAGCTAATATCCATCAAATACTTTAATTAAAGGCTAACCAAAGATATAGATTTCGCGTAGTTCTAATTATAAAAATATTAAAGAAAGCAGTAGTATCCCAACAAACATAAATTCTGTTGTACGAGAAAAAGTAAAAAAAAATTTAACCGGAAGTGACAAACCGGAAGTGTACCAAGTTTCATCTAATTCGATTACCAGGTACAGGTGCAATGGAGATTTTAAAAAAAATAGGTGCTTGGGGACCCAACACCACTTTGTTCACTATCGCTCTAAAACTAATCAGCTCCTTGCCATGCATATTTGCATCTTTTTCCAAAGTGTCATCAAAATTCATTCACGAACGAATGTGGTATGCTCCCAAAAAACATAAAAAACATTGGGTAAAAACCACCTGTTGTATGGTGGACGGGAAACCCCTTATCCAATGTACTCCAAAAGCTGATAAAATCTTTCTCATGTTACTTGAAAGCTTTTTCCAACGTTGCATCCAAATCGATAGGTAGTAGGCTACAGTAGGGATAAACACCTGAAAAAAAAACTTTGTAACTGTATCTTCGCATGCAGAAATATTGGAAACAGTACTAAAACCTTATATACCAAGTTTCCATAAGATCATAATCCGGTATTAGAAGTTATTGAAGATTTAACTTTAGAGGTGTTCGGGAGATCCCCCGCGATTTTCTCCAAATTTGAAATGAATCCAGATCTTCCATTTTCAAGTGGACCTGGATCATTTGTCAAAGTTTCATCAAGATCCTACATAGGATTCCTGCATATGCAGGAATATTTTTCTTTCTCTCGCTGCCATTTACATCCAATGGAGAGATTTAGCTGTTTATACAATCAACTTTCATTCATCTCATGCCAGGACTTGTTAATCCCAGTTTTCTTATCCTATGTCACGAAGAAGTTAGATCAAGTCATCACGCCATCGTTGTTTGGGTCCTACTCTTCGACGAATACAAGTTCACTCATTTTTAATCGTGCTTTCTAATGGATCTCTTACGAATGGCCATCTGATCCGGTTTGATTTAATTCAAGGCGCTGTGTGATTGCATGATTCATGCGGATTCCGTACTGTTTTTCAGCAACTTTAAATGGACCATAAATTGTTTGTATATGGCCTTTTTCGCCAAATTTCATAGAATTCTTCAATTGGAAGTAATCAGTGTCTAGCTTTCACTTCCGAAGGTTAAAAAAATTCGAATAAATACTTTGTAAAGTGTGAGTTTGCACATCCGCGACAAATCTTTTGATCAGAGAAGTTTCAAGTGTGTGTAGAATACTCTGAATAAGGCAGTCAAACGGGCTTTGATATCTGCCTGCAATAGGCCAATATCATTCGTTAAAGATGTAGTTTTGTTTCTCGATGCGACTTTTTCTTATCATATTAAGTGTGCATCGAACAATCGAACACCGCATGTTATATATATTGATTAACATTGTGAGTAGACGACATCAATTTTTGGATTCGAAATGCAGCAAAAAAACTCAGTCGTATTGCAGAGTTATTTCCAACAATTTCGTTCCGATTTTCTGAGTTCTTTATTATGAATGGTTAGGGCCACTTGGTTCTTCAGCTAATTATTTCTTTTTTTTTGTCCGTTAAGAGCTTACGAAATTTATTCCTTTCTTTTGCTCCAAGTTCAACCATTGCACCAGGGAATATGCACCTTTTCAGACCTGTGCTCAGACACAAGTTTCCTCCGAAACATCCTTTTTTTAGTATGGTTGTCAGTGTTTCACGTGTGATTTTAGTATGTGATATTTTTCATATATTGTGATATTTCCGACTTGATATTCTTTCCTGTGATATTTTATCGGGATACTCAACCGATCATCACAACTAATATTTAGCGTGCATCCACTCCTGTCAAATCGTTCTTATGTTTATTTATTTTCCTTTCTGAGAAACCGTTATTTCTTCCCATAGACGTGCGTAACTTTTTTATTTGATTGGAAACTGTACAATTATTGCCAGTTTTTTTTTACATTGACAAGAAAAAAACCTTACCACAAAAAATAATACTTTCTTCCTTCCTCCTGCGACTGTATAAAAAAAATATGAAAAAACTGACATTTTGGCTTTTCTTATAACCAAACATATAATTTTTAATATTTCATCAATGAAAAATAAATTTGTCGATAATGCAAAAAATATGAGAGCAAATTTTCATAATATACTTTGAGAATATTTACATAACTTAAATATTTTTTCGTGTCGTTAGAAAATATTGCTTGTTCTTTTAAAAAATGTTTGAGTTAAATAATGACTGGAAATAATACAATAAATTTAAATTACTCTCGTAATTATTTTCATTCATTTTATAAAAATTAGCAAAACTAGTTCTGGCTTTGGTTTTTAGTATTTCCCTATTAAATTTGTAGTTTTACCATTTTTAATTTTTTAATATATATAATGCCTACTTCTTTCTCCTGTTTCGTAATTGATTCCACCAAAATCCAGGGTCTCACAAAAAATTTTCTTAGTATCTCCAATACCATCTCAACCAAAAAACCTCATTTATTAGCATTAGGTGAAACACAAGTTTCAAACATCGATTCGGCTGTAACAATTATTCGCCAGGATTTGCATTTTTTTAACACCGTGGTGTCATGATATATGTACGCAATTGAGATGAGTATGAAACAAGTAGTATTTCTGAATTCTGCTTTATCTGGCTCAAAATCATCATAAATAAACACGACATATATTTGTGTTATTTATACCGTAGTCCTACTTATCACCATAATCAAACCATGGAAGCATTTAATTCTCTTACAAACACAATCGATGACATTTTCATCACCGCGCCGCGTCTAATGCAGAAATTATATTAGCAGGTGATTTCAACGTCCATCACAAAGATTGGCTACGTTTCTAAACCAAAACATCTTTAGAAGATCAATATACTAAATTTCTTGCTGATTCCAATCAGCTGACTCACTTAGTGGATAGGCCCACCCATATCCCAAATATTGCCAGCCATTCTTCTAACCTACTTGATCTTTTCATGACAACTAATTCTGTCAAATATACTTGCTCAGTCGATGCTCCTCTTGGCAGATCAGATCATTGTGTAGTTTCGGCCTACTTCGAAATAGGTTTGGCATTACAATAGATGTAATTGGCAGAAACTTGATAAATTTTACCATTAAAATCGACTGGCGGCTATTTTTGCAGGATAAAAATGTTAACCAAGCTACTGCATTGATCACATTCATTATTCTACTGGGAATGAACATTTTTATGCCAAACAGTGTTGTGAAAAGTAGAAATGAATCCCAATCCCTGGTTTTCTGACGAATGTTATTTAGCTAAAATTAACAAAATGTTAGCGTTTGACAAATACCAGAGTGATAAATCTCCCAGCAGAAGATCTTTTTATATCAGGGCTAGAAACAACTGTCATGGTATATTTAAAAAAGCGAAATTTCTTTTTAAGTGTAAAGCTAAGCGAAATATTTTACGTGCCACTAAAGGCAGCCGGTCATACTGGAACTTTATCCGAGAGGTTGGCAACAACTCTATCAACTCTATAAAATTTTGCTGCTAATTCTGTTGTTGATGACGACGGTATACATCCGCCGATCATTCCACCTGTCCAATCAACAATGCACAAAATTTACTTTCGCCCAAAAACTGTGCGGTCAACACTGCTTAGTCTAGATCTTAGTAAATCTGCTGGTCCGGACGGTATACCACCTATTGTACCAAAACGTTGCGCTGATACCCTGGTTTGTCCACTTAGTAGTCTCTTTAATTTATCTCTAAGCTCTGGTTTTATCCATCAATGTGGAAACTGACTAATTATAAATTATCAACTAATGGCATATTTTGAAAATAACAATCGTCTCTACGACCGCCAATATAGCTTTCGTAAAACACGTTCTACTGGTGATATCATGTCAGTTCGCACGGAGAAATGAGGTAAAGCAATTCATGACTTTGGTGAGTCTCATATAATTTCTCTGGACATAACCAAAGCGTTTGACAGAGTCTGGCATCGGGTTCTTAACACTAAATTAATTTCATTTGGAGTCTGTAAAACCTTGATCTGTTGGTTAGAAGATTTTTTCTCCCAGAGAGCTATCAGAGTAGTGCTGGATGGTGCTAAGTCGTCTAAATTCCCAATTGATGCCGGTGTTCCTCAGGGTTCAGTTCTATCATCAGTCCTTTTTCTGACCTTTATCAACGATTTGTTATCTATCACAACCAACCCAATATATAGCTTTGCCGACGACAGTACTATCTTCCATTCCTATTCTTTTAACAGCTATCTAGTCTATCTTCTAATTGCCAACGTAAAAAAATTGTTGAATCCTTGGATTTCGATCTTGAATTAATCCTGGACTAGGTTAAACGGAATATTGTGATATTTAATTCTATGAAGACAAAGTCGAGCGTTTTGTCCTATAAAACCTCACTTATAGCGGCAATGCAACGTTTTCCAGGCAACAATTATTAAACTCACATATACACTTAAACTATTGGGTACTCAATCACAAACTGAAATGGCATTATCACATTTTTTCCGTGGAAAAATTGGGGTTCCAACGACTTGGTTTCCTACGTCGCTGTAAAAGCTTTTTCTCTCCATCGGAAATTACAACGATCTATAAAGCATATATACGACCGATCCTCGAGTTCGACTCCCATTTATGGGCTGCAGCACCAGAAACCTCCTCAGATTTTGTCGACAGAGTTCACAGGCGTGCACTAAAATTGATTAATGATCCAATGTTAACATGGGTTATGGATTCGCTACATCATAAAAGAGTGGTTGGAGCTCTTACACTGTTTTATAGATACTACTTCGGTAAATGCGCTAAAGAAATTAATAGTTTAATATCTCCATTACGTAGATCTTCACGAGCGACAAGACAATCTTTGATTCCCATAAGCATACCTTAGAGGCCTCATATGTGAGAACATCTTACTATAATAACTCTTTTCTTTCACGTTCCGTATACTGGTGGAATCGATTACCAAAAAATGTTTTCCCTGCTACGTACAATCCCCAAGCTTTTAAATCCGCAATACACCATCACTATCGCTCCAATCTCCCAAGTCCTTAAATACTAACCTTTCAACTTTTCTTTCCTAACGTTAACACGTGCATCAAGCATTAGAGGTCTATAACCTAAGTGATTAACATGAATTATAAAACAAAACTATGAAGAAACCAATTAATATTTTTTGGCATTTTACATTTAGAATTGTTTTTAATTTATAATTAAATAAAGAAGTTTGTAGTAGTAATTCAAAACAAATCAAAATGGTGAAAAGAGAAACTGAATATGACAGATGGGCTATCACTTTTTTTTATGTCATACAATTTTAAAGTTATGTTTTCTCTATATATTTTTATACAAAAAATTGCAGAAACTAACGCGTCACAATTGTGTGGGTACCTGGTCATACCGGAGTACATGGCAATGTAGTAGCATAAAATTCATTGGTCCAGACCAGCCGTGCTTTGGACTGACCAAGAATTCGCTCAAATATGTTATACACAGTTGCATGGGAACATATGGAGCATGAGGGAAGGTCTTCTGCATTCTAAAAAATTTCTTGACAACTTTTCCTCTCCAATCTTAAAACAATCAATTTTAAAAGAGTCTTGGTGCGTGACAGGACACGGTTCGATAACTCACCACCTTAACAAACTAGGTCTTGCTAACAGATTCAGATTCTGTAACTCGAAGGCAGAAATTATGGCACACGTTATTTGCAACTACTCTGACTTGGCATGACGCAGTTCTATTAAGCTCGGTCAAGGGAGACTATCAATTCGGATTAAGGATTAAGTATGATATATCTTTAAATCACATTACTACTCGAATTAGCTCACTTGTTCCAGTGATCATTTTTGAACTGAAGTAACCCCTCAATAGTTTAGTACATGAATATTCGTTTTTCAACGTCTTTCATGATTCAATTTGACCTCATGTAGTCCGTGCCCAGAATAACTGAATCCATAATGTCTGCTACAAATACTTCATGCTGTAAGTGAACCGATATCATGTGGTTGGGGCTTGTCTTTGCCCCTTTTGTATTTTACATTTTACTACAAGATACGTTTAATTAGAAAACGGTATGTTGTTGGTTGTTAATGTTAAAAACAGTTTGTCCGGAATCTAATTCGAACTCAGGTCCAGCTCGCTATAAATCACTAGGCATGAATCGATTAAATACCGTTGTTTGTTTCTTGTCAATTTAATATCGTTTCAACACCGCTTGTTGTTATTATAGTTAAGGTAACCAGACGTAAGAAATTTTATACTCGTCAGATTTTTTCTGCTCCTTGTGTATTCCTATCCTTTTTACATCCTTTACTATAAGTCAATGGTTCGAATCAAAATTTTATCGTAACTCACATAATTATGTAATTTCAGCCCAGAAGAGCTAAAATAATTGATGCTGGGATTGTATTCAGTAGAAGAGCTTGAATATTTTTTTCATGAAATTCTAAGAGCATTTTCTTCAGTGGCATCATTTGTTGTATCTCATTGATGCCGAGTTTTTGATGATCTTTTTCGCATATTTGTAGAAGATTAAATTTCCTGGCACAGTGTGACCATAGAATTTAATTTTTTCAATCACATTTTCACTGTGATTTTTTAAGGCAAAATTTAGAAATTAAATATTACTAAAATTCTAACAGAATCGCAACAAACTACAAACATTTTTTTCAATCTCAGTTTTCCCTATACAAAATTTTAATAATCATAACAAAACTAAAACATTTTAAGTCATCGTCATCAAACATGTGTTGTTAGATAGTTCTATGAAAAAAAGATGATATAACAAATGAATAACAAATTCTGAGAATTTCTCGATTTTTCTGAATTTATGTAAAGACATTTAAATTTGCTTTAACTGACTTTTGTTGCGAAACGAAAAATAATTTAAGATGGAGTGAGCTTTTATTAACGAGTGTATTTTAAAAAGTTGAATTCAAGTAAATGTTTTAAGGGTTTTTGAATAGAAACATTTTGTGTATTATTTAGATGCTGTATTCATGCTAATTTCTGAAAAAAAAAATCAATAAAACACTTAATGTAAGTAACCCCTTTCATTTAATTATTTGTCTAAATTTATAAATGCAGAACCTGACATTCATTTCTATCCTTTAGATATATTAATATTGCGTTCGTTCGTACATATACATTTTTTCTGTTTGACGTTTTAACCATGGACTGAAAAAATATTAACTATTTTTATATTTTCATGTAAATATATTTTATTTAGATGCAAATACGAATATAACGAAAATCTACCAACAACCCAGTATATAATTAAATTTTTTTTCTCATTTTATAAAACAACATAGCATAACGTGACAGAACTGCTAGACGACGTTGTTGTCACGTAGGTAGGAGTAGAAAAATAAATGCAATTGAAAATGGTTTATTATACGAAAACATACATTGTTTTTCAATAGAGTAAGTTGGTGAATTGAAAAATTCAAGCATATGAGAAAGTAATTATTTTATTATAGAATTTTTAAATTGTGAAAATATATTGGGGAAAAAATTGTGTTTTTCATTTATATGGTAAATGGAATTTTTCGTCTTAGTACTTTGGAATAAAGCCTTGATTTGGCCTTACAGAAAACGAAATTAGCTCCACTTTAGATTACACTGTGCGACAAATGTTAGGGGTCTGTGATCCACTGGGGTTCTGACTACCAGGAAAAGTTATATCGGTAAAAAAAAAGTTATACGTGTCCTGGCGTTGCGCTGGGTCACGTCTAGGTATCGAGATATATCGATTTGAATTTAGCATGTATCATATAGGGGAAATAGTCACGTTTTGGGGACATAACTCGAGAACGACTAGTCCTATTTTACTGAAACAAATTTAGAAAAATTAAGGATTACAATTCTTTTAATTAATTAATTCTTTAAACTTATACACTATATCCTTACACAATCAACAGTTTCGCAGTTATAAATAAATTTCTGAAGAAAAAAAATAATTTTTTACCTAAAAAAGAAAAAAATTGTATTTTAAAAAATCATGAAAAATTCAAAACGGAAAAAAGTGTCAAGTCTTATTACTTTGACGTAAAGTCACATAATCTGTGCAAAAAACGAGACATAGATCATAAAAATCGATGGATGCATTTAGCTTTTATTCAGAATGAACTAAAGGTATCTCATTTTGACAAGAATATTGATTTTTCATAGAAATTTTTTTTTAATATTTTTACTTGAATAAACTCCAAAATTTATTATTTTAAATGTATTTGGACATGTGTCTTTGTGACTTTGTGTATTAATTTTATTTTTTTTTTTACTATTTTATTTATTATTTTCTATTTTTTATTTGTTTATTTGTTATTTATTTATTTTACTATTTTATTTTATTATTTTTAGTATAATTTTATTTTATATTTTTATTATATTTTATTATATTATTATTATTTATTATTATTATTATTATTGTTTATTATTATTATTATTTATTATCATTATTATTTATTATTATTATTTATTACTATTATTATTATTTATTATTATTATTATTTATTATTAGTTTTATTGTTTATTTATTATTTATTTATTATTTATTTATTATTTATTTTATTTATTTATTAAATTTTTTTTATTTTATTTTTTTTTTTTGTATTTCTTATTTATTTAATTTTAATTTGTTTATTTTTTCGTTACTTTTTCAGTATAGTATATCAGTAGATTAAAGGAACTGTAATTCTTAATTTCTAAATTTGTTTCAGCAAAATCGGACTAGTCGTTCTCGAGTTAAGTCAAAAAAAGAACCCCAAACGTGACAATTTCTCCTATATGATACTTACTAACTTCAAATCGATATATCTCGATTCCTAGACGTGACCCAGCGAAACGCCGGGACACGTATAACTTTTTTTACCGATATAACTTTTCCCGGTAGTCAGAACCCCAGCGGATTTTGGCTGTCCCACAGTGTTACCTAAGATGTAAATTCTGTAAAAAGGTTTCGATTCGGTGAAAGATGTTACTGGATATATATACTACATGCGATCCCTACATGACAAAACCTACAAATTTTCAAATTGTTTACATTATTATTCATAGTTCAAAATCATAGAATAAAAATAAAAATAATCTTTTCAATGAAAAACGTGAAATCTTCGGAAAACGGGCGGAGTTTTATTATAATTGTACAATTAGAAATTGCTCGTCACCGTTACATCGCATGTAATCACGGAACTTGGATATACAACTGAAAATGTACCTGATTTCGCAAAAATATGATCGATTATGTGAAAATTTTAGTTTTAAAATGAAGTTGTGTATTAATAATTTAGACTGTACCAGATTTCTATCGAATTTTAACTAATTGTTCTTCAATTGTGGGCTTAAAAAACAGATCCATGACCCATAACAATTACGTCTTTCATGTAATGAAAATTCATAATTTTTGTTAGAATAATACACGAAATTAAATCGAGTTCTACTCTTGTTCGCGTTTAATAATAAAATTGTGTTAATTATTTAAATAAATTAATTTGAAGTGAAATCTCTTGATTTCTACGAAGTTTTGCCAATATACACATACAGTCCATTAAAGCTGAAAGAACACATGGTCCCTCGAGCCGGATCTATCGGATCCATGGTCCTTCAAGCCGGACCCTACTATCTTAGCTCTGCTATTTGCGAGGCTTTAACTTTTGGGTTTTCGATGCTTTAATAAAAGATATCTAAAACCCAAAATCAAAATATTTTCTCGCAAATAGCAGAGCTAAAAAAAAAATTATAATAAAATAAAAATCCGAATTGAGATATTGCATCACTGTCTTGCCATATGTACACGCATTCCTAACCTAACTTTATGTTGAGTACGCATCCACTGGTGTTGGGCATTCTCGTAAATATTTTGGTGCCAGCAGGATCGATATACCTACAAAATCTACCATCATACGTTATCACTATCACTTATAAACGATATTGATAGATTAAAACTATTTTTGAGTTGCCTTTATTGTTAATTTTTAATAGTTCAATGACACCTCACTAGAGTTTCGCCAATAAGATATACGATCAGTTTTCAATTAGTCTTCATCAAAACTTTAAATTCAAGGTTGACATTCGAAATTGCAATGACTAAATAACAAAATTCCACTTTATTTCGAATCGTAAATTACAATATCTTAATCTATTGAAACCAGTTCTTTAGTTTTGTAATCGCTAAAACTTAAGTCACCTGTATGATTGAATTGGTTTTTGAATAAATTTAATTGTATGAAAACAAAATAGTTAAATGATTCGATCATACTTTATGCAAATATTATGATTTTTTCTTTTGATGGAATATATAATTATTTATCGTATAGTTGTATTTAGCATGAAGATGCATTGTTTTGATAGATTTCATATTTGTCATCCACTTTTCATATATCCCATCGAAGGCTTTTATATAGTTGTTGCTCAGACAATTTTGTTTTTTGCTTGGACGACGTTGAGGCTTAAGTTGGGATTCTGGATTTGGTTCAGAATTTTTTTGTGCACTGCGCTGTTGTTCTTAGCAGCACATCACAAAATCGGAAACGAATCACTTCATGAAGTCTACACCCGTCCACATAATGCTTGTCGCTTGATAGCAGTATAACAAATTTTAAACTCCAGTGTTGATTTTGATACTACTTTCGTTTTTAAAACATAGAATGTAGCACAATACAAAATATGTTTGATTTGACTTTAATATAGAATAAATACCTCATTCCAACATTTGTAAATAAACATTTATTTTTTAAATACTTTTTCCTCAATGAAAAAGTTAAAAATTTCTTAACGTTTTCCTCATGATTAGTAGAGAATTGAGCTACCTACATTTTAAAGCATTGTATTTCTATTAAAAAATAATAATAAAAAGTTGCTCAAATCTCATGAGGAAAAACCTCATACATTGTGCATGCACCGTTATTTATTTAGTATTGTATTAAATGTTATATGAGTTGGATGTGTCAATTGTAGATGGTGGTCATGGTGGTCATTGTGGTCATGGTAGTCATGGTGGTAATAGTGGTCATGGTGGTCATGGTGGTCATAGTGGTAATGGTGGTCATAGTGGTAATGGTGGTAATGGTGTTAAAGGTGGTCATGGTGGTCATGGTGGTCACGGTGGTCATGGTGGTTATGGTGTTCATTGTGGTCATGGTGGTCATGGTGGTCATAGTGGTCATGGTGGTCATGGTGGTCATGGTGGTCATAGTGGTCATGGTGGTTATGGTGGTCACGGTGGTCATGGTGGTCTCGGTGGTCACGGTGGTCATGGTGTTCACGGTGGTCATGATGGTCATGGCGGTCATGGTGGTCATCGTGGTCATGGTGGTCTTGGTGGTCAAGGTGGTCATGGTGGTCATGGTGGTCATGGTGGTCATGGTGGTCATGGTGGTCAAGGTGGTCATAGCGGTCATGGTGGTCATACTGGTCATAGTGGTTATGGTGGTCATGGTGGTCACGGTGGTCATGCTGGTCATGGTGTTCACGGTGGTCATGGTGGTCATGGTTAATGGTGGTCATGGTGGTCATAGTGGTCATGGTGGTTATGGTGGTCACGGTGGTCATGGTGGTCATGGTGCTCACGGTGGTCATAGTGGTCATGGCGGTCATGGTGGTCATGGTGGTTATGGTGGTCACGGTAGTCACGGTGGTCATGGTGGTCATGGTGGTCATGGTCTTCATGGTGGTCATGATAGCCATGGTGTGCATGGTGGTCATGGCGGTCATGGTGTTCAAAGTGGTCGTGGTGGTTATGGTGGTCATGGTGGTCACGGTGGTCATGGTGTTCACGGTGGTCATGATGGTCATGTTGGTCATGGCGGTCATTAAGGTCATGGTGGTCAAGGTGGTCATGGTATTCATGGTGGTTATAGTGGTCATGGTGGTAATGGTGGTCACGGTGGTCATGGTAGTCATGGTGTTCACGGTGGTAATGGTGGTCATGGTGGTCTGGGTGGTCATGGTGTGCACGGTGGTCATGGTGGTCATGGTGGTCATGGTGGTTATGATGGTCACGGTGGTCATGGTGGTCATGGTGGTTATGGTGGTCATGATGGTCATGGCGGTCATGGTGGTCGTGGTGGTCAAGGTGGTCATGCTGGTCATGGTGGTAATGTGGTCACGGTGGTCATGGGGAATTGGAGTGTATCAGAGATATATACGAAGATATATACTAACCAAACAATTGGTTATCAATAATCGGCGTTTTTTTCATAAACCTTATCCACCCAATTTCTGTGAAGTTATGAATAGTAGAAAAATGATATGTCATAAAGAAGTTTCACTTCTTACCTGTGTACTCTGGTACACACACTACTTTTTTTTATAAAATACGATTTATATAGTTTTCTTATCTATGTAAGTCGATCACATAATCACCTGCAATTAAAATTATGACTGTGCAATCTTTATGTTTTGCCGTAGGTTGCAGTATTTCCTGTTTTTTTTGTTGATTTTGCAATTATATAAAAATGTAATTACTTATTACGCTTATTGATGTGAAATTGTCATAGTTTTGTAAGTTTGACATTTTTTATTTTACTAGATGTGCAATTGTTTTTAGCCTTGTATGATCCAATCACCATATATTATCCTTCTTCTCAACAAATTAAATGAGCGAGGTTAATGGTCGGTTGCGAATAGTTGTGTTCTGTTTTTTAGGAGTAAAGTTCAGCTCCTCAGCTCCTAATTTTTTTTGCTGATTTAAAATGACCAGGATTTAGAGTTAAAACATATCAAATACGGTGGTCAAATAAAATAAACGGTACAGAACGTAAATCTTTAAAGAGAGACTATACAAAGGGTAGGAGTTTTAGATTTTGCAATAATAATCATATAAATTTCGTAAACTCCTACCACAGTTAATCTTAATGTCTAAAGCCTACTATATAAATAAAAATTTATTGTACATAACCAACGTTAGTTTCTTTTTTTTCTTTTCAATATTTCGTATAACATTCCAATGCTTTAACGTGTCTTGTTATGAAATTTTACCTTCCGGCTAAATCACAAAATAAACACATATTTTAAAAAACAAAATGAGTTAAGTTTAAATAAAATAAAAAATTAGATTTTAAAAGATTTTAATTGAACTTGTATTGACACAATTGAATTTTACTCTCAATCTTCGATTTTTCTCAGTCAGTTGAAGTCTCTAATTCAACAATTTTTTAAGTGTGTAATATACTCGTAATAAAAATATTATCCATAGAATTTATTTTCTAAATTAATAAATATAACGTTAAAAGAATTTTTTTTTTGTTTGTAAACATAACAATAACAGTTGAGTTGAACATGTATATTTTTATTTTCGGAATCTTAATTCTGGTGAATGAATTTTTGTCTGTAATATTGTTATTGTTTCATCAGGGTTTTAAAATCTTCTGTGTACGTATCAAATTGAGGTTAGTTTTTTTATTGATTGATTTTTAATCTACGGGTGTGACAATACTGCGTTCTCTAGTCCCTGCTGTTCACATCTAAGTTTCTTGATGATTTCACGCTACCGTTTGTCCCAAAAACGACCCTTCGTTTTTTCAAAAATGACCCATAACTCTACATCTTAGTTTTAATAATTGAGAAAGACAGTGCATTAAACGATCGAGGAATATGCCAATAGCTGGATTGGCATTCAATTTTAGTTTTGTTCATATAAATTTTTAAATCTAAAAGCAGAGGCTACAATTTAATTTTATTTTAGCACTTTTCATTCCTTAAAATTTTAGGTGAATAAAATTTTTTTATTTCGATCTTAGTCTCAAGAGTGAAATTTTTATTTTTTTATTTGGTCATATTTTTTTTTGGAAAATTTGACATATTTTTTTATTTGTATTTATTTTATTCATTGCCCTAATTAAAGAAAATATTCGGATAAATAATTTATTTCAAATTTAAAAAAAAAAGCTAGGTGTCAATAAATTAATTGAATTCTAGTAATATACATTGCAAAGCAAATTCACTGGCGCAGCATTTAATAACTACGAAAAAAGAAAAAATAGATAAACTAGCGCTATAAATTTATGATTTTTATTTAGCGTATGGTTTATGTTGTGACACATTAAAAACAAAAATAGAACAAAAACAAAAGTTAAAATAGATAGATTTTCATATGAAATCTACATAAAACAAAACATGAATACACATTAAATGAGCTTACAATCAATATGATTGCGCGTCTTTTAGTTAAAAATTAAAAAGTAAAATATTAAAATATTTGAACATTGGGCAGTATATTTGAAGTTTGAACATTAGATGTTTGCATCGAGATGTTGGATGTCTGAGATGTCGCCATTGTACCGTCGAAGTGGGCACACTGTTGCAATGTGTTTTATGGTTTGTTGTGGAGCCCCGCAGTCACATTGAGGGGATTCTAAGATTCCCCACTTGTAGAAAGAATCAGCACAACGTCCATGATTCGTTCTTATTCGGTTTAGTGTGGTCCAGGTATGACGTGGCAGATCGAAACCAGGTTGGGCAGAAGTCGAGTTAGTAATAGAAACGCCAGGAGTGTTGTAATCATTCCAGGAGGTGTTCCAGGCATCCAAGATATTAAAATTAGTTGCCAGCAGGTTGCTGGCAGTTTTATGTGGATGCTTTCTTGACTTCAATCGAAAACTAGTGTGGTCACCGTAATATTCGTGCAAGGGTAACGTGATGTTGTTGGTTACCTTTTTATGTTCACGCATGAGTGCATGCGAGCGTCTGAGTGCAGGTGGAGCGATATTGCTCAACACAGCCCACAGGGAGCCAAGGTAAAGGATTGGACCTGATAGTACCACTTATAGTACGCAGCTGGCAGTCAACTTTTTGGGTATGTGTGCTATTCAGCCAAACTGGTGCGCCGTACTCAGCCACTGAGTAAACCAGACTTAGAGCAGTTGTGCGGAGGGTAGCTGGAGTAGCACCCCATGTCGAGCCTGCCAGCTTTGTGTAATATATTTTTTCTCGTTTTAAGTTTTTTTGACGTATTTTCTAGGTGGAGTTTAAAAGAAAGAGTTCTATCGATAGTAATACCCAGGTCATTTGGCAGTTGATTGTATTTAATGACAGTGCCGTTAAATAACACTGATAGTTCGTGTTTTGCCAGTTTGTTGTTTAAGTGGAAACAAGAACTCTCGGTTTTACTTAGATTAGGAAATAAGCCAGGTCAGTTGACAGCAAATCTTCCAAGACACTCATGTTTTTATTTTGAGTGGCCAGGGTCCAATCATCCGCGTACCCAAATTTCTTTGATGTTGTGTCAGGCATTGCATGGATGTACAAATTAAAAAGTAATGGCGCCAGGACGGAACCCTGTGACAAACCATTGTTAAACATTTTGGACCTACTACAGGAATTATTTAGATGAACTTTGAATACACGATTACTCAGCATGTTGTTAATTAAACGTGAGATGGTGTTACAAGGCATTGCATTGAACAGCTTATATATAATTCCAATTTGCCAGACAGTGTCATATGCTGCAGTGAGATCGATGAATGCTGCGCCTGTTTTTAATTGTTTTTTAAACCCAGCTTCGATGTAGGATGTTAAAGCGAGCAGTTGGTCAGTGCAGCTGCGATTGGGACGGAAACCAGCTTGTTCGACTGGGATCTGGTCATTCAGAATCGGTGCGATACGGTTGTATATGATCTGTTCTAGCAATTTGTAGCAGGTGCTCAAAAGTGCGATTGGACAATAGCTTCCTGATTCATTGGATGGTTTACCTGCTTTAAGTATCACTATCACTTTCATAGTCTTAAAGTGTTTTGGAAGATTGCCGGTTTCTAGGATAATCGAGAAAAATTTAGTTAGCCATTGTTTTACATTTTTTCCCACATTTCTAAGAAATTCTGGAAGTATGCCATCGTAGCCCGCTGCTTTTCCGTTTTTTGTTTGAGACAGAGCTGAATCTAGTTCTTCGCTACTAAAAGAGTTCGCATACTTCGATGGAAACGAGCAATTGCGCTTCATTTCTCTTAATTTACGTTTAATTGTTCTCTTATGAAGGCGATTAATAGAAGAACGAGACATGTTTACGATATGATTTGCAATGTCCTCTGGATTTATTTCATTGTTAACGCGAGTGATGGAGTTTGAGCCACCCAGCTTCCCAAGGAGACTCCATGCTTCCCTGCTTGAATGGGAAAAATCAATGTTGTCAACAGCGCTAATCCACTTATGTTTCCTCGCGGCGTCCAGTGAGTAAATTAAATCATCAGCCACGTCTGCTTCACCACTACTAAGGTACTCCTCATACAATTTATCGCTCTCTCTACTCCAGCCAGGAATGCATTCTTCACGGATGCCTCTTGGGATGCATTTCTTTGCAGTTGAGATGATGGCTCCAACGAACCTATCATAATTTTTGGGAATGGGTGGGATCCAGCGAATCACTGCATCCAACTACAACCTATATTTATCCCAATCAGCTTTGTTAAAATTCCATCTAGGTTGAGGAGTAGAGTTAACGAGTGGGATTTTGATTCCAACCTCAAGAATTACTGGACGATGTTGAGAGCGTGGAAAACCTTGTAAGACAGCCCTAGATATTGGAATAGGGCTACGTTGTTCGTTTTTTGTGGAAAAACAAAGGTCGGGATTGTAATCACGTTGCCATCTAGCAGATCTAAAGGTTTTCATGTCTTTTGCATCATACACCAGGAACATGTTATCATCCGCCCAGTCAGTCAGTTGTATACCATTGGGATTGTTGTTTGAGTAGGACCACTGGGTGTGATGGCTATTGAAGTCACCAGTATATATTGCTGGGTGGTGAAATAATGGTAGGGTAGCAGCTGGCTATCCTGTATTAGGAGGCTTGTATACGTTTACAATCTTCATGTCCGATATATCAACAACAATAAGATGAATATCGTTGTCCGTCTGTGTAAGTACATGGGTGCAGTTCATGGTTTCTGACTTAACATACGTGGCAGATCCATATGTTTGATGGTAAATAGCACTACTTAATTTGTAGCCAACAATGTTTCCTCTAGAGGTAAGTTGTGCTTCATCTGCTGCATGCGTTTCTTGCAGAATTACAACGTCGATGTCGAAGTCTTTTAATACTCTTTGCAGATGTTCAATTTTTGACTTGCTTATGCCTTCAATATTCAATTGCAAAATACGGACTGAGGGTCCAATATTTTTTGTCTTATGGTGCTGAAAAGTACCGTTGTTATTGTGATTTTGATTTTGGTTCATTTTTTATTTTTTTTTTTGTATCACAGCCAAGAGTTCGAAATGAAATATTTGGCTACCAAGTTTGAATAGACTATTTGCGTTAACCAGGGTGTAGCACGAGGAGCTTGTCTATTGGAGCTTGTCTATTATCACACCCCAATTTATGATAGTTTATTCACTCATATTTAAAATAAAACTAATTTGAAGATATTGTAATAAACAGGTTGCTGTTTATACCGGGAATTAACATTTATAAGTAAAAAAAATATCAATTGGCCTCTGGCCTAGAAAAAAATATCTGAAAATGACTTTTTATTAATCTCTTTCGCTTTGGTTTTCTCATTCAATTCAACAACAAAAATTATCCCATACATAGAAAATCTGTGGTTTATTAAAAAAAACAAATGAAACAAAAATTATTCAAACAAACCATCAAATCACAACTTCAAAATTCAATCAATTATTAATATTGCGAACATATTTTAGTTCAAGCATCACTAAATGAAGTACCATATTAATGATGGCAAGATCTGCGATTTCCTTATCTGTTCAGCAAAAAAAAAATATTTGTTTCTAATATTTATTGGGGATTTTTAAGATCAATTAAACTCAAGTAAGTAAAGAAGTAATTGGAATTTTTTCAATTCAAAGGTATGGTTTGAAGTTTCTCAGAAAAAAACTCCACTTCACATTTTTCATGTTTCGGATGAATTCGAACCTTCCTTGTCAGTGCCTGGCTCGTATCCTTAGACAGACACGCTATCGATTACGCCGTTGAGGCGATGATAATTTCGAAGTTGAAACTTCTTCATCACTTATTTGTTTTACTTAAGTTAAATTTTTCTACTGTCATTAGACTCCATATTATGGAAAATGTTTTCACATTATATGGAATTATTTGCATTAAATTTCTAGACAATACTTTCTGTGAATTCATAGAATGAGGAACATTTCTATTCTAATTAACATCCTAAGTCACGATTGTATAGTCATTATTGATTGTTTCCAATCAATGTGAAATCAATGGCTGACACTTGGTCAATTTGTAGTCCTATATGTATTAATATTAGACTACATTAAGGGAATTTAAATTTATTGGGGATTGTTGGGTATTTGGGTATTTGTTTCTTATTAAAAAAATAAAATAAAATAACAATCGATCATACACCGAAATATAAGATCCGTTAATTGAGTTCGAAATTATAAAGTAACAAACTAAAAGATGAATCCACTTATACAGTGAAACGTTGTATACGGTCAGATATTATTTATGAAATGATCTTAAGTTGTTTGAAATTACGGAATGAAGTCCCTCACAGAAATTTATGGTAAATAACAGAATTAATAAAAGTTTATCAAGCTACATCACACACTGGAGAGAGAGAGCACGTAAAAGTCAAAACAGTGAAACCTGTAGAATCATTTCCTAAAAATAAACAATTTAGGAAATTTAACCATAGCCAAAATACCTATATGTATCAAGTTTTTAAAAAATTTAATTTACTTAGGAAATCTTGAATTCAAATCAGTGTAGTGACCAATCCTAACTAGTTGGGATTTAATTTTCATATTTGTAGTTCCATAATGTTCTCCATTCAATGTCAACTTATTTGAAGTATGAAGAGTAAAATGTTATGGTAGGATAAAAAACTATGCAAAAAAAAATTGATGTTAAGTTGTCCAAACACATTCTTTCATCTCATCGCTAGTTGGCTTTTTCAATTTTTAAACCAATTTTTCATTCAATTCAATTGAATACCGTCAGTTCTAGTAGCAAATAATTCTGAAACTAAATAATGGTTAGATCCAGTGCTATCGTATAGATAAAAATCTTGAACTTTAGACACTTTTAAAACTTAGCGTTATGAATTAGAACAGAAACATAATTGGATAGACTGGAGCATTGTGTAGTGAAAATTGAGGCGTTATCTGGGTTTTGATTGATCATCCAGATGCTGTAGTGAATCATTCCATCGTCATTCTAGTTTGGCTATTTTTTTTAAAGAAATCTGACCGGTCTGATCCAGACCAGGACACGAGAAAAAAGGTGAAGAACCGTTTCCTCCGCCACCTAGTCGTTGCAGCTGCGGCAGTAGTTTTGGGACAAGACACCCAGTCTGCTCACATATTTCCTGATATGAAAGTGTCCAGAAGTGATACCCACTATTATGCTGATGTCTTTGTGATTTGATATCAATTTATCAGACCTTGAACGTTCCAGCACAGGTGAGATTTGTCTGGTAATCACACATGTGGTGTACTCTAACCATCTTGAATTTGTGCACGTTTACACTTCATTTTGACTTAACAGCAAGGAAGTTCGTTAGCCTGATGAAAAAATTCCCTAATACCCAAATTGCAGTCATCTCGTTTAGAGATGCCAGACAGTGCCGGGCTACTTTCGAGTTAGTGAGGCTCAACTCTAGAATCTTGATTGCAGTCTGACTGTCCGTATAAAAGATGCCGATATCCCTTACAGATATTACATTATACTTCAACCAATCTCTGACGCCATATATAGCTGCAAGTTTAAATTTAGTTCTTTACGAAATGCCCCCATCCGTGTAGAAGTTAACAACAGCTGTAATCGCGGTAATCGACGCCGACTTGCAAAAGACTGTCGAGATAAAAGTATTCAATACTGAGGTTATAATAGGGCTATAATATTATAACGATATCGATCCTTGTCGCTACACCTTCTTCCTCCATAGAGATCATAAGGTTCATATCTCATCACATCAGTAAATTGGTTGTGATAGTTTGTAAATTTTGCTCATTTTGTATTAAACGAATTTAAAATTTTGGCGTTTGATCCACAAATTTTAAAATTTGAGTTTGGTTAAAATTGTTTGGGTTCTTCGGTGCTAATGGTTAGTTTTTTGTTGTTTAATAAAACATAATGTATTTTATTAAATTTGCGAGATGTTATTTATTGATTTTAATTATTTTGTCCTAATTAATTTCGTTTGCTATATTTGCAAACTTCTTCAGAGGAATTACTGTTTAATTACAAAAAATTTTTTTATCCTTTAGCAAAAGTTTTTACACATTAATTAATAGATAAATTACTTACATTTAAAATCCTTAAAAATAATATATTTATGTTGTATTATAAAATACAACACAAAATGCACAACAAAAAACATTAAGTTTTATGAGATAGTTTAAAAATTTAAAAAATTAGCTATTTAATTGTCAGAAATCTGTAAAATTTTTAATTATATTTTATTTATACTATGTTGGGTTTTTTTTCAATTTATAATGGATTCTTATTTTTTAAAAGGAAGAATGACTTGTAAATTTGACAATTATTAAATACGCGTTAATGACTAATTATTGGGATAGTATAGCTTGTTTATCGGTTTGAATTACTACAATTTTGTAATATGTTTTGCTCAATAATTACTCGATGGTTAAAAAAGAGATGGCATTCATTTTTATCCAGTGAAAATTGTATTAGTTTGTCAATTTAGATATGTTATTGTTACCATATCTTTCTGTTAATTGAGATTCCAACCAACAAATTCAACTTAAAAATCGTTATTTTCATTTATGTATTTTGAATCAAACTAAAGAATTCTTAATCAGTTAATTGTGTTTTGCCAAATTCTAATATTTATGTGAGTGTTCGAATTATTTTATTAATGAAATATTGTTAAGTAAAAAGCAGATAAAAAGCTATATGTAAATAATTGAATTGTTGTCAAGTGTTTTTAGTTATTGCTTTCAGTAAAATGAAATTGAATAGAAAAATTCTTTTTATTTTATAAAGATCTAGTTAACCGAATTTTCTAAAAATTATTGTAAGTGATTGTAATGAATAGATTGAAAATAAATAGATCAAAGAATGTCTAAAATTATTGATGTTATGTTTATATATGTGTTTTGTTTTTATGACTTAATTTCATGTCTTGTTATTGTCCTTGAACAGATAGAATAGCAGAATATATGGTGGATAGATTATCCGTGTCACTACGTAGATTAACGGCATTATTTTGGGTTAATATGTGGCAAGCTTCTAATATTAATCGTTTCTTAAAATTGGACTGTTTACCTAGTATTTTGTAGTTGCTAAAGTCAAATTTATGTTGTTTTTCTCTTGCATGAGATGCAAGTGCAGATTTGAATGGAGAGTTGGGTGATGTCATATTGTTTATTGGTAGTGTGGAAAGAGACGAGGAAGGAGTTGATGGTTTCGGTCTGGAATCTCTTTCGTGATCTTTGATACGGTCACTCAAATGCCTTCCTGTTTGACCGACATAGTTACCAACACGGTCGAACAGGAAGGCATAGTTACCATGTCGGTCAAACAGGAAGGCATTTGAGTGACCGTATCAAAGATCACGAAAGAGATTCCAGACCGAAACCATCAACTCCTTCCTCGTCTCTTTCCACACTACCAATAAACAATATGACATCACCCAACTCTCCATTCAAATCTGCACTTGCATCTCATGCAAGAGAAAAACAACATAAATTTGACTTTAGCAACTACAAAATACTAGGTAAACAGTCCAATTTTAAGAAACGATTAATATTAGAAGCTTGCCACATATTAACCCAAAATAATGCCGTTAATCTACGTAGTGACACGGATAATCTATCCACCATATATTCTGCTATTCTATCTGTTCAAGGACAATAACAAGACATGAAATTAAGTCATAAAAACAAAACACATATATAAACATAACATCAATAATTTTAGACATTCTTTGATCTATTTATTTTCAATCTATTCATTACAATCACTTACAATAATTTTTAGAAAATTCGGTTAACTAGATCTTTATAAAATAAAAAGAATTTTTCTATTCAATTTCATTTTACTGAAAGCAATAACTAAAAACACTTGACAACAATTCAATTATTTACATATAGCTTTTTATCTGCTTTTTACTTAACAATATTTCATTAATAAAATAATTCGAACACTCACATAAATATTAGAATTTGGCAAAACACAATTAACTGATTAAGAATTCTTTAGTTTGATTCAAAATACATAAATGAAAATAACGATTTTTAAGTTGAATTTGTTGGTTGGAATCTCAATTAACAGAAAGATATGGTAACAATAACATATCTAAATTGACAAACTAATACAATTTTCACTGGATAAAAATGAATGCCATCTCTTTTTTAACCATCGAGTAATTATTGAGCAAAACATATTACAAAATTGTAGTAATTCAAACCGATAAACAAGCTATACTATCCCAATAATTAGTCATTAACGCGTATTTAATAATTGTCAAATTTACAAGTCATTCTTCCTTTTAAAAAATAAGAATCCATTATAAATTGAAAAAAAACCCAACATAGTATAAATAAAATATAATTAAAAATTTTACAGATTTCTGACAATTAAATAGCTAATTTTTTAAATTTTTAAACTATCTCATAAAACTTAATGTTTTTTGTTGTGCATTTTGTGTTGTATTTTATAATACAACATAAATATATTATTTTTAAGGATTTTAAATGTAAGTAATTTATCTATTAATTAATGTGTAAAAACTTTTGCTAAAGGATAAAAAAATTTTTTGTAATTAAACAGTAATTCCTCTGAAGAAGTTTGCAAATATAGCAAACGAAATTAATTAGGACAAAATAATTAAAATCAATAAATAACATCTCGCAAATTTAATAAAATACATTATGTTTTATTAAACAACAAAAAACTAACCATTAGCACCGAAGAACCCAAACAATTTTAACCAAACTAAAGTTTAAATTACGGTGAAAAAATCAAACCAAACTACTCTTTAAAATTTGACTGTATTTATTTTCAGCAAACCAACATTCGTTACAAGAACACCAGCACCAAGATTACAAACCACTGAGTTAAAAAAAACTAGCACTTCAACAAACTAAGACAAAACGATATAATATTTTTTTTTCTTTTATATAATTTTTATTCTTTCAAATTTCTTATTAGTTTCCAGTCTTTTGTGATATCTTTGAAGAAACACCAACTTATTGTTGTTGGTTGAAATAAAAAAAAAAACAAACTAATCGTCGAGTTAGTCGATGACTATTTTTGGTGCATTAAATAACATTCCGATATTCATCATAGTAAAAAAAAAGTAACGTTACTTGAAGAGTTATTTGTGCTAATATTAATTGTTTTTCTTTTGTAATCCAGAAAATTAATAAGAAACAAAAAAACGTGTGAAACAGTTTGAATAAAAGTGGTTATACGTAAAATAACAATAAGAAAAAAATAATAAAAAATTAATTGTTTTTGTAATTTAAATCATAGTTCATTTATCTTTGGAATGAGTGAATAAAGTAACTGAGTTGGTTTTTGAACTAAATATAAATAAAATGGAAACAAATCTAATACGTGTTCTCGATGGTGACGAGTTGGACGAAATAACAAGCGAGCTGTGTGATTTTACAATCGCTGAACAAAATCTTGTTGCCGAAAGTCAAGGAATAACACCAAGAACAACAAATTATGTACCTGTGCTAGGATCAACAGTATGCTATATCGTTGCATGTGTTGTTATAAATGATGATGATGAAATTTTAATGATGCAAGAAGCAAAAACATCATGTCAAGGTAAATGGTATCTACCAGCTGGGCGACTAGAAAAAGGTGAAAATCTAGTGGATGGTGCAAAACGTGAAGTTTATGAAGAAACTGGAATGAATGTTGATGTTAAAACTTTACTAGCGATTGAGGTAGCTGGTGGACATTGGTTTCGTTTTATATTTAGTGCTGATGTTATTGGTGGAACATTAAAAGATTTTGCAGATACTGAGTCATTACAAGGAAAATGGATAAAAGACATAAACAGTGTAACACTTAGATCAAATGATATTTTAAATGTAATTGAATTAGCCAGAAAATATTCAAATAGAAAACCAGACGAGCTTTGGCATCGAGAAATATTACCAGCGTTCAAACCTCACGATAAAGGATATCTTCGATTAATTATTATCGTTAAAAAGAAAGCAACAAATCGTGTCCATGTGCTGTTAAGTGAGAAAAATGCATATCATTTTCCAACAGTTGAAATTCATCCAGATCGAAATATACATTCAACATTACGAAAATTTATGATCGAATTATTTGGTGCTGATCTCCCATCACATCGTCCATCTGGAATATTATCCGTTGAATACTCACCGGTTGGTACACCAACAAATCCAACAGATGGATTATGTTTATCAGTTCTAGTTCCGATTCGATCAAATCTAGAAGATTTTGGTCTTATAGGAAAATGTGCATGGCAGGAGCTGTCTAAAGAAGTCGGTAATCGTTTGATTTCAATGGTTGTATCTAAAAATGCGGTTGTTGGGTTTAATGTTGTTAGATAATTATAGAAATTAATTATAACTTTTTTTTAATCCAAATCGAATATTTAATATTTTTAAGTTTTATTAAATGAATTTTTTTTTGTTATTAACAAATCAAAGACACTCATCTAATGCAGTTTGAAACCAATAGTATAAAAATATATAAATATATTATGTTGTTAAATTTGTTAATTTTAGTTTTTTTTTTTATTAAATAAAAACATTTATTTAGAAAGTGATTTTAAATTTTTGATTATGTGAAAATTGATATTGAAGTTTTTTGTTAGGACTGTGAAGTTGTTTAAAGTTGAGATTATATAAGATCCGTATGTGTATATTTATGTAAATATTTTTATGGTCTTTGAAAAATATTAAATGTGATTATTTATTCTTTAGAAATGTTAATAAAAATGACATGTTTACTGTTTAGATTTACATTTTCAAAAACTATAAGAAAAAAGGCGGGAAAATATTTTATTAATTCATTAAGTTTAAAAATTCGGAGGGTTGAAACATCTTTTCAAGTCACTAAAATTAATTTAAACATACATATTCAAAAAATTGTCTAATGTGGAGGGTGTTATTTCAGCCAAAAAATTTTGATGTAAATCAATTTTATGGAATTGACATTCTTTCATAAATTCGCCAATTCCATCAAATACATTGTAAATAATTTTTTGAACTACGGGATTTTAAGTGAAATTTTCAAATTAATAGTTGAGTTTATTTCTCATATTATGAATTAAAGTTTTACTTTTGTTATCTATATTTCGGAGGCTATTGCTCTCCATAATTCCTCTCCATAACAAAATAAAAGTGTGGAAAGAACTTGTTACAATACCAAGCTAGACGCAATTTTTTGAATTTAGCATTTGTGGATAGTTTAATGTGATTATTGGGTGAGTTTTATAAAATTAAACATAATTTCTGTGTAAAGTGTATAAATATTTTGTGTTAACACAATTTTAATTTAAATTTAAATCGAGAAATGTATTGTTTTGTTACCAATACAACGATAAAAAATGGCATGTGGCTTTGTCGTTCTTTCAGTCACGTACAAAATTGATGGAATTAAAAAACCCGAAAGAACTCCACATTAAAATTAATAGTGAATGAAGAATTAGTAATATAGCTGTTGAATATACAAGATGTATAATTGTTTAGAAATTGTTTTTTAAATTTGACTCCATTTTTTTATTTTGTTAATTTAAAATATTTTAATTGTAACTTGTAAGTAAGTAGTGCTATTAATAATTTATTTTTTGAACTTAAAAAGATATAAATGTGATGCAAACATATTTAATTTTTTTTTACGTACGTCTGATGATGAAATCAAACATTTCGAAACGTCGCGAATTATAATTAATTAATAAAACTGAATGATAAAGTAAATTTAATTATTATTTATTAAAAGTCATTGTCAAAAAAACGAAAAGCCAGATTGATCCACAGGGATTTTCAAAAACAATAATAAAAAAAACGGTCAAGTGCAAATAAAATTCGCTCGCCGAGGGCTTCCGTGAATGAAGAAAAACAAACTGACAAAAATAATTTACATAAAATTGTGTTGCAGAGTTTTTATTTTGCCAGACCATAGGCACATAAAATGATTTTTTCCTCTTAAATGCCAATAGCAATGTCAATTGAAAAATATGGAGGGGCTGAAATCTAACAGCTCTGAGATATCAAAACTTCGGTCTGGGTTAAGGATTTTGATATAGTTTTCGGCAAAAAACTTTTATGAGGACATGGTTTTTAGTTTTGGGCAGCGATGTATATCAAACATAACTCTTTGTTAAAGTACAAGTATTTTTTATATCCGTTTAAAAATTTATTACAAAACTAACACGAAACATCAATACGTTGCCGGAAAATCATAACAGATCATAAATTAACATAATTTAGTGAAAAGATAGTGAAAGACACTCAGCAAACTACTCAAAAACCTCTCCATTTAGCGTTTCGAGAAAATATTTCAAAATCACAAATTCATATTTCTTTCAAAATTCCAAAAATATTCCAAAAATTTAATCTTTTCCAAAATTCTAAAAATATTGCAAAAATCATTACAAAATCAAAAATTGAAACTTTTGAAACTCTTGAAACTCAAAATTCCAAAAATTATAATAAAATCAAAAATTTTAAATTTATCAAAATTCTAAAAATATTCCAAAAATTCTTACCAAATCAAAAATTAAAACTTTTTCCAAAATTCTAAAAATATTGCAAAAATTATTACAAAATCAAAAATACAAACTTTTTTCAAAATAAAAATAAAAATAAAAATCTTTCTTTTGACACACTTGACAACAATTTTTTTGACAAACTTATAGTGCCATAATTCTCAATAATACTAATAAAATTTCATGTCATATAAATAATTAATTTTATTATTAAAACTATATCAAAATCCTTTACCCAGACCGAAGTCTTGATATCTCAGAGCTGTGAGATTTCAGCCCCTCCATATTTTTATCACAGAAATAATAATCACAACAAAAAAAAACTATTTATTTAAAGAAAATAAACCAAAAACGCTTACAAAATTATGAGTTGTTTTGATGTTCCACTTGAAATCCATGTGAATCGTTTTTCATTTTTTTTTATTAGTTATAGTTTTCGTTTGTAAGATTTGAATTTATATCCATTTCCCGCTCTGACAGCACAATTCAGTGTTGCCAGATCGCGGAATTTTTTCCCATTTGCGGAATATTTCATATAAAATGGGAAAGCTGAAAAAAACTTAGAAAGTGCGGAATTTTTCACATTTAATAGTAGTAGCGTTACTTATTTTGAAATGGTTGCGCCAACCAATTTTTTTACCAATCTTCAGAAAGATGTCGATCACCCGATAATTTTAGTTAAATGATTTGGTTTGAGTATTGTCAAATTCGCGATAAAATTTCAGCCTTCTGATGTTCGAAAACCCCAAATCACCACCATATTATCTGAATTTCAATAATCTTTGACCCTGTGAAACGAAAAATAAAATCACCTGGATCTACAAGTTGGCTCTCTATGTATCCATGCATTTTAAACATATTAAAAAAAAGAAGGCAGTGTTAAGGACTGCCGACAGAAGTGAAAATCTGTGAAATAGCTGTGTTTTTTTTGTATCTTCCAATTATTGTAGCATTGCAAATTAAAATTTCAGAATGTTTAAATTAAAATCATTAAAATTATTCTGGGTTTCACATCTATCAGCATTCCAAGCAACTATTATATACCTTTTTATATTTAAAATAATCAAAACATATCATAGAAAAATTTGCGTCTATCAACACCTTAGAAAGCATGTTGTTGTGGGACCTTGTTCTTAGAAGTTTTTTATGTGTTGTTGTGACACACCTTGTAATTTCTACTACCAAACACATTTTATTTTAAAAAAAAGTAGCGTATTATCAAAAAATATTCCATAACTTAGAGTAAGGGATGGTATCGTTGATTGAAAATACTTCATCCGCCAGCACCCATAAGATATCACTTTGGCTAATGAGATTGCAATGCTATTGCCAGTGCTATACGATATCTCAAGGTAACGATATCTCAAGGTAACTCCCTCCGCATGGAGGGATCAGTTTTTATTGTTTTGAAAATTATTTTTATTTTTGATCTACGGGTGTGACAACCACGCGTACTCCAGTCCCTGCTATTGACATACGAGTTAACGTGAGATATCACATACCACTGGCAATAGCAGTGAGATATCACTAGCCAAGATGACATCTTAGGGGTGGTGGCGGATCAACTGTATTCAGTCAACGGCAGCACCCTCAATCTTAGCTGTGAAATAAACCTTGATGATAAGACGGTATTGCTTCCTTGAAGAAACGAGCCTTCATCTAACTATGTGTGGGCTTTAATCTTTAAGAAAGACGGTGCGTCACAGGATCAAGGAATATGCAACCGGCTGGATTATTGGCAACTACATTTTTGTTTTGTTTGAGCAAATTTTTGTAAAAATTTGCTATTTACTTTTCAATTTACTCTTATTTTCTATATTCTATCATAAAATATTGGCCTATGTCATATTTTGTCAGTGATAGGATTTTTTGTTTAGTTATCCATTCTTTAACAAAAAATATAAAAAAAACAAAAAAAAAGAAAGATTTACGCCATCAACACCTTTGAACGTATGTTGTTGTGGGACCTTGGTCTTAAAAGGTTTCTATGTGTTATTGTGACACATATTGTAATTCCTACTACACAACACATTTTAATAAAAAAAAAAAAAAAAAACTCATATGTCAACAGCAGGGACTAAAGTACGCGTGGTTGTCACACCCATAGATATACAATTTTAAATTTTAGAAATCTTCCTGCGGAAAGCTAAGTAAATTCATTGGTATTAATGCGCATTGTCGCCGTTTGCAAATCACTATCGGCTAAGTGCCACCGTTTTTAATTATTTTATTTATCATGATTGCCATCCATGTTTAATCATACATGCTTCTTTGTATAGAATTTATGCAATTTCAGTCTCGTAATTGTGAGCTTAAAATTGATATAATCGATGTTATCAAGTATCAAGTTACAAGTGTTAAGTCTTCACTTAATTTTAGATTCATGTATTACATACAATTCCAAATTAACAACATATTTGGTGAAGATGATAAAATTTGTAAGATCATGATGTGTTAAATTCCAATACATATAATTAGGGTTCCGTACTTTAAAAAAGTAAAAACGGTACCCTATTGGTGAGACTTCGGTGTCCGTCTGAATTTCTACATAATCCATTTACTCACAAACTATAAGTACTATCAAGTTGAAATTTTCTACAGATTTTAAATGCGTTTTCCCACGCCTACTGATAACAAAAAAAATTCAAATTTCTGTTTTCATCTATACTTTATGAACATAGATAAGGAGATAGTAAAACAAAAGTTTTTTGTAAGAAATCGAGTTTGGTTTAGAAAAATTGAAAAAGATCAAAATATTTCAAAAAAAAATTCAATGATTTTTCGACCGCATAGTTGTTTTGATATTGAGAGTGAAACGAAAGTTGAGTGAAAAACGAGTGTTGTTTTTCTTGTCCCCATCCCTTAACTTCGAACATTACACAAGAATAAATTTGAAAAAATTCATGGTTATGGGCAATGTTTTAAAGATTGAACGAAAACTATAGCGGTTGGCTCATCATTTTAAATGTGATTCTGAGGGGTTTGAGAGTGGAAATTTAGAAAAAAAATTTAATTTTGACCTTGTTGAGTGGGGTGTCATATGAAAGGTGATTTTTTTCTAGTCCAAACCATTTTTTTTGTAATTTTCAAGAACTCAGTTTTTGAGTTATGTTAAAAAATGTGAAAAAAATTCCTGTCCCTCCCCCCCTCTAACTTCTAAAATTACAAAAGAAAAAATTTGGAAAATTCATGGTTATGGGCAATGTTGTAAAGATTGAATGAAAAACATAGCGGTTGGCTCATCATTTCAAATGTAATTCTTAGGGGGTTGAGAGTGGAAATTTTGAGAAAAAATTATTTTTTACTATGTCGAGTGGGGTGGTCTTATGAAAGGTGAACTTTTTCTAGTCCAAAACAATTTTTTGTAGCTTTCGAAAACACCGTTTCTGATTCATTTAATTAAAATTCTAAAATTGTGTTTTTGTGAAGGACTATTCACGTAAAATAATCGTAGAAGAGGATAAATTTTGCTACGTTGTAGGAAATGGATATTATAGTAAAATGAGTGAATTGAATTGAGTGAAACGAAATATAGAAATGAACAAACAAGATCAGATTAAATCAAAACAGTTTAACAAGTCAGATGAACTCTACTTCAGGCGAAAGGCGTTAGGTTTAAAAATTATGCGATAACATACCTGATGCCTGTTTGCTATTCGATAGATTATCATTTAATTCATTTATTATAGTTGCATTGTAAATGTTCTCTGTGAAGGTGATCACTAATTACAAACATTTTTGAAATTTTTGAACTATTGAACTACTGTTGAACTAGAAAATTGTTACAGTCAAGTAAATCGAGGTTGGCGATCTGTTCTTTTCGTTAGGTCTGACGCGGTCCCACTAGTGCAGAAAAATAGTAGTCACCATCACTTCGATTTTAGCTCTGCTGGCAGTAATTGTGAATGTTCAACTAGCTGAAGTTCAAATCCTGTTGGTATACTATACAGATCTCCCCAATGTTCAGTAGACAAATCACTCGACTGTGTTAACAATGCACTTGTTGGAAATAATTTGATGACATCTCCTCCTTTTTCTTTCCGTTGGACTCAATAAAAATCCTCAAAACTGGCTCTCAAACTATTTTCTACAAAAAAATTTATAAAGAAAAATTCATGAACCAACAACAGTTGAAGCTACAACAATTGATAATATATTTTCCAATATAAATAATTTATAAGCTGGCATTATTGAAGCTTTCTTTAGCAACCATAAACATTTTTTTGTAAAATGCAACCCAACGTGAAACTATGCTAACAAAAACGAATTATATTCGCACTTACCTGACTTTTTTACTTCCGAACAATTTTAAATTGTGTGAAGTAATGCAATCTATCGTGAAAAACAAATCTTACATACCCCAAATTTTATTTTTCTTTTGTTTTGGACCATCCTCTATCTAAATAGCCAATAAAAATTTTGGTGTACGTCTGTGTGTGCGTGGGAGGGTGGGTGGGTGGGCGGGTGTACTTTCTGCATAGGATCTTCATGAAACTTTGGCAAATGATACAGATTCACTTGAAAATGGAAGATTTGGATTCATTTTAAATTTGGAGAAAATGGTGGTGGGGCGTCTCCCGAACACCTCTAACTTTAAATCTTGAATAACTTCTAATCCCGGACTATGATCTTACTGAAACTTAGTATAAAAGGTTTTAGTACAGTTTCCAATATTTCTGCATACCAACTTATGGTTTGTCACTTCCGGTTAAAAAGTTTTTTTTTCGGGTGTTTCTCCCTACTGTAGCCTACAATTACCGATCGATTTTCATGAAACGTTGGTAAAATCTTTCAAGTAACATGAGAAAGATTTTATCAGCTTTTGGAGTACATTGGATACAGGGCTTGGAGGTCCACCATACAACAGACGGTTTTTTCCACAATGTTTTTATGTTTGTTGGGAGCATAAAACATTCATTCGTGAATGAATTTTGATGACACTTTGGAAAAAGATGCAAACATGTATGACAAGGAACTGATCTGTTTTTGAGCGATAGTGAACAAAATGGTGTGGGGTCTCTGGAGCACCTGTTTTTTTGAAAGCTCCATAACATCTGTACCTGATACTCGAATTGGATGAAACTTAGTACATGAGCATTTAGTACGGTTCGCAACAGTTCTGTATCCCAACTTCCAGTTTTTCACTTCCGGTAAAAAATTTTTTTTGTAAATTTTCAATTTTTTTCAGTGTGTTTATGCACACTACAGTCTACAATAATGAAGTGATTATGATGTTACTTATGGAAAAGATTTCAATTAGTGTGAGAAGATAACTACCATATTTTGTGGACACATTGATCAAAGTAGCGGGGTGTCCACCATACAACTGCTGACTTTTCACACTTTGTTTTTAAAGTTTGTTGGGAGCATACAATCCTCTTTCATTAATCAATTTTAATGAGCCTTTGAAAAAAGATAAAGACTTAAATGACAAAGAACTGATTAGTTTTTGGACAATATTGGGATAAGTGGTGGGGGTCCTCCCGTACACCTGTTTATTGTTTCAATGTTTGTTGGAAGCATACAACATTCGTTCGTTAAGTAGTTTTGATGACACATCGCAAAAAGATGCAAATATGTATTACAAGGAACTGATTAGTTTTTTAGCGATAGTAAACAAAGTGGTAGGGGGTCCTCCGAGCACCTGTTATTTTGGAAGCTCAATAACATCTGTAACTGATAATCGAATTGGATGAATCTTGGTACATAAACATTTAATACGATTCACAACAGTTCTGCATCCTAACTTCCGGTTTGTCACTTCCGGTTAAATTTTTTTTTACTTTTTCTCGTACAACAGAATTTATGTTTGTTGGGATACTACTGCTTTCTTTAATATTTTTATAATTAGAACTACGAAGTCTATAACATTGGTTAGCTTTTAATTAAAGTATTTGATCGATATTAGCTCATTATATATCCAGAACACTATGTTTCCAGAGCTGTGGTGAAGTCAGCCTATGCATCAGCGTTGCAATATGTTATTCGGCTTGATTCGATATGACATCGGCTCTGTATATAGAAATAGCGTTTTAAAAAGGTTGTTAAGTGATTTGTAAAAAGAACGATTTATAATTCGATTACGCCATGTTATTAAAAATGTTCTTAAAAATCCGGAGAAACAGACCTAGCTCCGAAGCTCCGAAGACGTACCTTCAAACCCGAAGTCTTCGGAGTAAAAAGTGTGTGTTGGTAACCCTAATTTTAATTAATAGTGAACTTGTATTACATGTTACACGGCATTAACTTATTTTAGTCTATTATTCTTCCAAGGTATGTACTTATTAATAAATTTCTGTTTGTGTTTCTTTTACTCTTGATTGTTTCTTAATCTTTATATTCCAAACGTCAAAATTTTGGAAAAAAACAAAACCCCACTAAATAAAATGGCAAAGATCAGCTATTCATGAAATATTTAGTTACATAAATATAATTCACTCAAAAAACAAAATCCTAAAAAAATGTTTACAATCAAAAACGTCAAATGTTCGACAAATGGGTGGAGTTTTGTTGTAATTCTTGTAATCGGAAACTTTAAGTAAATTCCCTTAATAAATTCAGTGTGAAAGATCTAAGTATTACAATCTTCGAACTAAATGTAAAAATCTTACTCCTTCTTCTTCATACGAAACACGGCATCCTTTTTAGTTCTAACAAATATTATTCTGCATCTGAGCTGACTAAGTGATCAGCAAAAGTTCTTTTTTTAACCAATTAAAACTAGCATGTTATTATTTAAAAATAATTGTTACAGTGCAATCAAACAGTTTCCAATTTTTAAACCCTAAGTCCTTATAAAAAATATTAAATATTATATTATATTAATTTTTGTTGTTCAATGTATACACGTTTCCGGGTGTACACTGAAACTAATCTAACCGATAAAATTGTTTCACTGTCTGCGCTTCTTATTGGTGCTATGCAGCCTGGTTGCATACCACCAATAAGAAGCGCAGACGGTGAAACAATTAAATATTATTATCCTGCAGATTTTATTTTCAGAAAAACGGCTAAAACATATTCGTCCAGAATCGTTAAAAGCAGCTATATAATTTATATTAAGAAGCAAAATTATTTGTAAGTATACATGACAAGAACTTTTTAAGAAGAGTATTGATACAATCAAAACTTCTTTAAGCTTTTAACAGCTTTAAATGCGTTCAAAATTTTCGCAACACAATTTATTTGCACTCTATTTAATATTTTTTAGTTACTTTCGAAAACAATAATTGTAGACATCAACTATGTGGAAACAAACTTTAGCAGCTTTCATATTAATATTCCATACAGTACAAAGTGTAATTGATGTACCAAAAGGAATGGATTTCATAACAGATGAAGAAATGATTTCGAAAAACATTAGTAAATGTTGTGCCAATCAAAATGTTGTTCTTTTTGAATTGGAAACATGTGAGGAAGGAGCTGGTTTTATTTTCCATTGTAACGAAGGATATTTCATGATTGATCCTTTCAATCCAGATTATGGTAACTTTACGATAGATTCTAATGGAAATTTAGTGGCAACAAAAGCAATTATTCCAAAGAATGAATATTGTTTAACAAGATTGCAAACTCATGATGTCGATATAAAATCCAAAGATTTATATCAAGGAGCTTACGGATGTTTTCCTCCTGAACCAAAAGTCATTCAAAAATCGAATGGATTTTCTTGCAATATTTCTTTGTTGTTGTTGTTATTAGGATCGATCACACCACAATTGTGCCGTATGTAAAAGACATTAAGGTAAATTAATGAATTTTTTTCAGGAGCATGTATTTGTTCTACTTTTACTCAAACAATAAAAGAATATATTATAATTTTAATCAGCTATTTATTGAAAACCTATTCTATAAACTTCTTATAAATCAAAAGAAACAGCAGCGTTTATTTAAAAAAAAGACTTTAAATTTGTACTACAAAATGATCGTTTTAAACCCAAAAGTACCATTTCTGTATTCTTTTCCAAAAATTCATAAGCCTGGGGAAAAAATGGGACCAATTGTCAACATTTCAACACCGACAGAAATAATATCACAATGGTTTATAAACGAGGTAGATCTTTTCCCTCCCCCAGTAGGTTTATATGTCGAGAACTCATCAGAATCATATTTATAAATCATATTAAAGACAGAGATACAAGAATATCACACAAGCAAAAATAAATCCAATCCGTAAAGTCACTACAACTTGCATGGAACAAAACTTTTTCAAATTTCGGTGGAAGATATATAAGTAACGGAACATGTGTGGGGAGCAAGATCGCTTCATACCTAAGTAACGTGTTTCTCTGTGAATTTGAGAAGAAGATGGAAGAATCAACCGATTTGTTTCCCAGAATATAGAAATAAATTACAAATAAATAAGATTATCAACTTTGGAGATTTGGAGCAGCCATTATCATACCATAAAATTCATCGTAGAAGAGGGAAGCAAATAAACTCTACCCTTTCTCGATTTGAAAGTGATAAGAGTGAGCAAAGTTTGGAATTTTCCGTAAGCCCAATGAAATGTTTTTTTTTTACAAAAGATGTAATTACTTCGGTCTGAGACCTAAGTCATACATTCATGAGCTAAAAATGAAATTCTTACCCCCACTTTTTTTGGCATTTCTCGACGTTTTAGGACCTACTGATTCTAAAAAGAAAAAAAAATGTATGTATGTCTGCCGGCCGGCCATCCGTCCGTCACAACCGACGAAATCTAGGAAACGGCTAAAGGGATTTGAAAAATTTTGAATTCTAAAAATAGGTACACTTAATGGTAAGAGCCGAAAGGACGATGTGTTCGATAACTGTACCGGAAGTGTGTCAAAAAAATCGTCAAGTGTGTCGAAACAAGGAAATATACATATTTTTTGCTTCAAAAACGTTCATTTTAATTGATAATAAGTAGGAACAAAGAATGTGGAGAATTCTGGATGGTCGGGATTGGTATGTGAGTCCAAAATCTAGATTATTGCATTATAAGTTTGTCAAAAAAATGTTGTCAAGTGTGTCAAAAGAAAGATTTTGATTTATTTTTTTGCCTAATTTTTTGGAAAAATAAAATTAATTATTTGTACGACATGAAATTTTATTATTATTATTGATTGAGAATTTGTCAAAAAAATAATGTCAAGTGTGTCAAAAGAATGTTTTTCATTTATTTTTTTAGAAAAAAATAAAATTAGTTTTTTGTATGAAATGAAATGTATAATGAACATGAAATTATTATTATTGAGAATTTTATTGCATTATAAGTTAGTCAAAAAAATATTGTCAAGTGTGTCAAAAAAATGATTTCATTTATTTTTTTAGATAATTTTTTGGCAAAAAAAATTTAGCTGTTTGTTTACCTATATATAATTGAACATGGAAATTTTTGAATTTGTTATAGTTTTTGAAATATTTTTGGAATTTTAGAAAAGTTTCAATTTTTGATTTTGTAAGAATTTTTGGAATATTTTTAGAATTTTGAAAAATTTTAAAATTTTTGATTTTATCATAATTTTGGAAAAAGTTTCAATTTTTGATATTGTTATAATTTTTGCAATATTTTTAGAATTTTTGAAAAAAGTTTTAATTTTTGATTTTTTAATATTTTTTTTTTATTTTAGAATTTTGTTTGAAAAAAGTTTGAATTTTTGATTTTATTTAGTTTTTATAATATTTTTGAAATTTTGAAAGAAATATGAATTTGTGATTTTGTAATATTTTCTCGAAACGCTAAATGGAGAGGTTTTTGAGTAGTTTGCTGATTGTATAATCTTTTCACTAAATTATGTTAACTTGTGATCTGTTATAATTTTCCGACAACGTATTGATGTTTCGTGTTAGTTTTGTAATACATATCTAAACAGAGATAAAAAATACATGTACTTTAACAGAAAGTTATGTTCTAGTTATGTTCAGGTCCTTCATGTTAAATTAATTTTGCGTTTTTTTTATTGAAATATTCCGATTGGAACTGTGTACATGAGCTAGTTGATTGTAGTTTGATCATTATTGTATTCTGTTAAGTGATTGACTCAAATCAATTTTTTTTATTAAAATAATTCGCCATGTTGTAAACGAGGAACTATTGTGATTAAGTTATTAGTTCGAATTATAGCCTAAGTAAATTAAAAAGATACGTAAATAAGTAAAATTTTATATTAGCCTGAGATAAAAAAAAGTCCAAGCGGCACGTATATCCGCTAGAAATAGGTAGATTTCGAGATCAGACAGTTTTGTGTGCCAGTAGAATCTGATGTATCAGATTAGTTTAAACAAAACAAACTAATTTCAAACAGATATCGAACAAATTTTAAAAGAAAATTAGCTACCTATAAGCAAAATTATATCTATCCAATTTTGCAACAAACAAATATCAAATCTACCACAGAACAAGTGTGTGACAATTTATGACACAAACCTACTCTATATCATATGTCGTGCAATTACTGCAAAATATCAAAATAGTTTATTTCTAAGAAAAAAAATTAATTTCTTAGATATTCAAATCTATTTATTTTTTTGACTGTTATAAGTTTGACATTGACTGTTATAAGGTTTTTGGATATTGTAATTGGGGATTGTTGCAAACTTTTTTGTTGAAGTTCTTTTTGTTCCAACAAGTCAAAAACCTATAACTGCAGAGGTTTATATTTATAAGAAACGGATTAAAATGTTTCCACAGATTCTAAATTTATGAAGATTTTAAAAATATTAGTATCCAAACGGCCGTTATAACGGATTAAAAAACCAATTTTTTTTTCTAGTATAAAGCCTACAGTTCCTTAACCATGTGTCAGATTTTTCTGATTTACGAACTTGTCTAAGATATTAATAAAACACACATGTTTACGGAAGGTTTTTTGATCTTTCTCCACAAATGCAACCGTGAGAGCGCCGGTTGATTCAAACGTATTTTGTGTTTTACAAGCTTTTTTGTTGGAGCCGCTCACTCAGAAACCTCCAACTGTAGAGGTCTTTTTTTTTAAAGAAACTGATTAAAAAGGTTTCAAAGATTCTAAATTTATGAAGTTTTTAAAAATATTAGAATACAAACCGCCGTTATAACGGATCTAAAAAACAGAGTTTTTTTCCAGTATAAAGCTTCTAGTTTCTTAACCATGTGTTGGATTCTGCTGATTTACGAACTTATCCAAGATATTAATAAAACGCAATTTTTTAGAAAAGGTTTTTTGATCTGGCCTTATAAGTGCTGGTGGTTTCAAAAAAAAATTTTTTTTTGCAAACTTTTTTGTTGGAGCCGCTCACTCAAGAAACTCTAACTGCAAAGGTCAATTTTTAAAACAAATTGATAAAAAAGATTCCAAAGACTCTAAATTTGTAAATTTTTTTGAAATATTAGTATCCAAACGGCCGTTATAACGGTTTTAAAAAATCAATTTTTTTTAGAAAAAAGCCTCTAGTTTCTTAACTACGTGTCGGATTTTGCTGATTCACGAACTTGTTCAAGATATTATTAGAACACACAAGTATAGAAAAATTTTTTGATCTACCTCAACAAATGCGACCGTGAGAGTGCCGGTCGTTTTCGTTATATCTCATATCGTTTATATATATATATATATATATATATATATATATATATATATATATATATATATATATATATATATATATATATATATATATATATATATATATATATATATATATATATATATATATATATATATATATATATATATATATATATATATATATATATATATATATATATATATATATATATATATATATATATATATATATATATATATATATATATAAATTTTATTTTTTTTGTTTTTTCGTCTCCGCTTATCATATATAGTCGTTTGGCACAAAAATGTTTCCGAAATTCCGAGATGAAGCCCATTGCAATAGGTAGATTTTTATATGAAATCTACCTAACAAAAAAAAATTAAGTTCAATGTTTGTGTACGTTCGTTAGTAGAGTGCTGATGTATTTAATAACTTATTAAGTTAGGACATTAGAATAAACTATTTATTTTATTAAAATACTTCACCTTGATGCAAAAGTTGAAGCATAGTATATAACTGGAATTGTTTGAATCATAGTTTTAGTGAACAACCGAAACAGTAAAATAAATGTTATATTATATGAATACAAAAACGACGTGAATAATTATGCGTGTGTATTGATTATTGGCGGCGTTTATGAAGGAAACTCCACAGCGTCACTTAACTTGTTCTATTGGGGAGATTATACCTGCCCCCTATTACCTACGCATCTTTTTTGGTACAACCTCCGGTGCCATATGCTGGATTCAACTGGTATAGCGATGGCTTCATTTATGCAACATTTATATGCTTTTACTGGAATCAACGGTTGTGAATATATGTTTTTACACCCAGCTTACCAAACATTCGTATATATTAACTGAACTCAACTGGTATAGCTATTGTTACGCTTCATTTATGCAACATTTATATGCCTTTATTGGAATCAACGGTTGTGAATATATGTTTTTACACCCAACTTACTCAACATTCGCATATATTAACTGAACTCAACTGATGTAGCTATTGTTGCGCTTTATTTATGCAAAATTTCTGCGCTTTATTCTGAATTGACGTTATATATATATATATATATATATATATATATATATATATATATATATATATATATATATATATATATATATATATATATATATATATATATATATATATATATATATATATATATATATATATATATATATATATATATATATATATATATATATTTATTGCTACGCATCTCGATTGCTGTGGCTGAGTGCAACCGATTTATCACTTTTGAAGCAATCATTGGATTCGACTTGGAATATGTCTACGTCTGCAGCCAACGAACCTTCCTCGATACAAGGATCAGGAAGCAACGTGATTCATTGCAGTTATAATTGCCAAAGTAAGATGAGTGAATAATCAGACTGGGGGACGGGATTGGCCGATACTATGGGGTGAGTAAAATTTCCATTTTTGTTTTGTTTTTAGGTATGAATGAGTAAGGATGTGTATGTCTATAGGTATGAATGGGGTGCATGGGGTGCATGCTTATGAGTCAATGTCCATATTATATTTCATTTATATTACCATGAAGGTCAAAGTGGTGTTATAACAGTCGCTGTCAATGTGTCAAAGTTGTAAGAAGCATTTCTATAAATCAGAAAATCATTCGACGATAATTCTCATCTAAGCAATGTAATTTTCAAAATGGCTTTCTTATAGCGACACATGCGTTCTAGCTTCTGCGGATATTTTTTTTTTCAATTCAGCTACATCATTGATAAGTTTATGGAATGATCAATTTAAAGATGTTCAAAACATATTGTGTAAATATTAACATATTAATTATTGGAACCACAAATTATAAATTATGTCCAATGAAACTGATTCGGTTGAACGAAATGTATAATGTGTTTTTATAATAATAATAGTTATACTGAATCATATAATTTGATATAAAAATAACGTAGAATTTTTTTTTTTTTTTTTTATTAAAGTCCAAACCTATCGTGAAAATAATTTGGAAGTAGTTTTGACGAAATTAACTTATAACGAAGATAACGATCTAAACATATTGTTAACTGAAATCGATTTAACTGATAAAATCGAAAATGACAGTGTAGTAAAGAAAGAAAATGAAGTGAACGGTGGTGGGATACAGGTTGTGAATAATTTATATCGTCCAATTTGAAGATAATCAAAATGAAAGTGTAGTTACCCCAAACAATTGCATCTCAATCACTGAAATATAATAATAGCATATTATTTTCGCTAAATAACGATGACGTAACGGATCAAAAAAGAACTATTAATCATGAAACTGAAAAAAAAAAAATTTTAAGGGACATAATATATATATGATTTATGGATCATAAAACAATAAACAATATAAATTTTTGAACGTTATTCGAGGACCGTGGATTGTCTCAAGTGTGTGTGAATGTGAGCATGGATGTGATTATGGGTGATAGTGTGCGTATGTGTGAGGGTGCGAGGGTGTATTAGGTGTGAGTGTGTGAGAGTATGTGAGTGAAAGCGGGGTTGGACGTGCCGATCGTGGTTCTTTCACTAAAGCGGTCGCTAGAGTCTAATTTTTTCACTTGTCATTTTTCCATTTCCGTATCAATCATGTCTTTCGCGTACATTTCCGTATTTGTGCTGGAGCAGCAGGATTTCCCTCTCGTCCCCACGGACTAAAAGCTAGCTTGGGGCTATTAAAACAATCTCGCTAGGTACGCAGCCTGCTATGCCTCTTTGTTGTTCGACATTGAAAATAATTTATGTTAAACAGTAAATTATTCTAGAATATTACTCAGGTCTGAAAGGCCTAAGCATTACAATTTATTGAGTCAAATGTAAAATCTTATCCCTACTTTTTTGGTATTTCTAGACGGTTTAGGTCCCAATAATAATTCTAAAACTGCAAAACAAATAATGTTCATATGTCTGCCGGCCTGGCCTCACAACTGATGAAAACTAGAAAACCGCTGGAGCAACTTATTTTATTATAATCTTACTTATTAATCTTACTTATTAAACGAGCAATAATTGTTTATGTCTAAATTTTTTCTCAAAAACGGCACTATAATTTTTTCTGAAAATTGGCATACTACCATTTTCTGGTGCGAAAAAACGATCTAGATAGGTCACGACTTTGTGAAAAGTCGTTTAGAGCCTTAATTAAGGAAAACCATTTTTCAAATGAATGACGTCACAAATACTTGGAATAGTTACAATAAATTTTGTTGAAAATATTTTAAAAAGCACACTACAATTTAATTTGTTATAATTTTTGAAATACTTTTGGAATTTCGAATAAAGTTTGTGTTTTTAATTTTGTTATAATTTTAGAACTTTGAAAAAAGTTTCAATTTTTGATTTTATTATAATTTTATTAATATGCATTTGCTGTTGATCATCAATCCAGAAGATCGAATCCATAATCCAGATGAAATTGATGATCTAATTTCAGCTGAAATACCGACGACCCTGAATTGTGAGAATTAGTCTTAAAGTGGATGATTCATAATCCGTGCGGAGTAGAGTTATATCCAGATTCTACATGTATGGTCAATAAAAATTGAAAATTGCTGTGCCGCTTCGGTTTTCCAATGCAATTCAAAGAAGTAACATCTCTAGCGGATGATGAAAAACCAAAGTATCGTCGTCGGTATGACACCAAATTGGACCTAAATAATCGAGAAGAATTTTCACATGAACTTGCAGTATATCGAAAAGATAAGGATAATCGACGAGTTACACGAGATAATCATCATGTGGCCACATATAATGCTTATTTGCTGAAAAAATTCCAATGTCACATCAATGTTGAATATGTTGGCAGGATAGGTAAAATATTTATATAAATACATCTACAAAGGACACGATTGCGCTTCAATAAAGGTTATCGAAAATCTACGGAGTTTGACTTATAATGAAGCAGACACCTATGTGGAAGGTCGCTGCATTACACCACCTGAAGCATGCTGTCGATTATTTGGCCACGATCTCCAAAGAAAGAGTCATATCGTTCAGCGCTTGAATATTCATTTACGAGGTCAATATCGAATGCAAGATATTGATTGACCAAGCCCAAGAAGATCAATCAGATATTGGACACAAAGGTTCAATGCTAGAAGCGTATTTTAGACATAACCAGGCGTTGAAGCAAATGCAAACAAACCAGAATTACTACTACTATTGGTAAATGCCCGAAAATTTTAAATGGGTTGGAAAAACGAGTACATGGGAACCGCAAATCCGTAATTGGTAGTCGAATACATAGCGTAAATTATGTTTCTCAACCAGAATGCTTCCATTTGCGAGTACTTCTCTATCATGTGAAGGACGCAATAAGTTTTGATGATCTCCTTATTGTAAATGACATTCGTTATGCGACATACAAACAAGCTTGCCTAGCTCATCGCCTCGCCTTCGACGATAAACAGTGGATAGATGTTCTAGAAGAATCAGCACTGTCCAAAATGCCTTCGGTAATGCGAATACTCTTCGTTCAGATTCTTATTTTTGGATGTCCCGAAGATCCAAAAGGTCTCTGGGACAGATTCAAAAATCAGTTGGCTGATGATTTTATTCTGCAAGCACGACGATCTGATCCGAATAATAGATCTGAGGATGCTGCACTTAAACGTGCTGATCGTGTTATTGCATTCAAGTTAAATACGATAGCAACAGAAGGTCTAAATTTTCATTTCTGGGTGGAACGATATGGTATGGACGTCATTGACAATTACGAAGATGACCATAACATGGACGTTTTAAATTCTGATGAGTCAGCTGCTACTGGAGAACGTATGTATTGGATTCTGCGAGGAAAACAGATTGAAATTGTGGACAGTATTTTACGTGCAGCCAATGACAATAACTATGTTGAATCAAAATGTTTTTTCATAGATGGACCAGGTGGTGCCGGTAAAAACTTCGTGTATAAGACCTTGTACCACATACTTTGTGACCAAAATCGCAAAGTTAAATGTATGGCATTTACTGGAATCGTATCAACTCTATTGCCTGCTGGACAAACATCACACAAGACATTTGGTCTGAAAGTTCCGTTTTCGTCAGATTCAATTTCCAGCATTAAACCTGGTTCAATCAAAGCTACAAAACTTGCTCAAGTTGATGTTTTCCTTATGGATGAGGCACCGATGTTACCAAAGTATGGTTTACAAAATATGGATCAGTTGTTTCGGTCTATTGCAAATCCAAACTTGCCATTTGGAGGGAAAATTTTAGTCGCTGGAGGTGATTTCCGTCAGTGCGTACTCGATTTGTCGATCAAAAAAAGTCATCTATGGAAGCATATCAAAAAAATTTCGTTAACAAAAAATATGCGTGTCGAACCTGAACAGGAAGCATTCGCAAAGTATATCCTGAAACTGGGAAATGGAAATCTTCCAAAAAATGACTTCAAGAAAATCGAATTACCTGACGATATAATTTCCAGTGGTAATTTAATCGAAGAAGCATTTGGAAATTGCCTTGCGAATCAAAATTACGATGGAATGAAGGAATGTGTTATTCTCGCGCCGCTAAACAGAGAAGTCAGTAATATTAATGCTGAGATCGTCGATCGTCTCCCAGGAGAATACAAATCGTATATAAGTCATGATTCTGTGAAGGATAAACAGGAAGGAGGTATTGAATTCACGTAAGAATTTCCTAATTCGATTGAAATTGCTGATTTGCCATCCCATAGAATTAAAGCTAAAGAAAAATACGATAATTATGCTAATGCGTAATTTAGATATTTTGGAGGGTATGTGCAATGGAACACGTCTGATTGTTACCGAATTATGTAACAACGTAATTAAAGCAAAAATAATTACTGGGGAAAAGGCTGGACAAGAAGTACACATTCCTCGAGTCACGCTTGACTCCAGTAAAGGTCAACTTGGATGTACAATACAACGACATCAATTTCCGCTTCGACCAGCGTTTGCGATGACCGTGCATAAATCCCAAGGGCAAGCGTTCGAATTTGTTAGCGTCGACCTTCGTACACCTGTTTTTAATCACGGTATGTTGTACGTAGCATTTTCCCGTGTTAAACGACAAAATAACTTAAAAGTTCTATTACCACCTCAAAATGAACGTCGCGTGTATATTGTTGTGTGGAAAGACGCAATGAACGATGAAACTTCTATATAAGTCTTGATAGTGATAGCGACGACGGTTACCTCGGCAACATCAATTTCATATCTCAGCCGAATAAAATAAAATGAAAATAAAGTTTTTTTGCGAAAAAATTTAAAAAATTGTCTTTCTTTTCACCTGGTACCTGGTACTGATATATAATAGGAACAGTGGGAAAATATTAGGTTGTTGCCGGTCAAATATATTTGTTCACAAAAGTTGAAACAAGTGAATGTCATAAAAGATTCATTTATGCTAAACGGAAGAGTATTGTGAGAAGTTTTTTGAGTGAATGGCTGGTAAATGTCAGGACATTGCAGAGGATTGTTTTTTTTTTTTGTTTTCAAGAAATTGTCTTATTTTTTATGTAAGTCGTCGCCAATGCCGTTACTTTTACTCTAGAACCGAAGTTGAAACATTTAACGTAATTAATTAGCTCAATAGGAGTTGCGTCTTATGGTAGTGGTATGTTAGTATTTGCCGACTTGTAGAGATGAAATATGGAAGTTACAAAAAAAAACGTTTATTTTTATCTTATCGTTTGAGAGCTTAAATGATCTCTGTAAACTCTTCAAAAATATGCTCGGTGATTTATCAACCCACTTTTTGAATTATTTACCTATTAAAAATTAAATTATATAAAAAACCGCATCTAAATCCGTAAACAAGTTTTTTTTTCATTATCGCTAAAATTAAAATATTTAATGACCTTTATAGCGGTTAAGATCAGCATTAAAAAAACCATACGATTTTAAAATAGTTAACAATTTGGAGGTGTGAGTAAGATTTAAAATATTTCGATCGTTATTTGCAAATCGTTTTAGACGATCATGTTTACAAAAAAAAATTATTTTGTTCACAATATTAGTGTCAAGTGTAAGTTTTGTAGTAAGAGTTTATTTTATTGTTATCCATAGTGTGTTGATTGGCCTAGTGGTAGTCAACCAATATGGTTGATATATTAGAAATAAACTCTTTGAACTGATCAGTGGATCAACCATATGAAACTAATTGATTAAACTATGTCAAGTGAATTCAGAATAATACATGTGAGGTAAACTTGTTGACGTTTCTATATGGAAAATAAACGGCAAAAAAAATTATTATCCATGAGTGGATTTATGTACATTCTTGATCATCCATGACGACATCAAGGTAAAATAAAAAACGTTGATTATGATGAAAATCTTTTCAATATGATTGATTTTGGTTTAGATGGGAATGAAATATTTATTGAAGCATATCAGTTGGTTGCAAAAATCTATGTTATCCTAAAAATAAAATTAAGTGAAAACAACAGCATGTAATATGCATAATTAATTTTATTCAACTAATATGACGAATAAGCTAAGCGGTTTAATGGTACCTGATGTCCTAAATTGTTTATGTGATGTTTTTGTTTAATGGTGCAAAGTAGACTGGCAAAGTGTTCTGTTCTGTTATCTGCATTTATTTTCCAATATCATCTTTTTCTAGTATGTCGATCAGTCAGACAATTATAAGAGAAGTAGGCGTTAGGGCAGCTACCTGTTTTGAGGTGTTCAATCTTTTCGCTTGGTTTTTATCAGTTGTATGAATTTTATAGATCGCAAAAAGATACCAATTAGTATTTTTGCTTGTTACTTTTGGATGCTCTTCTTATAACAGTTGAGTGATCTGTCAAATTAAGTTTGGTGATATTGTTTTGTAACTAAGATTGAATTTTTTACTAAGGAATGTTTGCAAGGAGATTGGAGCACCATTTGAGTGAAATTCATTTTCATTGGTCCTGCTTCGATCAGATTCTCTTCCTCTTGTTGAATTCGTAAGTCAGCTATCCGTCTTCAAGTTATGTCTTGGAATAGAAGGAATTAGAGAATAAATGAGGGCTATAGTGAGATTTTGATTTTTGGTTTTAACATTTATTGACATACTTAGCCATAAACACTTAAGATTTTCTGAAATTAACGGAAACGTAACATCGACTCAGAAGATCAATTTGTTTTCTTCTTTTTAGTACTCGAGTCTTACTTTTCTTCTGATATATTCACTATTCGTTACTTCAGATTTATTTCCTCTCGAATTCACTTTAACGCTGTACAGCTCGACAGTTAGCTTATGTAGCCCATCAGGATGACAACTATAGCATGTCTGCAGGTCACGTTTGGTCATATTTCACGTTTTCAGGCATCCGAGGTTACATATTGAGGTTGTTAAGGTTCCAAAAAATTTGAGCTCTAAGGGTATAGGAGGAGCCATCAAACCCTTTGGATAGACAGATAAATCACATTGAAAATAATTTAACAGATTCAATCTAATTCAAAAATCAAGATCGATTGAATTACAGTTTCGTACTATGCGACTATTGTGTAGTCTTCCAGGCTGTAGTATTTGTTCGTCAAAAATGTGTAGTCTGACCGTATCTATAATATTTTTAGTAGCACTAAAATGCTCTCTGTCCTTGGTTTAGTTTCGTTTCAAGAATAAAATATCACTAAAATACAGCTTCACATTCGTCCTTTACCTATTTCTTTTCTTTCTGTCTTTAAACAAACGCTGGTACTTTCACTAAATTGCTTTTAAGCTATTTCACGACTAAATGATAAGCACCGGCCCGGGGGTCTCACTATGTATACTATATGTTTTTGGGGGTGCTGAATCCGAATTCAACATCGGTTTGACCCCAGCACGTCAAGGTTCGGCGAAAATCTCAAAAACTACAACAACCTCAGAAATTGACTAAAACTGTTGAACCCTATAACCCTAAAACCCAGTATTACATCAATTTCTTTGCTTTAAATTTATAACCCCTTTACCATTTAAACCCTTAAACCTATAACCTGATGACTCCATAACCCTATATTCCCATAAAACAGCCACAAAACAAATTTCCGCCTGTGGGTCTGATCTTGAATACCATTTGTTTTGGGGGAGAAAAAGGGGGGTATTTTGAGGTTATGCCGAAAACTTGACCGGACGTGATAAGGTCAAACAGAGGTCGAATTCGGATTCAACGAACAAAAAAACATATAGTAACATTCAGACCCCCGGACCGAATTTTTTTTTGTGACTGATATCATAATTGATTAATTAAACTCGATGCAGATGTAAAAGATAAAAAAAATTGGAAAATACAAAGCCGTGATATTTCGTGCAAAATATTAAGCCCGTAAAACAATTTTGTAAAAAGTGCGTGAAATGTACATCAAATGCAATTATTAAATCCCCGTGCCCAAAATTGTGCATAATACATGTCATGCACATGACGTGCGCCATACCGTGCACATGTTGTAAAACGCTTTAGCACATATGTACATACAAAAAAACGAAACGAAAAAAAAAAAACAAAAATAAACGAAACGAAATTTATTTAATAATAAGATAGTGAAAAAGTAGTTTAACATTTCCCTGGTTTCATTTTACTTTTTATAAAATAATATGATTTTCCTAAGAATAACTTGATGAATTTCAAATTATTTTTATCTAAAATAATTTTATTTAAAATTATTATATAGACTAGAATTAAAATTTTCAATACAATTTGACAGCTAATTAATTCTGTAATAATTCTACAGAACAGAATTAGCTGTCAAATCGTATTGAAAATTTTAATTCTATTCTATATATGTAGAATTATAAAAAGCACAGCTAATAATGACAACAATAATTTTTTTTGTGAAGGTTATAAAAACATACACAAAAAACATACGCGCATTTTGAATAATTAATTTTAGTGATACAAAAAAATTATTATATTTATTTAATATTTTTGTTTGTCATTTTTCATGTCGGTTTACTGATATTTAAATTTATTTTTTTATAATGTAAAGAAAATTGTCGAAAATTAATATTAGTTTTTATATGTAAGCCAAATATGCAATTTTTTTGAATTCTAAGTTTTTTTCGTGAATCGTGTATCATGCACATAATGTCAGTCGGGAAGATTGATAACATTAGCATTTCCTTGCATTTAAAACGCTATTTACAGTTCTAGGTATGTAATATACTATTACTTTTCCTTTGCTTTTCATTACTTTTTCATGTAGACTATGTACTTGTTCATATTACTATTGTTGGTATTTGTTTTTCATTTCTTTTTTATTTCTTTTTCATTTCTTTTCTTTTAGGAATTCAGAAACTCTTAAAATGCTAAACTGGACGAGGATTGAATTTAATTAGTGTGGGCGATGACCGTATTACTATTGCTGGCCGATGATCCAAGGAGCTGGTCGATTTTTGTCTGAGCAGCCTTGGGTTTATGTGTCAAAAACAATTCATGTTATGATCAATCAATATTATCTGGTATTCTAGTGGGATGCTCTATCATTTGTGTTAAACCATGTAACCATGTAAGTCTACAAGTAATTTATGACAACATTGTGTGAACGGACAACTTTGGCTTATTTTAACTCATTTTTAAACATCTAAACTGTTGACTGTTGTTGTTTCAGCGTGCATATGAATAACTCTAGGTTTTATTTGTTTCTCCAGTTGCGATGGTACATATCAAATTTGATCTGCCTAAGCTAAATTCGGTCGTTCAGTCGTTTACTTCGCACCATATAACATGATTTATTTTGTGTTCAGTTAAATTATATGGAGTTCATCTCGAACTAAGTTAATGAGATCCAAGTTTGTTTGAAAATTATTTTGAGAAAATAGTACATTATGATGCTAGGACGTAAAGCTAAAGATTTTGGACGTATGTGGAGTTTGCAAATCGAGGCGCTAACCGAGATTTGCACCTACATTAAGTCCAAAATAGAAATAGCTTACGTCCGTGCATCATATACTATCTAAAAAATGTTTATTCTAAATTAAAATTATAAATTTGGATAAATTTTGAAATAAAAATATGTGGAACAAGTTACCTTTGACAAAATATTTGTTATTTTTTCCAAATTATTGTATAACTATGACAACAAATAATAAAAACTATTTTAATTGGATTGTGAAATTTTGAATTTGAGGGTTGCTTTGATAAAAATTTCTATTTTTTAATTTCTGTACTTTTTTGGACGTAGCTATGACAACAAAATATATGGTTAAAAAGTGACACTTTAAGGCCGCAAATCACAGTAATAAAGTAACATTTTGATATATAGGCGAATAAAATTTTTTTAAATACTTTTTATTCGTCTACCTTTCGCTTCCAAATTTCCTAATCCAATTAAAATGTTTGTTATTCTTTGTTGTCATAGTTATACGATTTGTTTGAAAAGAAATAACAAATATATTGGCCAAAGTCTACTTGTTGAACATATTTTTATTTCAAAATTTATAAAATTTGTAATTTTGAATTAGATTAACCAATTTTTTTTAAATATTTTGCTTCCGGCGAATAAAAAATAGTATATGAGCAATTTCACGCAAGTTCAGCAAATTTTTGGGCAATTTTGACTTGACCCTTTTTAATTTTATTCCCCTTTTTATTTATTAAGTTCATCTAATAATAAAATATTTGATATTTAACATAAAAAAAAATCTCTTAGTTTATAACGCCATTTTTATAATTTTCCTTCAGAACAAAAAAAACTGATTCCCGACAGTCATATGCACAGCGAATTTTATCTCTAAAACAAAAAATAACGCATATCCGAAACTTTCACAAGTGGTTAGATATAAAATAAGCTTCAATTTTGTTTAAAAAAAAAAAAAGGCTATGCCATCTTTTTTTCAATTACACCGTTTTTTTCTTATGTTACACCGTTAAAAATTATTTCAAAAAATTAACAGTGTACATTTTTAAAAACTTTGTTCTAATACCTATTCAACGACATATCATTTATGAAAATCGATTCAGTAGTTTTTCTACAATCGCTCGTCAAAATGCACTCACATCACAAAATAACGAAAAATTGAGGGGCACCCTGTGAAGACCCCTGGTCGAAAAAAAAATTCTAAGAGAACTTGTATTTTTTATTTATCAAAGACTATCTATAAACAAAAAATAATCAAAATTAAAAGGGGTCAAGTCAAAACGTTGTTGAATCTTCGTGAAATTGCTTATATGATGCGCGGACGTAAGCCATTTTGGACTTAATGTGGGTGCAAATCTCGGCTGGCGGCTCGATTCACAAACTTCACATACGTCCAAAAACCTTAGCTTTACGTCCTTGCATCATAATGTACTATTTTTTACTCAAAGAAAACGATAAAAAGTATTGCTAATACTAAAAATTAATAACAAAATTGCTCAAATCAAATCTCAAGTTTTTTCATGCACTCTCGCTGATAGGATTACCAGCACATGGCTAAAAAGAGGACAAAAAGCATTATTTAAAAAAAAGACAAAAAAGACGCTTCAAAAGAGGAGGCCTGGCCACTCTAAGTGCACTTAACTTTAATGTACTTTTTTAATATTAATCGTACAATAAAAGCAATACCACATACGATTTTTATTTCGTTCTATTTTCAAGTGTAAAACTGTTTTTATAAAATAAATTAATCACATTTATTTCCTGTTCCGAATTTAGTTTTATTTATTTTTTTATTATTATTGTTATGTTATTATATTTTTAACAATTAATGTTTTAAGGTTATGAAAATATATTAGCTTACTTTCATATGGAGGAATTAATATTAACTAGTATATTAATGATGAGTTGTTTGATGAAATACTTTTTCTCCAACAACAATTTTTGAATTTTGTGAATGAATAAAATTCATTGAACACAACACAATTAGTATGCTTTATTTCTTTTGACAGAGATAGATGTAATAATTTGAATTTAAATATATATTCAAGGAGTTGGTTTCGTAAGTCCACCAAAATCTGGTTTGGAGTGGTTTGGATGATTACAGTCATTCACTTTGTACGCATCTACACAATGCCGTATAGTATACCATTCTGATTTTGTAGCTTTGAATATCCCCAAATATCATACATTCAGAATGATTCATTAACGATCAAGTCTGAAGACAAATTTTGGAACAATGTATAGGAAAAGTGGCCTCCTCGGAATCCGACATCCTTGAGTTACAAAACCTTTAGCAACTGAACTAAAAAGGCGACACTCAAAAATTATAAAAACAAAAAAACGTCAACATTATTGTTGTCAAAGGGATAATATAATAAATTGGTAAACAGGTTCTCATTTTACGATTTATATTCCACTTCCATTAGCCAAAACTTTGAAACACAATTTTTTGTTTGCTGTTCATTGATTCTATATTACTTCGGTCTGAAAGACCTAAGTATTACATTCATGAGCTAAAAGTGAAATCTCGCCACCACTTTTTTTGGCATTTCTCGATGTTTTAGGGCCTACTAATTCTAAAAAAGCAAAAAAAAATGTATGTCTCTGTCGGCCGTCCGTCCGTCACAACCTACGAAATCTAGAAAACCGCTGGACTGATTTTGTTTTTCTAAAAATAAGTTTATTCAATGGGAAGAGCCGAAACGATGATCTGTTCGATAACTGTACCGGAAGTGTGTCAAAAAAATCGTCAAGTGTGTCAAAACAAGGAAATTTGCATATTTTTTGCTTAAAAGGCGTTCATTTTAAGTGATTACGAGTAGGAACATAGAATTTGGAGAAATCTTGATGGTAGGGATTGGTATGTGAGACCAAAATCTAGATTATAAGTTTGTCAAAAAAATGTTGTCAAGTGTGTCAAAAGAAAGATTTTTATTTATTTTTTAACCCAATTTTTTGAAAAAAAAAAAAAACAAAACTAATTTTTTGTATGACATGAAATTTTATTATTATTATAGATAATTATGGCATTATAGGTTTGTCAAAAAAATAACGTCAAGTGTGTCTTGATTTCATTTATTTTTTTAGCCAATCATTTGGAAAAAAAATTAGCTGTTTTTATGACGTAAATGTAATTGAACTTGAAATTGGACATGGAAATTTTTGAATTTGTTATAGTTTTTGAAGTATTTTTGGAATTTTGTAAAAAGTTTGTATTTTTGATTTTGTAATAATTTTTGCAATATTTTTAGAATTTTGGAAAAAGTTTTAATATTTGATTTTGTTATAATTTTTGCAATATTTTTAGAATTTTGGAAAAAGTTTGAATATATGAATTTTTAAGAATTTTTGAAGTATTATTAGAATTTAGAAAAAGTTTAAATATTTGATTTTATTCTAATTTGTGGAATATTTTTAAAATTTTGAAAAAGAAATAGAATTGTTGAATTTTATATATATATTTTTAGAATTTTGAAAAAAGTTTTAATTTTTGAATTTGTAAGAATTTTTGGAATATTTTTAGAATTTTGAAAAACCTTAAATTTTTGATTTTATTATAATTTCATAATTTTGGAAAAAGTTACAATTTTTGCAATATTTTTAGAGTTTTAGAAAAAAGTTTTAATCTTTGATTTTGTAATAATTTTTGAAAATTTTTTAGAATTTTGTTTGAAATAAGTTTGAATTATTGATTTTATTTAATTATTACAATATTTTTAGAATTTTAAAGAAATATGAATTTGTGATTTTGAAATATTTTCTCAAAACGCTAAATGGAGAGGTTTTGAGTAGTTTGCTGATTGTATAATCTTTTCACTAAATTATATTAATTTATGATCTGTTATAATTTTCCGACAACGTATTGATGTTTCGTGTTAGTTATGTAATACATATATCTAAAGAGAGATAAAAAATACATGTACTTTAACAGAAAGTTATGTTTGATATACATCGCTGCCCAAAACTAAAAACCATGTCCTCATTAAAGTTTTTTGCCGAAAACTATATCAAAATCCTTAACCAAGACCGAAGTCTTGATATCTCAGAGCTTGAGATTTCAGCCCTCCATATTTTTCAGTTGTCAAATTAAAATAAAATTCGTGTTCGCAAGTGTCAGCAAATCATTTATTGTACGATTCCATGTCGTGAAAAGACTCGCTGTTAATTTGTCTATTAAAAGTTCTAGCTCTTATTCGATGTGCCAATTGTTGAGCCTGGACAAGTATTTGTTTATATGCGAGTACGTACACTCTGCGCGAACACTAACGCAAGTTAATTTTAAGGCAATGTCGCTTTGTCCGGTGTTTTGGAGTTTGGAGATCTCCTAACACACTTTTTGTTATTAGTCATTGGAATGTAATTTAATGGTTTGCCATAAGAGTTCTTTGTATCTGCGTTGAAAATTTGTTCTAGATGTTATCATCACATTATTGCGTATACATTGACCAGTTGTTTTTAATTTTGGTGACATTTTTGAATCCATGGGTTGCTTGAATCGATAGTAAGGATTTTATGGTATATGAATTTTGGAATTTTGTCTTCAATTTATTGAGATATGATCTGATAGCATGATCTTTGTTTCGTTCGTTTAATGCACTGGTGGAGGACAAGTCAGAAGAACTGTTGCAGTTTAAAGTGATATATTTGAATGGTGTTAAGGCAGAATTCCATGTTAAATGGTGAACATTCATGTCATCCAAGAGTATCTATGATGGTAAGTTAACAAGTGACCGATGTTGGCGTGGCATCTGGTAGAACAGCAGGTTTCCGACTATATATTTTTAGAAATTTGTATGAAATTTATAATATGTTCAAAATAAATCAATAACGAAGTAACTGTTAACTTTGTTCCTCATTTTACTTGCGTATATTGGTAGTGTTCGGTCGTGCAATATCATAATAAATATCACGATATTTTACCTTTACGTCAAATTTTTGTTTCTAGCTTCACTTCGTTGAATATTACGTCAAAGTTCAAACCGGACCGAACCAGTCGGACCAGTCAAAAGATAAAAATATGGATTTATACTTCAACCTTTATAGGTCACTTTTATTTCAATTAATTTTATCACAAAAGATAATTTATCCCGTAAGCCACAAAACCAATTTTATCAAGAATAGTTTATCACAGAAATGTATGTATAAACAAAACAAAACCAAAAGCGTAGAACCAAAATAAAATATTTTTATGATCACCTAAATTCAAAATATTTCGACTTTTAAATGGCTGCGTATAATACTTCGAAAAATCATGATTTTTTTTATCACGTTGTCGCGACCGGACACTAGGATTATTATGATTAAAAAACATATAGATAAAGTTATTATAGGCAAGAAGATACAATTATCAATGTTTTCATGTTTTTTATTTTTTTTTAAATGGTAAAAATGTCTTCATATTTAAGCTTCTTTAAAACCAAGTCGTTTTCCTTAAATTCTTCAGTAAGTTTCATCTGCAAATTTCCATCAACTAATTGTAATTTTTTTTGGTTCTTTAGTACAACATAATACGATTCAATGCACAGCCACCAGTAGACTCGGAAAACTGAAACACGATAAACAAGTTATGCTAAGATTACCACAGCATAAAAAGAAAATTTACTTACAGACTAATATAATACTAATGATATTTAAAGCAATAGCTGAGTCATTTTGATATCTAACATTTTGATACATATCAAACAACGATAGCAAGGAAGTGGACATACCATATGTCATTGCTAAAAATTCTAACGTCAACCATGGTAACAGCATGTAACAATTTAACTGAAAAAAATAGAAAAATTTAATTTTTTTGATTTGGTTATAAAATTATTAAGCCTAGGATACGCTATGTATAAATGCACTTGCACACGTAACAACCGGAGAAAATTTTTTCTACGACCAAACGAAAATCTATCCCTTACGGTAAAGTTTTCACCACAGTTTATTTTTCCAATACAATCACCTAGCAACCACTTACGTAATAAGTTTATTATGCACTAATGTGTAAAAAAAATATTACGCACTTGTGCGTAATGAAATAAAGAATTTACTTTATCAAAATGTATGAAATAGAGAACCAGGCTATAAAGTAGATAGTGAATGATAATAATGCACAGAAAAAAACACAATGAATGAACCTAACATTTTTAAAATGTTGCCATTCGAAGTGAAATGAGAAAATCGTGTTCAAATATCGAAATTAATAAACTTGGCTTGTATATTGCAGGTACATATACAATATTAGAATAACATATTTTTAATGAACTTTTAGCTGAATCAAGTAACCAACTCTATGAATTTGTAAGATAACCGATTTGTTTCATAACCAAAAGATATACTAGATTTCGTATCAGCGTATAATTTAGCGGTAACTACAATATTTAGCTATAGAAGATGGTAAGTAAAAAAAAATTATCATTATTTTTTGCGAGATGGCTTTTTAATGTCGGAATTGGTGTCTGTGATGAACTTGTTATTACATTTAAGATTATAATAAAGGTTAAAAAGTTTATTACATAAGTAGGATACAAATTTTATTCCTATCCCTTTTTGAAGAATCTTATTTTAACGACACGTTCCCCTGTTGCCTTGAATCGAATGGTACCCCGCAGTTTTTCTTTCTTCTTTTCATTTGATTAATTTTTTCACCTTAGCCATTATGAAAACCAGGCTTAATGTGTTTGTTCTTTCATTCGCTAATTTAGCAATTCTTACGCTGTTCTATTTCTTACGTCTTCGTTATGCACTTATTATTTATTATTTCATTACGCACTAGTTATAGCAAAATCATAACAAAAAATAACAACAAATTAATGAAACGAATAGTGTTGTTGTTGTTGTGTTCTTAGAATTAGGGTCAACATAAAATAAATGATTTTTTGAATCAAATCAACATAACGTAAAATAATCGAATATTCTAATATTTTCTCAAGGTTTCTAAAAAGTCGAGGTCACTTTTTGGTCGAGACTCGAGAACTATGCAGAATTGTATATAAGGAAATTACCTCTTGTAGAGTAGATTAGTTTTATTTTAAACCTGCGACGGTAAAGTTAAAATTATAAAAGTGATTTTTAAATTAGTTTTTGTGAATAAAGTTTTAAGTGTTATTGAGAAGATATATTTTGTGTATTATTTTGAACATTGTGTTTGGAATTTCCTACAAAAAACCGTTGGAGTTTCTGAAGCTGTTTAAAGTATATTCGAGTTAGGAATATTGTTTGCTGTATTATCTTTCCTATTATTGGGGAACAATTAAGGTGTTGAATACTTAATAAAACCTGGTGTGTTTGCTTACTAATCAGTGATCGAACTCAGAAGGAGACTGGGAATTGCGTTTATCGTAAGGTAGGTTACTTACCTTACAGGTCAGAAAAACGTAACAATATATTACGTGATTACAATATATGGTTTTCTACTTAACTGATAATATTGCTACCTAAGTGACAATACTGGACGGTTTATTATTCCATTATGCACTAGTGCGTAATAAATATATTACGTGATTGATGCCTACTTGATTTTTTAATGAAATGGCAATATTGTGACCTAAGTGACAATAATGTTATCTAAGTGTCAAAATTGCATGGCTCTTTATTTCATTACGCACTAGTGCGTAATAAATATATAATGTGATTGCCACCTAAGTGATCAGAATAAATAAACAAAAATGAAGCATTCTACATTTAATTACTAAAAAGTCATAATTGAGAATTTCTAGCTTGGTCGTACAAAAACTCGTGTTGCTGCTTATATGAAACTAAACCGTATTATTTTGTTTAGTGAACCACTTTCCAGAAAGAATATTTTCCAAAACGATGTATTTTTATTACATCGTACTTCTAATCGTTACAATCTTTCAAGCGTATAAAACAAGTGCTAAACAAACATGTTATTCAACAAATTACGCCCCTATGGCAAAAAGTCAGGCGGTACAAAATAGTACATTATGATGCTAGGACGTAAAGCTAAACATTTTGGACGTATGTGGAGTTTGCAAATCGAGGCGCCAGCCGAGATTTGCACCCACATTAAGTCCAAAATAGCTTACGTCCGTGCATTATATACTATTTTTTATTCGCCGCAAGTACAATACTTTAAAAAAAATGTTTATTCTAAATTAAAATTATAAAATCGCATAAATTTTGAAGTAAAAATATGTGGAACAAGTTACCTTTGACAAAATGTTTTTTATCTTTTCCAATACTATGTTTCCATGACCGAGTTAAACGGGATTATCTCGGATTATCTCGTCATGGAAACGGAATTTTCGTTAAATTTCTTAACCCACCTTAACTCAACGAAAGTAGCGCGATTAGAGAAGGTTAGGTTAACAAAAAACAAACACAAAACAAAAAAGTAAGAATGGCGTCGCGAGTGTTTTGGAGTGAAGAGGAAAATAAAATTTTAATTGAAATTATTCAAGAAAAAAACTAGTAAATTAATAATAAAAAACATTAGTAAAATGTCCAATTTTTCCGTCGTAACCAAATCACTTTTTGTATTTTTCACTTAATGTCATCACGTAATGTATTTTAATACACAATTTTTGCTAACTCCAAGAATTTTTATATTATCATGGAAACGATACGGATTAGCGCTGCCATGTTTTTAACTCAACGAAACTCTTAATTCGAGTTAACTCTGTCATGGAAACGTAGTACAAATTATTGAATAACTATGACAACAAATGAAAACAACTGTTTTAATTGGATTATGAAATTTTGAATTTAAGGGTTGCGCTTTGATAAAAATTTCTATTTTTCATAGAATTTAAACAAATACAAATGTTTTTTGCTTTTTTTGACGTGGCTATGACAACCAAATAGTGAGAGAAAAACGGAGTTGCGTTAGGAAACTAAATTTTTCTAAAAACACGTCGCTTTTATAAATAAATAAATACTTTTGCTATTGGAGACGATTGAAAAGTGATTAAATTTCGTGCTCTGTTGCAATAATAAAAATAAACAATATATTACTACGTTTCCATGACAGAGTTAACTCGAATTAAGAGTTTCGTTGAGTTAAAAACATGGCGGCGCTAATCCGTATCGTTTCCATGATAATATAAAAATTCTTGGAGTTAGCAAAAATTGTTGTATTAAAATACATAAAATACAAAATTTAACGAAAACTCCGTTTCCATCATGAGATAATCCGAGATAATCCCGGTTAACTCGGTCATGGAAACATGATATATGATCTTGTCCTAACAAAAAATAGTACATTTTGCTTCAAGAGATGAAAACACTGTTAAAGTGTGTGAAAATTTTTTCACGAGACACGTTAGGGACTATTTCGCAAAATGATTTAATCTGGTGTAACAAATGCAATTTTTTCTACGATTCTAAATATATAACTGGACAAAATAAATTCAACTATTTACTATCGCTTTAAGTTTTTTGTTTTATTTTTGTTTTATCGTCAATCGAGCTATGGCCTAAATTAGTCTACTAATAAATTACCGTGGTAACATGAATTGTGGACTTGTTATTGCGATATCACACAGGTGTGACTTTATATGTGTGTATTTATTACAAGGTAACAATCAAACAAGAAATAATTATACCAAACTATTTAATCTCATGCCATAGTTAGACCCAAGATTTTTGTTTCTTTTATTTTAAAGAATGAATAAACAATAAATGCTATCATATAATAAAATTCGCCAATATTTTATAATAGGATGGAGGAAATAAAAATAAAATAAAAGTAGAAAAGGCGAATTTGTTTTTAAAAATTTGCAAAACAAAACTGAGAAATGGAGTTACTAACAATACGGCTAGTGACATATTCCACGAATTCCTCTCTATATCTGGGAATTTTTTCGGAAGAAGTTATAAAGTTTCCGTTGGCTGGATAGTAAAATTTTACACTTGCGCTAAATGCATTAAAATTTTAGTGATTCGATAGGTGAAGGGTCGTCCACATACCTGTTTATTCAAAAACCGATAAGTCCGATACTTACCGTTATTGGTAATTTGGTATCAAGATTAAATATTGACCTGGTACTACTATTGAGTCTTACGACACACGCAAACAAACAAACTTCGTTTTCAAGTTATACTTACATCGCGGCAACCGTTTAACAAACAGACACATCCTACAACATAAAGTGCTAAGAAAGCTAAAATGCCGCCCATGTAACCATACGACGTTACATTAATTACTATGTTCCATTCTTCTAATTCTTTAAACGTTTTTATCTGTTGATATATTATACAAAAAGATGTAACTATTCCACACCATCCTAAAATTAGACCACCTTCATTTAAACGAAAGCAGCAACAGCATTTTGTAAAAACCATC
>OY856188.1:7461677-7574636 GCA_963693315.1 Diogma glabrata
TGTGAGATAAGAAGTTTCTATTCAGTGAGATAAGAAGTTTGGATTTACTTTTTGTATATATTTTTTGGTTTAAGGTTTTACTTTTTTTTCACAACTGTTGAATTATGGAAGACTAAACTCAAATCGGCAACAATTTGTCTAGTTATTTATTTATTTCGGTAAAAAATATACCAGTCTTAATTTACTAGTAAGTCTTATTTACAATTTGATCAGATAAGAAAATGTAAGAAAACAGCCAACAAGACTAGCTTCAAAAGTAATACAACTAATAACAATAACAATAAATTAATTCAATATAATAAAAAAAAATTACTTCATCACTCATCTTAACAGACAAGACTGAGACAAAAAGAGTGAGACTGAGACCAAAATTAAAGCAAGAAAATAGAAGCAGCATCCCACATGACAACTCAAAACTCAAAAACAGCATCCAACAAGAAGAGATTAAGCATTAAGCAAGGTTACCAAGTGTATTGAAGTGAGCCAAGCAAAGATTTTGGAAAACACGAACAGAACTAGCCTCTCTGATAGCCAAAGGCCACCCATTCCAGAGCCTACAAGTTCTCACAGCAAACGACAATTCCATAGCACAAGAAGCATGGAATGGTATGACAAGATGCCTCGTTCGATTAGAGATAGTAAGCGACAACCTCTCAAATAAATACTCAGGCTGACGATATTTCACAACCTTAAAGAGACATAGTATCGATCTCAACTTCAAGAACAACCCAAACTTAGTTCCGAGAAACTTAAATGCGAACACAGATAGATGATCCCTCTTCCTGAGTGAATAGATAAATTGAATACAAGAGTTAAAACACAGCTTTAATCTATTAATAGAACCCATATTTGGCCCAGAAAACACTTCACATCTATAAAGAAAAAAGGCATGATAAGAGACTGGACCAATTTACACCTCAATTCAACTGGAAGGAGATCGTTGACCAAATACAGACGCCGAAGCACCATCCAAACTTTCCCGATAACAGAACTCACATGATCATTCCATGATAAGGTCTCATCCAAGACGAACCCCATACTCCTAGCACTCTGAACATAGGGAACCTGAACATCATTTAAAAAGACAGGAAGAAGACTCTTACTAATTGGATACCGATAGAAAGCAATGGCCTGACTCTTGGCAGCGTTCAAGATTAGAGAATTTTGATAGGACCACTCAGCAATTGAAGAAAGATCACAATTGATATCAGCAACACAGGTGGCATCATCAGCAAACAAATGAACTGAACAGTTTCTCAGGTAGATCATTTATGAAGAGACTAAACAGCACGAGACCCAAAATAGACCCCTGGGGAACACCTCTGTAAAGTAGTCTAGAGGAGGAACACTTACCACCCACAACCGCACACTGGGATCGACCAGAGAGATAGGATAATATGAGTTTTGCTGCAGAGTTAGAAAAATCAAAGAAGTTTCTCAGTTTAGAAATTAATTTAATATGATGAACGCAATCAAATGCCTTGCTAAAATCAAGAAGATGCAGTATAGTCAACCTTCTACGATCCATATTACGACGAATTTCATCAGTAAGATCAATCATAGTGGACGTAGTATTGTGAAATTTCCTAAACCCAGACTGTTTGACATAGATACTAGTACCACTACCAATAAAAGTTAACATTTGAGTCTGAATAAGTCTTTCACACACTTTGGACAGTGCAGGAAGAATACTGATGGGCCTGTAGTCAGCAACACATAGCGGATCATTTATCTTGGGAATAGGTGTGACCAAAGCTTGCTTCCACTGGGATGGAAAAGTTGATGTGGTGAGAACAGTGTTAAGCACATGAACTAAATATGGCGAAAACAAAGGAAAGACAGTTTTCAGAATTTTACCGGAATTTCGTCAGAGCCAACAGAATTTGATTTAATAGAAAACAGAGCTTGCCAAACCTCGTCCTCGGAAACATTCCTAAAAGCATGCGAACGAGCAGTCTCCTCTCCAAGATCAACTAGGGAAGGCAACTGCACTTCCGATTGAATAGAAGAAAAATAATCATTTAGATCATCTGGCTGCAATCCATTTGTTTCTACCATAGTATCAGGTGTAATTCCAACGCATCTGACTTTGCGCCAAAGCTGCCTAGGATGTTGATTAACCCTAAAGAAAGTAGCTCCGAATCCCCTCTTTGCAGTTTTGATCAGTTTGTTCACCTAATTGCTATGAGAACAGGAAATCTTCCATCTGTCTTCTGATCTGACCTCACTAAAAGCACAAAATGCTAGATCACGCATAGAAATGGCGTCACCAATTTCAGGTGAAAACCAGGGACTGGAGTTACGTATAGGGATAAACTTTGTGCGAAGAGGAACATGCTTGTTAAATAGATCCAGCAATATTGCATTCAAGACACTCACCTGTTCATCAACACTACCAGTAAAAAAAAGTCCATTAAGGACATCAAGATTTGAATCCAAAGCAAGTTGATGCAAGTTAAGATTAGCATAATCCCTAAACTGGAACGAGTTAGGTTCTACAGGACAAACAAAATCAAAAGACGAGTAGATAAGGGAATGTTTAGAGATCGATGGAACCCAGAATTGACCAGAGATATGAGGTACATCAGGATCACTAACCACAAAAAAATCAATCAGGGAGAAGCTATTACGAGAGACATCAAAATGCGTAGGCAGACTATTGTGTAAAACTTGCGAGTTGAGTTTCTTAAAAAAGGACGACACATCGTGCAAGATATCAGCATCCATAAGATTCAGGTTAAAGTCACCCATTAAGATGAAGCTCTGGTACTGGGGTAAGAGAGTACTCAATACATCCTCCAGAGCAGTTAAGATACCAGCAGAGCGGTAAACAACTCCAATGAGTAGATTTTTTTTACAATGGACAACTTCAATGAATAGATACTCTAAGGTGGTAGAATCTTGGGACTTAATAATCAGCTTAGCTTTGATTTTAGAAGAAACATAAATGGCAACACCACCACCACGCAACCCCTTACGATCATTCCTAAACACCTTTTAACCCGGTATTGAAACAGTAGCATTAGTAATGTAACTCTTAAGCCAGGTTTCCGAAACTCCTACCACATCTAGATAATTCTCTTTAAGAATGGAACGAACTTCCTCAAGTTTGAATAATCTTTGCGCACAAATACTTTGAGCATTAATGTGGCCAACGTTAAGACAACTACGCCTTTTATTCAAGTTAAACCTAAGAATTGAGCTGTCACTGGCCACTGGTAGAAGACTATACATACTTAACCTTCACACTAGCAGGGAGTTGAGCAGACCATCCAGGAACAAGCGAAACTGCAATGAAAAAGAAAAACAATTCAAAATCTAATACTATCATTAAAAGAACTTAACACACTACTTAACTCATTAAGAAAATAATAATCACATCAAGCATAACACAATACAACAACAATCCTGCAGCATGGAAACATCAACCAGTACCCGCATCAGGACTCCCAACATCCACCACATCCAGTACATCTTGCTTTGATTTAACAGTAACTATAGTGTCATCAGCACACGTAATCCTGACTCTACCATTAGAGACATTAACCCTTTTAATTAAAAGCTTCCTCTTCAAACCAATACAAAACTTCTTCAGAGCAGCAAGGTCTGGAGAAAGATTATCATTAAGGTAAATTCTAGACTGCAACTCGGTATCCATAACTTGTGACAATTTCAGGTTTTGATTTTTGAAATACTTGGACATGATCACATCCCTCAACCCTATGCTGCTGAATTTCACCAAAACAGCACCTTTATTCTTGCTCAAAATACTGCAAAACACGATATCTTCCAATTTAACAGCTACATCCAGTTGCAACCGCATTGATTATTAAGTCTTTGTAACTAGGACACGATAACGGCAGACCATTGATAACAATGTCCTGTCTTCTACTTTGCCAGTCCAACCGCTCCAATCTAGCACAATTCGCTGCAAGAACCCCAGCACTTGGAGTCAATTTCTCTAAATCCATTACACGTTTTTTAATAGTTTCAACATCAACAAGGACAGGGTGAGCCTCAATTGAACCAGCCACCACATCCTTATATTCAGTCAAGACCTTGCTTTGAAAATCCTACAATGTACTCTAAAGTTCTGCGTTTAATTCCACTTTAAACTGTTGAAATTCTGAACGAAGAGACTGAAAATCAACTTTCAGCTCCAATTTAAATTGATGCAATTCGGCACGCAGCGACTGGACTGTAAGCTGATCACTCTTATTCTTTTTCTCAAGCTCTACACATGCTGAACAATACCAATTAGTTGATAAATCAGCCAAATACTTAAAGACCACGTTGCAAATGCCAGCACAGTTTAAATGAAACCACTTGTCACACACATCACAGCAAATGGCATGATCATCCCGAACCAACAACCGGCAACCAGGACAGAAAGCCTTTTTTTCATTCCCCATCCTTATTAAATATTTATTTGTACAGCACCGCAGGGCAAATCAGCAAATAAATAAATTTGAGGTTAAATACCACACTGGAAATCAGCAATCAATATACAGGAAGCAGCACTGCTCAGATCACGATGCAATTAAGCAAGAAATCCAGATGCCTCAAAACAACCAGCAATTACGATGAAAAAATATAAAAAAAAAATTTAAAGTGAAATAAATGATTTAATTAAAATAATCACAATGAGTCAAAAACACGTCTACTCTTGTTTCGCCATATGCGAAAAAAAAGAAAAAGTAGTTAGGGATTCTAACCAATTATAGAATTATGTCAAAAACACGATAAATGTTTAGAAGCCCTTACACAGACACCAATGGGAAAAATTGAAGCAATACAATGAAGATTAACACAATTCTCGGCTCAGGAACCAGTCAACCAAATCAGAAAGCTCCTAGAGGGTGCTCACAAATTTGTCAGGTGGCAGATAAGGGAGAGTGGGGGAATTGTGCGCACCCAAGCATGATATGCTTCCATGACTAGACCATTGATTTATTATACTGATACTTATAGAAAATTAAAGAGCATATATTGTACTTTTATTATGAAAAAAGAAATATTTGTTTATGTTTTGTAGAACCAAGTACCACAACAAAAAAACAAAAAAGTGCAAAGCGCACAATTCCCCACCCTATGGAATAATTGTACGCAGACGGTGGGGAATTGTGCGCATTATTTTAAATATTTTTTGATAATAAAACATAAATATCAAGAGCTTGGTATAACGTGTTTATTAACATCTTAAGTCCATTAAACATATTTTTAATTAACAGTGCAATAATCACATAGATAACCTTCAGCTCGATCAGCATCACTACAGGCTGCATGATTCCATGTGGAACAGCCAACGCATCTGTACCATAGCTCCCTATTGCGACCGAACTCACCACAAATGCCACATACTTCATTAGGGTTATCTCTAAGTTCAACATCGTCAAAATTTTCCGAATTGTCTTAGTCGTCATCATCGCAAACAGCTTTGCTAACATCAGATTCACTACTTGTTTCTGATAATTTTCTCTTTTTCTTTGTTACCAATTTTTTTCAATCTTCTTTCTTTTTGTTATCTGTTAAGTTTCTTTTAACACTTTTAACTTTCTTGGCTGCTGTTGTTCTTCTTTTCTCCTCAGATTTTTCTAATTGTTCTTTCATAGGGGTCGATGTTAGTATTTTGGAGCACTGTTTACCACGAGACTTTCTCTTAGGGTCTTCAAGATTTGATTTCTTTTTTGGAATCGGAGCTAATCTGAAAAACGAGGTGTCTGATGTGGAATGATCTTGTTGCGATGATTTAACTGCTTTGTTCTGATTTACTGGAGATTCAATCAATTTCCCTAGAGAGTTGGTTTTTGAAAGGACTAAAAAATGTTAGGTCCAGTGGCTGAAGGTGGTCAGAAGTATGAGGTGGCAGAGAGACCATATAAATACATTTGCTTTTACAGAATAAATAAGCTTCTAGCGATATATGACTGGAATGATTGTCTAAAACTAGGAGAACAGGATCGTTTTCTGTAGGATTGACGTTTTTTTCAAAATGTTTTAACAATTCAACGAACAGCTCCGAATTGATCCAGCCATTTTTAGAGCAGGCGTAAAGAGCTCCAATTGGCCCATTTTTTGTAGGGCTGGAGACATTCGCTTCCTTGGATATATTAGCATAGGTGGACAATAGTTACCTCCAGCACTAACTGCAAATACTGCTGTTATTGTTCGTCCACGCTCCGCCAAAATAACAGCTCCAACTTTTTTAGCAGCCTTGGGTCCATAAACTTTTGGACACTTTTTTGCGCCACAGTGGCTCCCGTCTCGTCCATGTTAAAAATCCTGTTTGGAGGAAACTTATGTTTGTCCATTACCGCTCTCAGATTTTCGAAAAACTTCTTGGTTGAGTCAGAGTTAAAGGAAGCAATTCTATTTATGCTGGCTGCCGAAGTTTCATTTCAGGATTTCTTTTCAGAAGCCCATATAACCAGTCTTTACCAGCTATTTGCTTTTCGGATGAGAAAACATGTCCTATATCATGTTTTTTAGCATATTTAAATGCTAACCGACGAAGTTCTGTGGGCGTTAAACCATAAAAAAGCTTGACAAGTGTTCGCACGTACTCCTTTTGTTGGGCCTCAATCTCGGGGGAAAATACTGCTTTACAACCAAGGCGCGATGATACAGGATTTTCTTTCTTAATGCTCGCTTTCTTAATGCTACGGCATATTAAATCCCCTTTCTTCTTATTTTTCATATCGTCCCATCTGCGATAGCACTAGGGGGGAGTGTTGTGGCGAACACTGATAAGTATTTTAACAATTTTTTTTATTCCAATCGCACCTTCCTTACTTACATTTTATTTTTTAAAAAAATTCACGAATGCGTGGAAAAACAAATTAATCATTAGACAGATATATATATAAAAATTTATAAACGGCGGTTTGCACAAAATAATTTTAATTTTAAGATATCCTTAAAATTCGTACAATTAAAAAGTAGCTGTAAAATCTAGCGAGATTAATACTTACTTCGAGTCTTTCACTGATAATCTTTGGATGTTTTATTATAAATTGACGGGTGTGCTTCTACTACAATTATTAATTTTTCCTCAAAAACTTTATTTTCTTTTTTTTTCTGCTCCTTTTCTTCCGTTTTCAATGACTTTTTAAATTTAATTGGCTGCTCCATCATTTTAATATTATTTTTACTACCGGACCGACGCGGTGAAATTAAGGTTATGTTAATATGTCATTTGTCAAAAATTTTATTATTTTAGGTATTACATAATTGTCGTTAAGTTGGCATTTGGCAATACAAAATTATAACAGAATAAAATTTTATAACAGAAAAACAGCACGAAAAATTCTTTCGTTTAATATTTCTGCCGAAAAACTTAAAAAAATATTTTAAATTTTCTGACAGAAATAATTAAAATTTAAATTTGATTTTAATTGATTTTTTAAATTAAAATATTTTAGTATTGTGTTTTCGAACAAATTTCAGAGGATTTCAGCTAAAATATACTAAATATTTTCGAGTTATAGCAAAATATATAAAATCCTGTTTCGTTTTTTATATTTTTCGTTTTCCGATGGGCAAAGCGCTTTAATTTAATTTCAAAAAGTTATTTTGCAAAATTTTAAGTCTTAAATATAGTGCTTGTAAGATACGTGCCAATAACATAATAATAAAATAATGGAAAAAAATATTGAAAGTTAGTTTACTTACTATGTTGTTTTTGATTTCAAATTATCTGCAGTGTGAATACGTAAATTAGAATTTAAAGTATCATCGTTTTTGATCAATGTCATGATAAGCAGTTAAACAACAATTTAATCTGAGAGAACACTGGAACACTTCTATAGCAGCTATCTACATATTATCTATATATTAATAATATATATTGGAACACTTCTAGCAGCTATAAATTCCCCCACTCTCCCTTACATATGGCCAGTGATAGAAAAGATTAGTTTTCTATAAACTATAAAGGAGAGTCATCTAGCATTTCTTATTTTTAACGCTCTAATGTCATTTATCATATTACAAAAATATTTCAAAACATTGCTCTTAGCATAGGTGTGCAATAGACTGGTCGTTAAAAACTAAATTTTGCGAGACGCCCCTTAGAAAAATTCTTTGTGGTCAAAAAACCACAACGGCACTAATTTTTTTTTTTAAGTCAAAAGAACACGTGCCGCAAAATCATCGAAGTTTATTTTTTGATAAAATTGTTAATCTCTCATAAAATATGCAGATGTCAAAAAAAATCACATGGATTATTTTTGTAGGAAATTTAATTCTCTACAAAAAAGGTCCAAGTCATTTTTTTCCTAAAACCTATATTTCTGATGATATTTTGAAATAAAACTTGAAATTCTTCGAAACTCGTAAAACCAAATGATGAAAATTTCGACGAAAAAGTACTAATTTTAATTTTTTTTGTCACGATTAAATTTTTAAACATTTCATTCTACAGCATAAGAAAAAAATTAGGACTTTTCCGTCATCTTTATTCTCTATGTTTTTTAAAAATTACGAAAACTTACAAGTTCATTTTCAAAATATCTTGAGAACTATACGTTTTCGGGAAAAAATGACATGGACCGTTTTTGTAGAGAGTTAAATTTCCTACAAAAATAATCCATGTAATTTTTTTTGACATCTGCATATTTCATGAGATATTTGAAAAAATCTACGAATTTTTCCAAAAATCAACTTCGACGATTTTGCGGCACGTGTTTTTTTGATTTAAAAAAAAAAAAATAATGCCGTTGTGTTTTTTTGACCACAAAGAATTTTTCTAGGGGGCGTCTCGGAAAATTTAGTTTTTAACGACCAGTCTAGTGTGCAACTAATACTTGCCATTAGGTCTATTTCAAACGCAAATACGAGTTAAATATTACAAATGTTATGTTAAAAGATTTCATTTCTGAATACCAACTACTTTTACCAATCATCTCTATTCTCTCCTATAAAATTTATAAACAAAAAAAAAATCAAAACAATATTTTCACTCTGGCAACACTATCATTGAAAAAAAAAATGTAGGGTTATGTTAAATACAACAAGTTTTGAGTGTTTTGACATAACAAAAAAAAACTTTTTATCCATAACAAATTATTTAAAAATAATTTTTTTTATTAATTAAATATAATTTGAAAATTAAAAATTTTAATCAAACTGATTTAAACGTTTCAAATAAGATAGGAAAAACAAATTAGATTTTAAAATAATCTTATATTAAATGAGATGTTATATGATTTTCCATTCTCCAGCCGCAAAAAATAAACAAAAATTTGTATCTGTGGTCGAGTCGAAGTATTTAATTAAAAGTAATAGTTTTGGTTAGTGTTTTGTTGTTTGTCAGTTATTAGTATTAAAATAATCAAAACTAGAAAATGGCAATATTATAATAGTGATGGTCTGTAAAAATGAAAAGTATATAGAATAATGGAACAGCAGTATCACAATGGAGATGAAAATGGTAGACAGTTTCGACAACGAAAAAAACAAAATTGTCCTGTTTGTGGAATAGCCGTTCGTGTATCAGAAATGGAACATCATTTTGCTGTGGAAATCGATCGTTTAGATAAATTAAGTACACCTTCGAAATTACGCAAACAAATTCAATTACAAAAAGAAAATCCGATTCCATCAACATCATCTTCAAGTACAGAAATTTTGCTGGATAGTAATCCAACGACAACCGATTCATCTTGGAGCACTTATCAAAAAATTAAAATTAATCGTCAATCTCGTTTAAAATTAAAATCAAGGAAAAGAAAAGCGGATGATTCAATATGTCCGGTTTGCAATAAAAAGACATCCGAAGAAATTACGGTTCATGTGGAAAATTGTTTACGGAGAAGTGAAAACAGAAGTAATGGAATTATTTCAGATGATGATGATGATGCGAGTATTGATATTGAAGGTGAGGAATATGAATGGGCTGGACAAACTAGAATAAGAGCATCAACATTACTTGATGGTGGATATGTTGGATTAGGTAATTTTTAAACAACTAATTATACAGATATTATGTTTAACGATTTTTTTTTAGATAATGATCTTACTTGCTCTCCCTCACTCCTTTGTCTCGTTCTATGTTGTTGTAACGCTATTAATCATCCATCGATGTTTTTAATCTACGTAAGCAACCGTCTCTTTAGAGCTTGTCCTAAGTGATCATACATATAGATTTGTAGAGATAGTTGGGCATTCAAGTAATTGCCTGATGTCGTGTGTTAATGCAACTAGGACAAACGTCAATGATGTTTGTTTCAATTTTATTGGCTTACACCTCCGATTTAAGGAGGGATGGTGTCGTTTTTGATGATCTTGGTAAAAAAAAATTATGATGTTGTTTTATCACTACATTAAACTGACCAGAGCCAAATCACTAAAATGTGGGACAAAATGAAAAAATTCTTCAAAATACTAACTAATTAGAATTTCTATTGCGAGAAAGTGGGACGGTCAAAACGAGCTAGCTAGATTGTGCATAAATTTACTATTTAATGCTTTCCTTTACTTTTTGTTGTTGTTGTTGTAGCAACGTGTTTGGTGCTAATCCTCAGACTCCATGTCCAGTTTCAGGAACTCTGCCACTGCCCTTGGGCGGTACCACAATTCTTCCTTCGTCAAGTGGGTTTTATTTTCAGGACAATTAAATAGGTGGTCTAAATCGTGTGGCGCGCCCTCACATGCAGGACACTTGTCAATAATTTCAGGTTCAACTCTGTTCATGTAGTTGTTTAGAATGCGTGACCAACCGAATCTTAGTTGAGCTAGGATGGATCTGGTGCTACGGGGTAGTTGGACCTCTTCGGCAGCGACTTCTGGTGGCTTTCTATTTAAAACACGATTTGGAATATAGTTCCTTATTGCATTTTCAACCGTTTTGGTGTGGAGTGTTTATATGCCAGTTCTATATGTAGATTCGTCGATGTTACCAGTAACCTGGCTATCTCTGACATCTTGCAGAAAGCATCTTGCTGTTTTCCTTATGTCTCTAGGTGGTTCGATCGTACTTAAGGTGTCATTGCAAGGATGTTGCTCTTTGTGACAGGCCAATAGATATTGTTTGGTTAGCATTTCATTATGTTCACGGACCGGCAATATGTTACTTTCCTCGTGCAAGTTATTTCGGTGGGCCATCAGGTGACATCCGGTTGCGGTTCGCAAGGCAGCATTTTGTGTTTTTGTGTTGTTTGTAACTTATTCCAGTGAGTATTGGCAACTTGGGGGGGGGGTCCATATGGGTGCAGCATAATTTAAAATAGGTCTTCCTATTGCTTTGTATGTTGTTATGATCGTGTTTTTACCTTTGCCCCATGAACTACCCGCTAGTGCTTTCAATGCGTTATTCCTGTTTTTCAAACTTGGGTTTATTAGTTGTGCATGAGCATTGAATTTAAGCAGTGGTTCGAATGTTACACCCAACAGTATCGGATTTTTTACTGTAGGAATAAGTATGTTGTCTATGCAGATGCTTAGTGTTGAATTTACCTCCTTCGTCCATATGGTGAAAAGTGTAGAGGTGGACTTTTCAGTGGAAAGTTTCAGTTTTCTGGTTTTAAACCAATCATTCAGAATATTAAGGTAGGTATTCAGGATATTTGTGAGTTGTTGCAGGTTATTTCCTGTTGCAAGCACTGTGCAGTCGTTTGCATATGACGTGATAGTTATTCCTTCTGGTGGAGTAGGCAAACTGCTTAGGTAGAGATTGAATAATGACGGTGAGAGAACTCCGCCTTGAGGAACTCATTGTCTTAGCACTCTCATTTTGGACTTGCAGTTACGAAACTCAACATATGTTTGGCGACTTCTGAGATAATTGCACAACCAGCGCTTCATTAAACCTGGCAGATTAGTATTGAAGATATCATCCAATAGAGCAGCGTGCGACACTGTGTCGAATGCTTTGGACAGGTCAAGTGCGACTAAAATTGTTCTAGCGCATGGTTGTTTTTGATTCAGACCATCACTGATCTGGTTTTGTATTTTGTGGAGCCCGGTGTTTGTACTGTGTGCTCGCCGGAAGCCATGTTGGTGTGGCGCCAAATTTCAGGATCTTGTCAGCTGGGGCAGCAGAAGTGCTTCGATGAGTTTTGCGACCGATGAAAGGATGGATATTGGTCTGTAAGACTCTCCCTTTTCTTCAGGTTTTCCTGGTTTCAAAATGGGGCTGATTCTGGCCGTTTTCCAGATATTTGGTATCTGAAGAGTATTTAAAGATGTATTAAGTGTATTAGTGAGGAAGTTCTAACCTTTGGGTCCGATATGTTTGAGCATGATGGCTGAGATGCCGTCGAGTCCTATAGCTTTTGATGGCTTAATTTTCCTTATTGCATTCTCCACCTCTCCTTTGCGCATGTGTCTCAACATTGATTTGGTCTCTTTCTCGTGTTTACGCCGCTTTTCTGTAAACTGAATGTTAAATTTGTTTTCGCATTTCCCGTGGTTTTCAATGAGGATATCGTCGAAGGAGGTCATGCAATTATTTTGTGGTTGTCGAGGATGAGTTAAGCCCTTAATGGCCTGCCAAAGACTTTTACTAGTACCCAGGTTTGATTTGCTCACTAACTTTCTCCATTTATTTCTTTTATGGTCCGTGACCAATTTGTTAATTTGCTTGTTCAGGTCATCTCTTTGATTAGAAAGCACACACGCTTCGTGTGGAAAACTTGGTTTAAGTTTTTGAATTCTGCCAGCTGGTATGTAGCGAGCTCTAGCCTTATTAAAAATTTCTCTGAATTGTTCTTCCCCAGAGAGGGTGTCAAGTGGTAAAAATTGCTTACTGAATTCAATTTCGGTAAAATTTGTAAAGTGTTCCCGTCAGATTTGTTAAAGGTAATATGTCTTCTTTTCAGAAACGTGGTTTGATCCCAATGCAATTTCTGTTTTCCATTCTGCAATTGGCATTAGTGACATACTAACAAGGGAGATATCTGGAGAAGAGTATGAGTTGTTTGTTACCCTTGTTGGTTGTAGTTCGTCGAAGACTCCAAAATTGGAGCCGTCAATTTGATCAGCAATGTTTTTACCTCGTGAATCAGTGTTTAGGTGAGAGTGCCATAGATCATGATGAGCGTTCACATCATAACCTGTATCACAGCTGCTTACTGGTGGAATATAGATATTGACTAGAGTTATCTCCGTGTTGCCGGATTTTATTATAATGCCCAGTTGTTCTATGTGTTTATCAGTTCCCGGTACTGCAGGTAAAGTGGTTGTACGGTTAGGTAACGGTTTTGTGAATGATAAAGACAAGGCCACCACCTTTGTCCTTCCCTCTTATAATCCAGCCTTATAATTTCGTAATCACAGTGATTATCACTAATCTTAGATCTAACATTTAATTTCGTTTCTTGAAGAACCGTTACTAGAATATTGTTATTGCACATATAATTTATAATATCATCTATCTTGTTGGTGAGACCGTTACAATTCAATTGCATAATTTTGACATCACTAGGGGTTTCCGGATGCGTGTTCATTCCCATTGTGTTTTGCTGCGAGCTCGCGTTGGTTTGTTGGCCTGATAATTGACAGCATGGCGCTATGTAGTGTTTGGTTCAATGTTTATGTGTGGCTAAACCTGAGCAGTTCTTGAGGTGACACCATTCTTTACAGGTGTTGTACTGGATAGATGTTATGTTTGCCCTTAAAATGTTTTTACATATTGAATAATGTCATGTTATAGTTGGTTCCGGATTTGTTTCTATACCAGCCATGACGAAGAGTATTTGAAGTAGTGAGGCCAGTGACAGCTGCCTCCTAACCCAAAAAATGGAGCGACGGATTTGCTCCTTTCGTCGAAATTGTTGTGAAAGTCCTTGGTCGGAATTGGGTTCCGAGTACTTGTGGGGTGTAGACCCGTCCATCTTGAGAAGCTGCACAATATCTGATTAGCTTTAGCGGCGAAAGTCTGCATATTGCCAAAACTAAACTAAGAATTTTTGGTTGTACAACTGGACGTATCCTGCTTCCTGCAATCTCAGCATTCAGTGTGTTGTTGATTCTATTTCGTAAAAAATTTCACTTGATTTTCTCAGTTTAAAGTTCGAGATTTTTTTCTGCTAACCAGTTGTTGTTGATATGAGACATATATTTATTTATGTGGCCATACGCCTCTTTGACACTTACTAATGTTGATAACAACGTGATATTGTCAGCGTACTGTTACTTCAGTCGGGGGCCACCATGGATGTAGCTCAAGAGCCATCTTTATAGAATTTGTCGTAGTGTCGAGTTAAGTCAAGCAGTAGTTTACTGTAATTGGCGCTCGAAAGATGCAAGGCAACCAGCACTGTGACGAAGGTTCGATCTCTTTTGATCTGATTCTGGAATAGTATGACGGGTAGTTGCGCTATTTCTTTTCCTGAAGCCATTTTGGTGAGCAACAGTAAATAGAAGTCCTTCTAGTGTTGGAAGTATGCGAGACTCCATGAGTTTAACAATTGGTGAAAGTAGGATAGCTGATCTAAAGCTAGCTTGTAGAATTATCGCATGGTGTTTTGTATATGTTTTATTCTTTGTTTTGGTTATCAGTTAGAGGAGGTTGTGTTGAATGGTGAACCTTTGTGACAAAAAATGTGTACCAGTCGTTAGAAGATATCTGATATTGTTATGGTATCCTGATGGACAGCACGTATCCGGCAGTATATCTAAGTTTTTTTTTTACAATATGTGTTAGAACAACACATAAAAGCCTTTTTAGACCAAGGTCCCACAGCACCATGTGTACACAAGCCTTCATGAAATAGCGACGAGCAAATTCTCGACACTAATTCAGTTTTTAGTAGCGCAAATTTTTCCAAACTGACATAGCGCAGACATTTCTAAACTGACCGAGATTTAATTTTCTAAAAAAATATCTGCATTAATTTAATTTTTTTTAAATTGGTGCCGAGGTTGAATTCATAAAGTACTTTATTTGACTTAGTGACGAGATTACATTTATTTCTCCACAGCAGGGTTTTCGTTTGACTCCAATTGGAATTTGTTAACTTATTTTTAGCTTGACCGGTGCAGATTCATTTTTCATCAGAAAAAGAAAATTTCAGAAATAAAAACATGAATGTAAAACTTAATACCAAAAATGCTATAGAAAAAATCGCATAATGCTACGGTTGAAATGTGTGCTGACGTCTCCACCATTCATTGGGACCCTACAAAGACTTGTTCTAGTTTTCTCTGATCCGGTCAGGACGATAAAAGCACATGCCCGATTTTAAATCTTGACAGCCTGATCAAACAAGATTTTCCACCCTCCTCCTTTATAAACAAAGTGTAATGTATATATGATTTTATAAATTTAGAGTAAGTTTTAATGATAATTTGCACTCCCGTACTTGAATTTAAAAACAATTTATCGCTAAAGCAACTATCTGACACACTCTGGTTTGTTGGATCAGATGCTTGTAAAAGTTTAACTGAAAATTGGCATACTATTTTTAGAGCATTGGAATCCATTGAAAACCAATGGATCGAAATGAAGCACGTGGCCTCTTTAGTCAGCTTAACACTGGTCGTAAGTCAGGTAGCTGTCCTTTATGATTCCTTGTACGATTATGTTATTGAGCTCCGTGGTCAGTTTGAAAATTTCGAAGAGGTGGCAATGGAAAAAATGGGAGTGCAAGAATATCGTAAAGTGAACAGAAAAGGTAGACGTACATAAAACATTTCAAGCTGATGAAACGCAAGAAAATGAGAGTCAGACTGCGTGTAACAAGCTCCGTGTTGGCACGTACCTGGCCATCGTAGACCGCTTGTTGCTTGAGCAAACCTATCACATATAAAATATAAGATAGGCTAATATTTCATGATTGAGAAAATAAAATTAAATAAAATTTGTTTTAAAAATTTGCAGGAAGAAAACTTAACTTCGGTTTCCCAATAAGCCGAACATATTCTTCGATCATGTGACGCACTGTCTCCCTTAATGATTAAAGTCCACACGTAAAGTTATATGAATGTTTGGTTCTTCAAGCAAAGAATAACGTCCGATCATCAAGGAATACTCCATAACTAAATTGAGGATGCTACTGTTCACTGAATAGAGCACTGAATAGAGTTTATCCGCCAGAACCCCTAATATATCACCTTGGAAAGTGATATCTCACTACTATTGCCGATGGTATGCAATACCTTACGTTAACTCGTATGTCAATAGCAGGGACTGGAGTGGAGTACGCCGACTAGTGCAGTACTAATCTACCAGCGCCGTATCTTAATTAAGGAACTTTGCTACTGTTCTTAAGCGGTCGGTTAAGTTTTCTGGACATTTGCATAGTGGATCTGGTGCTGCGAGGTAATTGAATTTCTTTGTTTAGCGTTTTGTTGTAGCTAGTGTCGAAAACGTTCCGAGTGACTTGATCATCTCTGACATTATGTAAAAACATTTCACATGTTTCCTTATGTTTCTGGGTGGTGATGTTACTGATAAGGTGTCATCACAACGGTGTTACTGTTTGTGGTATAGTTCATTTAGAATTTCATTATGTTCACTGACCATTACACTACTTGTGTAGATGATCTCATTGAGGCATCAAATGGCATCCAGTTGTGGTTACCCCCTTCGTTTTTATGAAAAGTGTGGAGTGTACTTTTCAGTAGTGAATTCTAGTTTTCTGGTTTTGAATCATTTATTTAAGGTGTTCAAGTATGCATATGACGTGATGGTTATTCATTTTGGTGAAGTAAGGAGTTGAATAAAGAGGTGGGAGAACTCCACTTTGTGGAACTTGTTGTCGTAGTACTCTCATCTTATGTTTTTAAAGTTTGTTGGGAGCATACAGATTTCATTCATTAATCAATTCTTATGACACTTTGGAAAAAGATGGAGACTTAAATGACAAAGAACTGATTAGTTTTTGGACAATATTTGGATAAGTGGTACGGGGCCTCCCCAACACCTGTTTACTGTGTCACCTTTTTTTCAATGTTTGTTGGGAGCACACAGCATTCGTTCGTGAACGAATTTTGATGACACTTTGGAAGCAAATGCATACATGTATGGCGAGGAACTGATTAGTTTTTGAGCGATAGTGAACAAAGTGGTGGGGGGTGTCCCAAACACCTGTTTTTTTGAAAGCTCAATAACATCTGTACTTGATAATCGAATTGGACGAAACTTGGTTCATAAGCATTTAGTATGGTTCACAATAGTTTTGCATCCCAACTTCCGGTTTTTCACTTCCGGTAAAAATTTTTTTTTTAATTTTTTGAAGTTTTTCAGTGTCCTATGCCCACTACAGCCTACAATAACGAAGTGATTATGATAAAACTTATGGAAAGGTTTCAATTAGTGTAAGAAGATAATTATCATCTTTTGGAACACATTGATCAAAGTTGCGGAGGGTCTACCATACAACTGCTGACTTTTCACACTTTCTTTTTAAAGTTTGTTGGGTGCATACAGACTTCATTTATTAATCAATTTTAATGACACTTTGAAAAAAGATGAAAACTTAAATGACAAAGAATTGATTAGTTTTTGGACAATATTGGGATAAGCGGTAGGGGTCCTCCCGAACACCTGTTTATTGTTTCAATGTTTGTTGGAAGCAAACAACTGACAACATTCGCAAATATGTATGGCAAGGAACTGATTAGTTTTTTAGGGATAGTGAACAAAGTAATAGGGATTCTCCGAAAACAGCATCGTAACATGATAAGAACATTAAACTTTTGTAGATGAAATAATTTAAATATTGATATAAGAATAAAAGGACACAAATGAGTTTTATTATAGCCAAAATATATGTGTACATGAAAAGAAAAGGGGATGACGAAATATAAAGCTGAAAATACAACATTATAAGACACCGAACTAGAATCGCTTCTTGCAGAAGCAGATGTCTATGGTCCTTCACATGCGACCAAAAGCCCCGAAGTGGTGATATCAGTTGCTGACACATTCTCGGTAGAACTGGGTACTACTTTCTTCCGGTATCGCGGTTGCGTAGGCTGGTTTGGTTCTTGCTGACCTTCTCGCCCCTAACATCCAGTTTAACCTGAATTTACAAGTTTTAAGATGTTTCTCGGATGCTGAGTCTGGAATGAACACCAGCATCGCGAGATCCTTCTCAACAGTGTGCTTCGGGATGGTCGGTTCATGATCTCGGCCTGATTTACGGATTTGGGGTTGAGAGTCACCTTAGAATCTTCTCTGTTGATTCTTTGGCGCAGTCTGGAGGGTAACTATAAGCCCAAAAGGTCGTGTTACTCATGCTATTTTAGCGTACCTGTACCTTCCCGATCATTATCTTTGGTACCGCATTTGGAACCTACTTTCCGATGTATTATCGGCACAGTTAAGCAGCAACCAACCATTTTTTGGTAGCATCCTTCGAAGTGGGGTTACTAAAGTAACTTCGAATTCTTGCTTTACTTCAAAATCTATTAGCTATCTTTTTATCTCGTTGATTTACACTTTGATGCACTTGGCGACATCGCTGAATGTTGGAAGTACGATTGAACTCGCAAAATTGCTTGCGGCATCTCCTAGCCCATGCTGTGGTCGATCGCTGTCAGAGGACTTATGCCGTTTGACACCAGATGTAGCTGTACGTGAAGAGTAAATAATAGCGAACACGAATTCAAATTTATTTAGTTTGGTAATGCACTTAGAGAAGCATCGCTCTCGCCTTTATTTTTAAGTAAATTACTATCGATGCAGAGGTTAGATGAATCTAGGGAGCAATAAGGTACACCACAATAGAACCCTGTGCATTAGTAAGGCTATATTAAAACTGGACGCCCGGTATTCAGAGTTCCGAACTATCGATCAAGCACCCCCTTGACCATGTTAAGCTATCAGCGTGCGTATCCAACTTAGCTTTAGGTTTTGGACTTGAACTTAGCTTCGATTCCCACCTAGGACTTAACGGCATGAGTGATCCTGCCCTAGTAGCTCCTAAGATCGTCTACTGTGCCCCATCACTGCGTCAAAGTGACAAATCCATCGATGGCCCATCCAATGTTTATCGACGAAAATATTACATATGCTATTGCTGAAAGGATACTTTTAAAAAACTAACCCAATGGATTTGATTTTGTATTTTGAGTGAAATAATATCAAAATCACACGTCAAATGTTATGGAACGTTAATTATTAAATAATCAACGACTTGTTCTCTAGAGATCTAGATCTAGTATTGAGGAAACAAAAAACCTTACATCTACTAGTTTTTAATTTAAATTTCGTAACTAAAATTTTTTTTTGACACACTTACAATTCAGTTATTCATTCAGTGGCGGCAGACAGACATTTTTTTCGCTCGTTATGATGACCCAAAATGTCGAGAAATACAAAAATAGTGGAAATTTTTATTAATAAAAAATCGTTTAGAAATGGATCTCATTCCTACATAATTTTTTTTTTAAACTTATTGCACAAATAACTATTATGACAATTCAAGTTTTAAATTTGTTGAACATCATCAAATCATTAAAAAACGAATCAATTTGTGAAATATAATCTAGAATTTATCGTTAACTTTATTACAAATTATCTTCTTTAATCAAATCAGCTGCTTTTTCACCAATCATCATACATGGTGCATTTGGGTTTCCACTAATTATCATCGGCATTATACTTGCGTCAGCAACTCTAAGTTTCTTTATACCTTTTACTTGTAATCGTGCGTTGACAACAGAGGTTTTATCATGTTCTGGACCCATTTTCACAGTTCCTACTGGGTGGTATATGCTTTGTGCCAAATGGCGTATGTAGCATTCCCAATATGCATCAGAATCATATTGAATTTCATCGCATTCTGGTATTCTAATTCTTAAAATTTCTCCTTCATTTTCTTTAAATATTTTTGTTTTTACAAATTGGATTTGATTTCGGATACCACGAATTAAAGTATCAACATCGTATTTATTTGTTAAATAATTTGGATAAATCTTTGGTTTATCATCATATTTAGATGATCGTAATTTAACTTTACCTAGTGATTTAGGACGAAGAAGTACTATTTCAACAATTCCAATATCATTTAATTGACTTGCAGTTATAAATTGATTCGTAATATTTTCTTCATAACCAAGTAATAGTAGAGCGTTACCTATGTCCTGTGATTGTTTTCTGATTGATGCATAATAAATTTGGATATCTGGGATTGAACTATTTCTGCCAGTCGAATCTATCATCCCAAGAAAACTTACTGCGCTGTTCAAAGGACCCGCACGAAATACAGCGTATTGGTAAATACTGCTTAATAAATCTTGTATTGATGCTGGTATAGCTGTTGATTTGTGTAGTGTGAATCCCAATAATATTCCAATATGGTCTTGTAAATTATAACCAACAGCTAAATTTTTAATTACATCAATTCTATTTTTCCTTAAATGCTTTGCTGGACCAATTCCAGACAACATAAGAAGTTGTGGTGAATTGATTGCACCAGCTGACAAAACTACTTCTTTTTTAACCCGAACTGTATATTCTTTGGTTCCATTTAAAACGAAGCTTACGCCAGTTACTTCTTTATTTTTATTAATATTTATTTTATTAACAAAAGCATGTTTGACGACGTGTAAATTTGGTCTATCCTTCGCGGAACTTAAAAATGCTTTAGCTGAACTCCATCTTGTTCCATTATATGCTGTACTTTGTGAATATGCGTATCCAACAAACGTTTTACCTGTCAAATCAGCAACTTGACGATAGCCCAATATTTCCGATGCGGTTTGAAAAATAGTTACAATTGGATCTTTATACAAAAATTGTTCTACTTTTAACAAACCACCACTCCTGTGGTAACGGCCAATGAAAGCGGGATTTTGGTTATCTTCAGACTTTTTAAAATAATACAAAACGTTTTCCCAATTCCATCCTGGATTACCTAATTTTTTCCAATTATCATAATCTTCATCATTTCCACGCATATATATCATACCATTTATAGCGCTAGTTCCACCTAGTAATTTTCCACGTGGCATATATATACCAGCTGGTATACTTAAACCAAAACCCTTTGATTTCTCAATATAATAACCCCAATCGTATTGTGTTTTAAATAACGAGAATGATAAGGTAGGAATCTAAAAGTATTTGATTGAATATAAATTATTTATATGTTAACCGACATTTTCCATTTTCAAAATTTTGCTAACCTCAGATTCCAAAGAAGGATTACCACCAGCTTCAAGAAGCAAAACATTGCTTTTTGATTCTTCGCTCAAGCGATTAGCAACTACAGAACCTGCTGAACCAGCACCAATAACAATGAAGTCATAGTTTTGAAGTTCTATGATAGAAATTTTGTTGAAAAGAATCTAGCTTTAACTTGTTTGTGTTATTTTTTTATGATCGATAACTTACCAATATTTTTTATATTCAACCCATCATCGTTAGGCCACATATTCGGAGATGAAATTTCACATTGTGCTGCTATTATTGTTTGGATTAATAATCCAAATAATTGCGCACCCGGTCCCACACTAGCACTAGAGCATGGTAAACTTATGCTTGTTGAATTCATTTTATTTACTTGTTTCAACCACAGATCACTGTAGACTACTTTTCTTGCAAAAATTATAACTTAGATAGAGATATTCTCAAATCGATTTTAAATTAATTAATTCAAAATGTTTTGTATGCATTTGTGTCAAAAATATAAAAAAATAACTCACAGTATGTTTTTATGCTTTTCGGTAGATTTCATATAAAATCTACCTATTCCAATGTGTGTCATCTCTGAATAACGGAAAAAAAATTTTAATATAATATAATAAGTGAAAACCGGCAATCGATGTTTTAACATAATGTTACTTTACAGGCAAATAATTTATTTATTAAGTTTTATTAGAAAACAATAAAGAAAACAAAGGTTTTCCTACAATTTAACTATTATATATATTTTAGCTTGTTAGACCATCTTCGGGAGTGCATAAGTAGTCAGTACGAGTACGACTTAAGTTGACCTAACAAGCTGAAATATTTATAGAGTAACAGTTAAATTATTCGAATTGATACTCCAAAAAATTAAGCAGATTGAAAGCTTAAAACCAATCGTCAATAAAAATAAAATATGAATGCAACACTCAGAATTTCAACCTGGAATGCAAACGGGTTAATCAACCACACCACAGAAGTTGATATGTTTTTGAAGCTAGAAAAAATAGACATTTTTCTAGTATCAGAAACTCACTTTGTTAAATCATCAAATATAAAAATACTTGGATATAAACTATATCATGCAATTCATTCAGCAGAAAAAGCGAGGGGAGGATCAGCAATACTAGTCTGAGATAACATAAAGCACCACGAAGGTATTAAAATCGAAGAAGAAGTAATGCAGGTCACGTCGATAACAGTTATTACTACACTCAAAAAAAAAACCAAGTGAAACTAATAAAATTCTACATACATTTTACAATTTTTTTATAAATATACAACACACAAAAATTTTTGTAAAATTTACATTTTTACAATAAATATTGTCATTGTGAAAAAAATTATTTATAAACACTACAAATTCTTTTATTACATCCAACAAAAGATTTTAAGGTTTATAAATTAAATTATGAAAATGGCAGAAACATTTTTTGGCTTAATAAATATTTTGTAAAATCTTCAAATTAAAAATTTAAGTTTATCAGAGATATTGTGAAATTTATAAAACTTATTAAATTGTTTTCACAAAAGTTTTAGAAAAAGTACAAACCCTTTTATAGTATCAACAAAAAGCATTTATGGATTTAATAATATTTTTTTGTAATATATATAAATATTATATATATATATATATATATATATATATATATATATATATATATATATATATATATATATATATATATATATATATATATATATATATATATATATATATATATATATATATATATATATATATATATATATATATATATATATATATATATATATATATATATATATATATATATATATATATATATATATATATACATATACATATATAAACATGCACATGTATCATATGGGAACTCCGTCAATAAATAAAACACTTTTTTGCATACATTTGCTATATTTTGTAAATAGTTTCTAGTTAAAATTTTTTACAATATTTTATAAGCCTATTCGGTGTGTTGAATTGAATGAATTTTCGTTTTCTAAATTACTAAATTAAAAATCGCAGTTTCTCTAATTCATCAGGAAAAGGAAACTTTTTTGGGATCCGGAACACTAAATCCTAAAGAAAGATACATGTTTGTTTTACATTTTCTTTCCTCACTTAATGTGATGTTAACGTAGTGTATTAAATGAAATAAAATTGCAGATTATCCTTATGTTATAATATTGAGAAAAATGCTACGTCACTAAATGGTTTTACTTTTTCTTGTGGCATAGGTTTAATTTGCCATTTTAAATCTTTTTCGATCTGTAAACAAATTTAAAAAATAAATAATTATCAACTTTTTCATCAAACTTGCATGCTGCATGTTTATGCTTACCAATTTCTAACCCTATGGTTTCCTCTACTGTTAAAAATTAAGAAATATATCTCCCGTTAAGGCGTTGAATTTAATTAATTTTAGTCTTGTAACACAAGGGTTTCTCCAATTTTGGTTTAGTTCTGCCCATGAACAATTATTTTTTTGTCATGAACAGTTCTCCCTACTAAGGTTAATTTTTAAAAAGCACGAGTTTTATAAATGTTTAATTTAATGAGCTACTATGAGATTTAAAAATTTTTGTTGTGTTTAAAGGTTAAAAAAAAACATTTTTGATAATAATATTTTAAGTAATAATTTTTTAACAATTTACTATGCAAAATTAAAAAATAATAATGTTTATATCTCATCGATTGTTTTTTATATTTTCTTTTATAATTTTAAAACTTTATTAATTCACAAAAAATTGGGTTTTCTGCGATATTTTTGGAAATTATAGAAATTTTTGAATAAATTATTATCTCTTTAGTTTTTTTTTAAATTTCCATAGTTTTCAAAAAAAAATTGCCGAAATCTAAATGATTAGTATTACGTAGAAAAGTAATGAAATTATAAGGCAAAAAATAAAATTTAACGGAGATATCCACCCTCCATCCCTTATTATTTTTTAATACTTTTTATAACAAATAATCAAAAACTGTAATTGTATTTATTTCAATTAAAAAAAGACTTTCTCATTCATTAAAACAAATAAAAATTTGAAAGCCGTTAAGTTGTTAGTGAAATACATCAAATTGAACATATATGAAACTCGTGATTTTTAAAATTACACCTAACTTAAAGGGAGAATCACTCGCGATTACAAAAACTTTTCTTCCTTATGAAATGTTGTTTTTTATTTTCTCTTCCACTGTAAAAAAAGATAAAACAAATCAAAAAGTTTGTGTTAAAAAACCGAATTTCTGGTTTAAAATTCGTGATTTTGACCTATGTATGGATGTACCACGTCAAACGGATCAACGCTGAGCTCAAAATTCTATTAGTCGTTGAAAGTTGAACCCTTTTCTGACCTTTGCTTGCTAAGCACGAACATACCCTTAAACATTTTGATATAATAGTTAAAAAAATTGAAAAAACGGTTTCTATTAAAAGATGCGATGAATTTTACAAGTATAGCAGTTAAACAGTTTAAGAAACTCTATAATCTTGCTTATATTTGCGCCATAAACAAATTTTTTTACGACAGAGAATTTTGAACACAGCCTTGATGCGTTTGAGATAAAACGTCCCATATATATAAAGAATGTAGACTCTAAGTTAAAACAACTTACCATACATTCAGTAAGGAACGGATTTATTATAGCTCGCCAGTTGTCCTGCTATTCCAGTCGCCATATTTTGATTCATTTTTATTACATTATTATTGTCCATCAAAATTGAACGTAGTCGACAATTTAAACTATTATCATAATATCATCATAATATTAATTATTATGTATTAACCATCAAAAGTGTCATTTAAAACGACGATGATGTTAATACTGTTCAAACTAGGGACTATCACTACCACTATTTATTATATATAGACCACTAAATTAGCACAATTTAAAAAAAATTACTTTTCTACTTAGACAACCAGATTGTAACTGAAAAGGTTTAATACCAATTTTCGTTATGACTTCAATTTATAAACTTTTATAAAAGTGCTTGTAAAAAGAATTTTGTTTTTGTAAAATAGTTGTTGATTTTTTAAATTGCAAAAGTCTCTTTGTAAAGTTTAAAAAAAAATCTTCAATATTCGTATTAAGTTTTACAACAAAAATTGTAGAATGTTATTTTTCTGTTCACAAAATTTTACAAAATTTTGTACAATTGATTTTCATTTTGTTATGGATACACGATTTATGATTTAAAATTTAAAAAAATCAACATAATCTTAAAAATATTTTTGTCAAAACAATAAAAAAAAGTTGTAATTAGAAATATTTATGATTTTGTACTTTTTTAATCCAAATCACAAAAACAATTGGTAAGTTTACAAATGTTTTTCATATTTAAAAAAGTATACAAAATTTTCTATAAAGTTTAGGATTTTTTGGTAAATTCACAAAAATATTTTGTTAGCAATTTTACAAAACGATTTTGTAAATCTTACCTGCAATATTTTTTTGAGTGTAAAAATAAAAACCTTGTTGTAGCCGCTATATACTGTCCACCAAAACATAATTTGAAGGTCTTGGATGATGTCATCACGCCAGCGTTGTATAGGTCTTCCTCTTCGACGAACACCAGCTGGTTGTTGTTGGGACGCTTTTTTATCATTCTATCAAATGGAGCCTTTCTACATGACCAAAACATCTAATCCGGCTGGGTTTAATGAATCCGATTACATCGCAGTCTCCAAGAAACTGTCTGATTTCATCATTCATTCTGATTCTATACTGGTTTTCAGCAACTTTGCATGAACCATAAATTGTTCGTATGACCTTCCGCTCGAATGTTGATAGAATTCTACAATCGGAGGAAGTCAGTGTCTAGCTTTCACTTTCAAAAGTAAGCACAATTCGGATTAATGCTTTGCAAAGTGTGAGTTTGCACGACTGCGAAAGATGTTTTGATCGCAAAAGTTTTGAGTATGCGTAGAAAACTCTGTATGCGGCAGAGACACGGCTTTTAATATCTGCCTGCATGTCATTTGACGATGTTAATACAGACCCGAGGTTGAAGTTTTCAACGCGTTCTACTTCATAGTCGCCCAGCATTTAGATTGCCGGAAGGTATGTTCCTCGATGTTGTTAAAAGTTTATTTTTGCCGGTGTTGATGCATAATCCAAGTCGTTTAGCATTTCTTTCAAGCTGAGAGAGACTTTCCTTAATATCGCTTGGTCTACGTCCGAAAAGCGCAATATCATCTGCATAGCCAAGAATTTGACTAGATTTGTTAAATACGCAGTTTTGTGTCTTAATTCGGCTTTTTCTTATCGCGTACTCAAGCGCCAAATTAAATAGTACGGGCGTGAGTGCATCACCTTATCGAACACCTGATGTTATATCGAAAGGATCAAAATCTAACCCTTCGATTACTATTCTACAGTTTGATCCCGATGTTGTGAGTTTGCAGAGAGAAACATGTTTCGCTGGGATACCGAGGCATATGAGTGCGGACCAGAGGTTGTCGCGGATGATGCTATCATATGCTTGCTTGAAATCAACGTAGAGCTGGTGAATGCTGATGTTGTACTCCCAACATTTTTCCAGGAGTTACGAAGCGGAAGATTCGCGTTAAAGATGTCATTTAATAGTAGAGTTTGCGGCATTGTGTTGAAAGCTTTTGGTAAGCTAACTCCCGGGTAAGTAAAAGCTACGGGGCCAAGACGGTGCCATAGCTTTGGGGGTTGGGCTAGGTTTAACATTTTCAGACGGCCCAAGCTTGGACTGATGTCTGGTCCAAGTCTGGCAAATAAGACTTGGGCCAGGTCTACCAAACGAATTTTTTTTCCAGACCTTTATATGGGTGGAAAGAGGTTGTGGAAAGAGTAACGTATATGAAAATAAAGATAAACACAATATGGCCTGCACATGTTTACAATGCATTAATTAGTCTGGTTAATAACGCGTAATATAATAAACTGAACCTTGGTTCAGTATAGGCATTTACAACTGGCCCAAAGCTAACTAGCCAAGGCTTGGCTCGCTAATGCTGGCCCGCTAATGCTGACCCGAGAATAGTTCGTTGTTTAACATTGGGAACTCCCACCCGGCCTGCGACTAAGTTTCTTCCATCACAGAACCGTTTTTGGTTCAAATCATCACTGATATTGTTTTGGTTTCTGCCCGGCAGCCATTTTGGTGTGGATCTAAGTTGTCTTGTTAGCCAAGGATCGGTCTGTATGTTTTTTTCATTTTATTCAGACTGCCCAAGTTTTAAGATGGGGCTCATTCTGACTGTTTTACAGATATAGGGTATCTGGAGAGTATTTAGAGATGTGGTAAGGTGAGGTAGGACAATCCCTTAGATCCAATGTGTTTGAGGATGATGACAGAGAACCACCGGTTCAATAACGATTGATGGCTTGATTTTTTTTATGGTAATATCATCTTTGAAAAGTCTGATATCCTTTATGTTCCAAGAATTAAGTTTACAGATATGTCTTAACATTGATCAGGCTTCCTTCTCGGGTTTGCGTTATTTTTCTGTAAAATGTGTTTTAAATTTTGTTGCGCACTTTCTAGGAATTTTGGTTGGGATATTATTGAAGATCGTGCAGTTGTTTCCAGGTTGGAAAAAATGAATTAAGCTCCTAATGAACTTCCAAAACCTTTTGCTTGTTCCAAAGCTTGATTTACTCTCTATTTCTCACCATTTCTTTCTTTTGTGTTGTGTTACGTTACTAATCTGGTAATTTGCTTTATTAAAGTCCGAAATTCTAGAGTCAGTTCAGTTGGATCTACTTTACGGAAGCCATCTTTTTCAGTGCCCGGTGCAGATACTTTTTGAAAGTTTTCTTTTATGTTCTGAATTCTATTGGCTGAAATCTAGCGTTTTAAAAAATCGTTTACTGAATTTAATTTTGGGAAAATTATCCCAGTCTACTTTGTTAAAATTAATGTAGGTTTTCTTCTAGGTTTTAATTTGATTGATGGAACGGCTTAGATCGGCACATGATCAGATCGCAATGGAATTTCATTTCTCCACTCTGTAAGTAACATAAAAAACATATTGACAAGGGAAATATCTGGAGAAGAGTATGAGTTATTTGTTACCCTTGTTGGCTGTGATTTCTTGAGAGCTCCAAAATGGGAAAATGGGAGCCCATGAGTCGGTCGAAAATAAATGCTCGATGGATGGTTCATAACCTGTATCACAGCTGGTTTATTGGTGGAATAGAAATATTGACTGTTCTAGTCGATGCATGTTGGTGACCTCGGCTTCAGCTCGAGAGTTTGCTTTTTATTGTTTGTGGTAGTGGTGAGTTGCTTATATCCAGTTATATTTTACTGTGGTTGACGTTAGCCAAAGCTCTAAGAGTCCCAGAATGACTATAGAAAAGTGCGATGATTTGATCTTTATTTTATTTATATTGCAATAATATGGCGAGCAGTTGTCGTGATGTGTCTCTTGAACCCATATCGGTGAGCCATTGGCATTAGATGTTCCCGCACTGTAGGAAGTATGAGGCACTTCATTCGTTTAGCAATTGTGATAATAGTAATATTTGTCTATATAATTGGGAATCATTTAACACTTTCTGGTTTTAGAAGAGGTTTTGCTCGACCAACCTTCCACAGACTAGGTATTTCCATGCTATTGATAGTGCGGTTCAACAAACTTATTTTGCATTCCATGCTGATGCGTGATGCGATTTTCGTGGTTTAACATACTTGGTGACATTAGCATTTATAAACTAAATGGATTCAACGATGGTCATCCTATAGTTTCTTCCTAATGTGGAGTGAACGTATTGGGCGTTGGCACACCATTGAATGATATTACAACGTTGCTTGATTTCTGCTGCGGGTATTAAAACCGTTTAATGTATTGTTCTAGATGTCTCTACGCTTACCATGAATGTGTTCCTATTTTTGTATTATTGGTTGACATTTCTTAGATTTGTAGGTTGTTCGGATTTGTGTTTCGTAGTTTATCACTTCCATCTACCAAACTTTCTGCGTCACTGTATTGTAGTATTTCGATGGTATCGGCTTTCGAAAAGTTGGTGTATATGCTGCGGTCAACCTTGGTTATTGGTCTGTGAAACAATATCATTATTGGAATATGTTCTGAAGATAGTCCTGTTTTTGCTTTTCATACCATACTGTTAAGGAATAATTTACTGGTCAGTGACAAGTCTGGAGAGCTTCTTTTATTAGAAGTGATACGTCTAGGCAATGCTTTAATAAGATTGCCAAAATCTGCTGATCGATTTGTTTATATAATTTGATCTCTTGTTGATCATTAGCCAAGGTCGAGTGCCATGTACTCAACATGGTGAGAATTCATGTCACCCAAGATTTAGCAATCATTGTAACATAACTGGGGACTGATGTTGGCAAGGTCGTGTAGGACCTGTCCTATAGGACAGCAGCTTACAAGTGGTATATACGTTTACCGTGGCGTTGCATTTCATAGCCACAGGTTTTGTGATTGTGTGTTTGCAAGAGATAAGCTCTCTTCTCTATTCCAGCTATTTGATGAAGAATATTCCAATGATTACTCTCTTAACGAAAAAAATGCTTGGAAAAGACTATGTAGCGGAGATTGGCGATCGCTGGTTTGATGGCGCTGGGTTGTATTGTTACTAATGTGCTAGGCAGATTTTTTCGCTGGCAAACCTTTAATTTGACTAAATCCTCCAACTTCCATATTTGCATATATTCGTTATCCATAATAATCTACTTTTTTGTTTTTTTTTCAGGCATCGGAACTTCAATGAACTCTTCCCGTAACATTACGTCCGATGAAGATGAAGACTTAAACGTGGACGGTGATGATACATATATTTATGGACCGTCACAATATGGTGAACGAGATATAATTCCAGTTGCCCACGACAATAAGAAAGAGGATAGCAATAGTTTATATTTAAGAAATTTAGTAATAGGAAATAATATAGGTCACACAAATATTACATTGTCAAACAAACCAACATACATAAATGCAGACGAACACACTCTTAATAATAATATTAATAATAACGATGATAGTATGAATAATGTTTCTGACGAAAATCAACCAATGAATAACAACAGCAATCACAATAATCACTCAACAACATTAATAAATCATCAAACAACTTTGTTGTTGAGTCATGATTCGAATGAACAATCCTCCAATCTTAAAATTATCGAATCACTTCGTTTTAAAATAAAAGATTTAGAATTTCAAATAAAAAATAAAAGTAAATGTTTAATTTGTTTAGATGAGTATAAAATTCCTGTCGTATCGATCTGTTGTTGGCACGTTCATTGTGAAGAATGTTGGTTACGGACATTAGGCGCAAGAAAATTATGCCCTCAATGCAATATGATAACATCACCAACAGATTTAAGAAGAATATATATGTGATTTTATAAGATAACAGTATATAGATATGAAAGGTTGTGTTCTTATTGTTTATTTTTTGTAAATAAGTTTTGTACATTCATAGTAAGATATGAAAAAAGTTTAAGAATAAATGAAGATCTTGTTGATTTCTAAGGTAAAATACAAATATTTTTACATGCAACCACCAATTTTATATTAGCAACAATATTATATTTTTTAACTTAAATAGTTATACTAGAACCGAAGGTAGAAACATAGTTTCTCTTCTTAGTTCTTTGTTGCATTTTAGATTCGGGCACCTTGGAAAGGTAAATTAACGAATCGTTTTCTGGCGGTCTTTAAATTTTCATAGAGTCAAGCGATGAGAAAGGACGCATACATATACCGAAACTTCTGTTTATTCGGTTTTGTTTTTTTATTTCTTAATATGTTAATGTTAAAAGACGCAGATCGGAATATTTTCGAAACAGCAAAAGTGCCTCCTTAAGTTATACAATCCAGGCAAAACGAAATAACTTCTATTTTTTTTTAAAGTCAAATAGTTTTATATTTAAGTTACATTACATGCGAATATTTAAAAAATTATTTACCAATTTCAAGAACAAAGTTAAAAGTTCAATATCGAGTTGGTTGAAATAAATCTAAGATAATCAGATTTAAAATGCTAATAATATACCAACACTTGACTTTCAAGCAACTTAATGTATTTTTTTTTTTGTAATCGTAATTATACAAATTAGCTATTATTGAAAAATAAAATATTTTTATAATTAAAATAGTATTTTGTAAATAATTTTAAATGAAACCAATGTTACGATAAGAGTCGGGATATTTAAATAAGGCTTTAGAGGACTAAATTTTACAATTGCTCTTAACATTTTCTATTTTATATATTTTTATTTTATTCTATTTATATAGAATTCCATTGGAATCCAACTACAACTAAGTCATCAAATAAGAAGTAGATTAAGAATCAACTCGAGGTATAAGTTAGTTTTAAATAATTACAATCGTGACAGCGGTGGGATTGTATGTTTTACAAAATGATTTTATTAAGCGAGTTAAGAGTTACAGAGCCAAAAATGGAAATAAAATAAAAGGAGTCATCAACAACTTGAAACAAATATAAATTAGTTGTATGTTAATAAATTTGGCATACCCTTTCTTTACCCACCATGGAGCTTGTTGGATACCGAGGCAGTTATCAAAATCATTGTGAAGCTACCATGTACATTCATGTAAGTAAAATTGTTCGACTGAGATTTGTACTAGTAGGTGAGTTTTGAGTTAAATCATTTCCAGAATATTGAGAATATTGACCCCTAAAGCAGGGTTTTAATCTATCGTTGAAAACTCGAATATGCCGCTCTTTACGGTCAATAACGAAATTTTTATCGTCGCGGCTGATGACTTGGAAAGCACCTTCGTATGGCGGTTGTGCTTTACGTTCTGTACGTACTAAGTCCGTATGTAAGAAGACATGCGAACAAGACTCAAGGTTTTTGGAGACGAAAACATTAGGAGAAGTGTGTCTTGACGCAATAGAGGGACGAAGGTGATTCAAATTTTGTTTCAGTTGTGAAACGAAATCAGATCGAGGAGTGGAATTAGCATTTTGGCTGAAGAATTCTCCAGGGAGACGTATGTTTGTACCGTAGACGATCTCAGCTGTTGAAGGTTGGAATTCTTCACGGAAAGTGGTTCGTAAACCAAGTAGTATTGACGGTAATATTCGTTCGGTTCCAACGTTCGATTAGTCCTTTACATTTCGGATTGTAACTTGTTGTGCGTTTATGTTCGAAACCGATAAGTTTTGACAACTCATTGCAGAGATTGGATTCGAATTGGGTGCCCTGATCAGTGAAGAGTACTGAAGGTACTCCTAAGCGAGAAGTCCAATCGGAGTAGAGAGCTGATGCTACCGTTTCAGCTGTGATATCCGAGATATGAATGGCTTCAGACCGTCGAGTATAACGGTCAATAATTGTGACACAAAGCGTTTGTCCTCACTCCTCAGAGGTCCAAGGTAGTGGACCAATAATGATATGTATCTCGGAAAATCGTTGAGAAGCTTGAGGATAATTACCTAAAGGAGATTAAGTATGGCGAGAAACTTTTGCCTTTTGGCAAGCCAGGCAGTTCTGTGCCATTTGTCGTACATCCTTTTTAATGGATGGCCAAATAACTTTTTCAGAAAGAAGTTTGACAGAACTGTGGGCTCCTGGATGAGATAAATTAAGGAGACTTTCGAAAACAGATTGTCGAAATTGCTTTGGAATAAAAGGTCGTGGATTACCAGAAGAGGTATCACATAAAATAGTGTTGGCATTAGAATTGCCAAACGATACTGGAAAGGATCGGAATTGAAGTGTGGGACTAGTGTCCACTAATTCCTTAAATTTATGACAATGGTGACAGCGGTATGTTCTACAAAATGATTTTATTAAGCGAACTAAGAGTTACAGAGTCAAAAATGGAATTAAAATAAAGGGAGTCATCAACAATTGGAAACAAATATAAATTAGTAGTATGACTTCGACAAGCTTTGGAATCCGAAATATAGACGAGCTACGATTCCTTGGATTTGAGATTTGTATAAATGGACATTTAAATAAATTCAAGAGGAGGAGGTAGCATTTGTAAAATTCGAAAAGTATTGAGGTGGCGTCGTGGAGCTTGTTGGATACCGAGGCAGTTATCAAAATCAATGCGAAGCTACTATGTACATCCATGTATTAAAATTGTTCAAAATAAAACGATTGCTGCATAAAGCTGGTCATAAATCGACAAATATGAGCGTATTTTTTTCCATAAAACGAAAATATCTACAAACATGCATTCACACACCCGTTGTTCGTTTGCCTGCCGGGAACCACAGGTACTAATGGGCATTATACAGGAGGCAGTCAGCTACAAAAGAACGCTAGAGCTGACTTCTTCCCGTCATGGTTAAGTGTATCCAAATAAATCTTAACCACTGCGAGGCGGTACAGACCGTTAGAGATCAGAAAGTGGACGTGGCATTGATTTGCGAACAATATAGAACCCCTGTTGGGGATGGGAACTGGGTTGAAGACAGGACGAGCAAAGCTGCTATTTGGACCTGCAATGCCCTTCCTTTTGAACGCAGATCCAGCCGTCAGCATGAGAGTTTTGTTTATGCGAAAATCAAAGATGTCCACTTCTACAGCTAATACATTCCTCCTAGCACCCCCACTGGACGAATTCGAAGAGACAATTGACCGACTAATAAGAGACGTTAGAGGTAAGTCACCCATCGTAATTGCGGGTGATTTTAACGCTTGGGCCGTTGAATGGGGAAGTAAACGTACTAACCCTAGAGGTAGGGCATTACTTGGAGCATTTGCCAGACTTGGTCTGGTCCTGCTCAACCATGGTACCACGGAGACATATAATAAAGGAGAAGCAAGTTCAATTATTGATATCTTTTGCAAGTGGGACACTCTCGAGAGGGGCACAAGGGACTTGTATACACATAGTGATCATCGTGCTATTGCATTTGAAACCCAACCACAGCGGTTTGAAAGGCGCCAAGTCAAGCGAAAGGCGCAGCAAAATGGATAGAAAATCAAAGAGTTGGACACGAAGATGCTGGATTACATGGTTGAATGCATGCCAATACCGGAGAGTGGTGCCAAGCTAGGAGCAGAATTTATTGCGAGATATTTTAAAAGCACCTGTGATGCATCTATGCCGCGTAAAAGCAACGGTAATGGACGGTGTACAGTATTCTGGTGGACCGAAAACATTGCCCGTTTGAGAAAAGAGTGCCTCAAACTCCGGATGAAATGTACACGAAGGAGAAACCATGAGCACTATGAGCAGTTCCAAAATGATTTTCGCGAAAAGCGAAAAGAATTGCGGAAAGCATTTGCTAATAGTAAGAGCAGATCATTCCAGTGTCATATACATGGTGTCCACCAGGTATGGAATTCTGGAAAGTCATGGAAAGTCAGGGGATTTTATTTTGGTCAGGGAAAGTCATGGAAAGTCATGGAATTTTTGTTATTTTCTGGAAAAATTTTATTTTAACAAAAACTTTTTTATAAAAATAAAAATTATATTGCATGCATTCTTAATATTTTACTTATGTCTCCTTTATAAGTATTTAAAATATATTTGTAAGCGACATAGTTTATATTAATACAATCTATCAAATGTTATATTTTGAATGTCATTTCTTAAAAATTTTTTGATACTCTAAATTTTATGTAAACGTTCAAATTAATATTTTTTCGTCAATGTGCAAAAGATCCCTTTACATTCTGTCGCTATGGCAGCTGTGATCTCAACAATTACTAATCAGGTACTAACTAACTGGCAAGAGAATATATTTATAAAAAACAATGAGATCAGCAACAGTGCGATGAAGTTTAAGGGCATCAAGATTTGCTGTTAAATTTCGATCACGCACAAATCTAATATGATGCTTTGAACAGACTCTAATACAGCCGTTAGGGAAACAGATGCAGCGCTCAAACTTGACTTCAATACTTCATACAGGGACGCATATAGGACTTATAAATATTAAGTGAATAATGTGGAGTGAAATATTTTTTAACCTTACACATGCTCATTGTTATTGTTATTAAATGAACGATTTATAGTAAGTCATCTGCAATGGTGAATGGTCCCAATAAACGAATGCTTTCGCATTAACGTATTTAATCTCCACACATATTGTTTGAAATATCGTTGGAAAACTCAGTTTTTAAACTAGAAAAAATAGCTGTATTTTTGGAATTAAACTTTATCAAATTTTGATTACCACAATCGGAATTTTGAGCTACTAGTTTACTTTTAGTGCTGCATATCTGCGGGGGCGATGTATTTTATCATTTGAAGATTGGGTGAGCAATATTTTGTGCTGTTTTACCATCTGCAAAACTATTTATCGGGTTACTCTGGATTTACAACAGTTCGTTTATATAAATTAAAAATAGAGTGGGGACAAAATTAGCACTAGAGTGCACCAGCTTTAATTAATTTAGACTCAAAAAAAAAGCCATCTTAGTAAATGTTGTAAATTTCGCAATATTCTACAAATACGTTATGGATGATCATTTTTCTAAGGAGATCAAATCAATGCTACCCGACCTTGCTACATTGTTTCGTCCCATCACACACAGTTGAAAATGAGCTGAATATGTAATGCAATTTGCTACATATATATAGGTCCTAAGGAAGTCACGTTGTCAAGTTGTTTTATAATAAACAATGCAAAGCTTGCTTTAAAAATAAATGTAATGCTCTTTGCATTAGCAAGTTGTTTTCAAACTTCTAGCGTAGCAAGTTGTTTTAAAATTCCTACCATTTTTATAAAAAATAAATTATGTTGTTAGAGTTGTACTAAAATTTGTAGTTTTGCGTTAGAATAAGTTTTAATGCAAAATTTGCTTTGCAATTTAATAATAACTTGCTTTACATAACCCATATAGCAAAGCTTGTATTAAAACTTGCAGTAATTTTTCGACTGTGTGGTTGTCTTCCAAAAATGTTTGATACATGTGAATGAATAGTTGAATATTTTGGATAGCACTGGGAGTAAAGCTGTTGGTCTATCAATGATTTGAAATATCACATCTTGTTCCTTTTTTGTGGATCGACTGATATTGGACTTCTAGCACAAAGAAAAAAATACTATAAATTTATAAAATCTGTAGAAAATTTTACTTAAAGTGAGTGCAAGTTCTTTTGAAAATTTGCTCGGAATAATAATTTGGATGTTGTCCAGCTTTGTTGATGTTTAACCCACCTTTAAAAGTTTTTTTGACAATTTTGGGTTTGAATTTTGAAACCAAATTCTTTCATATAAACTCCTGAACACTGAATTTGGGGTATTTATTCTGGAGTTTTCAGAATAGTGGTGTTTGAAGCAAAGCATTTCGAACCAGAAAGGCTTTCAATGATAGGAAGGTCAAAAGATTTAGTACACGTAGTACAAATAGAATAAGAATTAATGGCACTGTAAACACTTTTCAAATTGATATATTCGAAACCCAGGTAAGAATGAGCTAAGGGACCAAACTTAGGCCAAGCTCGCGCCACAGATTTTGTGGTTTGGGCCAAGCCTAACATTTTCAAACGGCCCAAGCTTGAACCAAGTTTGGACTGACGTCCTGGGGCCAAAATTTGTAGTTTTGACAATGATGATTGAATGTAAAGCTATTTAAATAATCGTTCTGGAAACCTATATGTAGTTCTACAACTAGGGGTCGGTTGTACAATAGCAGTTTAGCTAAAGCTTAGTAGAACCCGATAGGAGCTTAGGTTAGGTTACAAGTTAGGCTAGTTTCTTGAACCAACAAAATTGGGCGCTCAACTTGAACCCTGGCTTAAGCTCACACTTGCGACTAAACCGCAATTGTTCAACGCGTAACTGAACAGAATATCAGGTTTAGCATAATTTCAGCTTAAACCTCGGCTGAACTGCAATTGTACAACCGGCCCTAAGACTTTTATGTAATTAATTATTTATCAGAATTTTAAATATTTTGTATATCTTTGTTGGAATTAAAACATGTCTCATGTCATGTAACATCGACTCAATCAAAACATTTATACATTTTAGTTTTATTTGTTTACAAAACTATTAGTTTTATTTTGGATTTTTGAGATCAATTAAACTCAAGTAAGTAAGGAAGTAATTGGAATATTTTCAATTCAAAGGTATGGTTTGAAGTTTCTCAGAAAAAAACTACAATTCACATTTTACGTGTTCTCCGTGTTCATCCGATCCGAAACGCGTAAAATGTGAATTGTAGTTTTTTTCTGAGAAACTTCAAACCATACCTTTGAATTGAAAATATTCCAATTACTTCCTTACTTACTTGAGTTTAATTGATCTCAAAAATCCAAAATAAAATTTAAAATTCCCTTAATGTAGTCTAATGTTAATACATATAGAACTACAAATTGACCAAGTGTCAGCCATTGATTTCACATTGATTGGAAACAATCAATAATGACTATACAATCGTGACTTAGAATGTTAATTAGAATAGAAATGTTCCCCATTCTATGAATTCACACAAAGTATTGTCTAGAAATTTAATGCAAAAAATCCCATACTATTAGTTTTATTTAAAAAAAGTCATGGAGTTTTCATATTTTTGGTCTGGAAAGTCATGGAAAGTCAGGGAATTTGGTTTCGAAAAAATAGTGGACACCATGATATAGATGAAGTTCAGAATAACCCATGGGGAAGTGCGTACAAAATTGTGCTTACTAAACTTGAGGGTGTGCAATCAGCTGCACCAGTGAGCCCAGATATAATGGCTGAAATTGTGTTCGGTATTTTTCCACACCACGGTCACTTCTCCCAACCTCGTGAGTTGCAAATTGACGATAATTCAATTTCGACTGTCACCACCGAAGAGGTCCTACACGCGTTGCTCAGATTATCCGTTAATAGCATGCCCGGTCTAGACGGCATCCCAAATAGGGCCGGGAAAAAATATCGATATATCGATATCGGATTATAATATATCGATATTATCGATACATCGATATTATCGATAATATCGATAGTATCGATATTTATCGATATATCAATATATCGGTTTTATTGATACTCTTTTGATATCGATATTTTCGATAATTTTTTAAAAATCGCCCGGCCCTAACAACTAGGGCCGGGAAAAAATATCGATATATCGATAAATTTCCATAATTATCGATGTACCGAATATCGATATCGTGATATAATATATCGATATTATCGATATATCGATAATATCGATATTATCGATATTTTTTTGATATCGATATTTTCGATAACTTTAAAAATATCGTCCGGCCCTAATCCCAAATATCGTCTTAAAAACAGCGATAAAAAAGAAGCCGATAGTATTCGAAAATATCTACACTGCGTGCCTAAAAGAAGGGATATTTCCTGAGGAATGGAAGCGCCAACGCCTTGTGCTTATACCGAAAGGTGACAAGCCACCAGGAAAACCATCGTCCTACCGCCCACTGTGCATGCTGAACACAACTGGAAAGATCTTTGAGAGAATTATTGGTACTCGACTTGAGCAACATACTGAAGGCGAGTGGGGCCTTTCTGATCGGCAGTTTGGTTTCAGAAAGAAGCGCTCTATCGTTGATGCGATCTCCGCAGTATGTGAGATAGCGCATAAAGCTTTGAGTGGTAAAAGATGGCTAGAGGGTGATCAGTATTGTGCTGTTGTCACTCTGGATGTTGAAAATGCCTTTAAATCTGCCAACTGGAACCAAATCATGAGAGCCCTAGATGAACTGCATGTACCTGACTACCTGCTACGTATAATAGCTAGTTACTTCACGGAAAAAACTGGTCTATGATACCGAAGCAGGTCCTAAGAAGTACAATATAACAAGAGGAGTACCCCAAGGATCGGTCCTAGGGGCCACTGCTATGGAACATCATGTACGATGGTGTTCTCAGAGTACGTGTGCCGGAACAAACAACGATTATTGGCTATGCAGATGACATTGCCATAGTTGTTGTAGCCAAGAACCTCACGGACATAACCAGTGTTAGAGCATGGCTGAACAGCACAGAACTAGAGTTGGCCGATCACAAAACGGAAGTCGTACTAATGAGTAGCAGAAAAGTGATGGAAAGTATCGATATCTAGGTTGGTGGACAGATCATAAAATCTGGCCAGCACCTAAAGTATCTTGGAGTCGTTCTAGACCACATACTCAACTTTAAAGACCACTTGATGTACGCTGGTGACAAAGCCAAACGAGTGGGGGGTTGCTCTTGCAAGGCTTATGCCAAACATTGGCGGCCCAAGACAACCGATCAGAAAGCTTCTCGGTAGCGTTAGCACATCAATATTGATGTATGCGGCACCCATATGGGCCTCAGCGGTGGAAACGCCATCTTATGTTAGACCTATCAAAACGGCCTACAGACTGACATCGTTGCGCATTTGCTGTACTTTTCGCACGGTGTCTGACGAGGCTGTAAATGTTATTGCGAGTAGGGTACCTATCGATATCGCAGCAAAAGAGGTATCGGCTCTGCGTATAGCAACGCGAAATGATAGGGACCGACGAATACGCGAATATTTCAACATGGACAATCATATAGAATGGGAAGCTTCAACCAACGGACCATGGACCTTTGTGATGATCCCTGACATAAAACATGGACATCAAGAAAACACGGCGATGTCAACCATCATTTGACGCAGATGATCTCAGGCCATGGATGTTTCCGTGAGTACTTATACAAGTATAAGCACGTAACGGAACCAAACTGCCTCTACTGTTAGGATAAGGCCGAGAACGCTGAGCACGTGCTTATCGAATGCGGAAGGTTTGCAAATTCGAGAAGACTTATTTAGCAGCATATGGGAGAGTCAATCACTCCGCATAGCCTCATGCAATTTATGCTGAGCTTAAAAGACAACTGAGCTGAGCTCAAAAGACAACCGGGAACAGTGAAACAAAAACCAGATGTATTAGAAATCGGAAATATTTCGCATCCCGGATAAAATAAATTGCATCTCGGGTGAATACAAACAAGTTACACTCTGACTAAATTAAATAGTTTACAAAGCATATGCGTGGTCTGTCCTCAATTTTTTTCGTTTTCTGTGCGAATTTTAATTTTCATCATTTTCCTGATAAGCATTAAACTCTTAATCCAATGTTCTAATTACGAAACCTTAACCGCTTTTTTAGGCCTACTTTTCTAAAATTTCAGTCGATCGACTACCTGATCAGCCTCTCAAAAGACTAGAAAGTTCGAAAGTTAGGTAATCGGTCTGAAGTATTTAGCTTCGCATTAGGTAATTCATGAGCTGCTAAAATACACTAAATCCCCTTAGGACTGGGAGATTTATAGGACTCAAACGAGATGATAGTCCTAGAGTCCAGTTTACTGTTGCTGAACGGTTTGACAACAATTTTCTCTTCCACTGTATTTCCCAGAACCATAAACGAACCGTACTTCCTCTTATTTTTGCTTTTAAGAAAATTATTCCCAAGAGTAGGGGCGAACACAAAAGCACATTTTCGTAGAAATTATCCGATACGTAGACACTTGCAGCTTGCCTGATATTCATTTGTGTGCAATCCATGGGTTCCATTTGAGCTATTTTAATGAGTTAAGTTATTCTTTGGCACGGGTCACATTACACCTTTATCCGGCCTATCTGTTAACCATTTTGGATGACCCCTAGAACCGATTCACGGAAACATGGTGTGAAACTGATAAATTCGTAGACGACTAGCATTGTGAAGCTTGTGAGTTCCATACCAGAAACCTAAATCCCCCTAGGTTATACAGTTCTTAGCGTAAGTGTCTTTGATTCCTTTTTGCCTTGTCATTATCTCATGTTGTTGTAGCGAGGGCGCGGTGCTGCTCTGCCGGCTCCATGTCCAGATTCAGTCAAAATAGAGCGACGGAGTTGCACTTTTTGTCGAGACTGTTGTGATGGTCCTTGGTCGGAACTGCGTTCCGCGTACTTCTGGGGCGTAGACCCGTCCATCTTAGAAGCTAAGATCCGGTTGGTCTCGCATCATAAACAACTACATGAGTAAAGTTGTTCCTGAAACTGTTAACAAGTGTCTGGCATGTGAGGGTACGACGCACAATGTAGACCACCTATGCAGTTGTCCTGATAATGTAACTAACCTGACGAAGGAAGATTTGTGGTACCCCCCAAGGGCAGTAGCAGAGTTCCTGAACCTGGCAATGGAGCCGGAGGATTAGGACCCAACCCGTCGCTACCACAACAACAACAGAAGCGTCATTATCTCATCTAACCTGTCACCTAGAGTCGATTTTTATCTTTACACTCATTTCGAGATAATTTCAACAATATGCGTTTTTTTATAAGAAATAAATGTTTATTATTTTTTCTAATATTTCTCCTTTAGTACAATAGTTTTTATTATATAATTAATTTTAGAAAGGAAAACATACCAACTCCGAAAGTAGGGACGATATTGAAAAATGTATAAACTAAACAAAAAAGCAAAATTGTGTAAAGCTAATTAATTTACTTTCGTAAATTAAAATTTTGTTCTTAGATTTAATTTGTTCAAAGTAAAGTGACAAAAAATTCTACTTTCGGTTATGCTATGCATGATCTATCTATCGACAGTATAAAAACGAAAAATATATATTTCTATAAACTAATTTTGTTGTATAATTCCTTTAATTTCATTTAATATCATTGAACCGATAACCATTTTCTCACAATTAACAATTAAACATGCATCGTTCCCCTCCTTCACTTCGATCGATAATAGAACCAAACTTTTCGATGACATCGTTTGACCTATGAAATTCACAATATTATCGTTATCAGAATATGATGATGCTAAATTTGTTATTTCATAAATTCGTTGTTGCAAGCAACGCAAATCATTTAATCCGGGTAATAATTTTATATTGCATGTATGCTCGTTCATTCCTCTTAACTTTGATCGTTCGTTTTTGAAGAAATTATTATCTAACACAGATATTGCACGAACTAATTCTCCAATGGGTGGTCGTAACGTTACATTAACCGTTCCGGCGGATGATTTGATAACAAAATTCGCTGGTTGAGTTGAATCATTAAAATCAATTCCAAGTGTTCCAAATTGTGTACCTTTAGACGATAGATTAGAAATTGGTTGAAATTCACTGAGTGACATTCCGGATGATAAATTTTTAGATGAGATTTCAATATTTGTTAATTCGTTATTTCCGTGATTGGTGAAAATCAGTTCAATTGAAATCATGTTGGATGAAGCTAAGTGTGGAGCACGTGTAAAACGATATGTTATTCCTAATCCATATCCATTAACTTTATTTAAAAGTTCCAATGAGTTTAGTGGAATATAAAACGGACCGATTAATTCTACAGTTGAGCTATTACTTGTCCCGGTTTGTTTCCCGTAGAAACTGTTATTATTCGAACCGATAGGTGACAAAAACCCACCCAATGATGGTGTTAAGAGATTCGATGACATTGGTGGGATATCATTAAAGTCCATCAACAAATCTAAATTACTTTTTTGTGGTTTTTGTTGCGTTTTGTTCTCACTGTCAACACTTAAACGATTTGTATTATTCGATTTCGGTTGCTTGTTGTGATTATTTTTTATAGGTTTTGGAGTTGGTTCTGAATCTGATTCTTCATCACTTTCTTCGTTTGATGATGAATCACTGGTGTCGTCATCCGATGATGATGATCCGGAAGAATCTTCTTCACTGTCTTCGGATGTTGGATTTTTCTCTGCCTTAATTTCTTCAATTTTTTTATCTCCAGATTCCGAATCATTTTCTGATTCTTCTTCCGAAGATGTAGACCCCGATACAGAACTATATCCTGAATTCGATTCTTTTTCCGATTCTGAATAAAATGATTTTTTCTCAAGTTTTTTATTTTTCTTTGAACTCTTTTTCGATTCTTCCACATTCGAATTATTACTTTGATTAATTTCAGTTGAATAACTATTTACCGGTTCAGCTACAAATCGTACAGTTGAGTCTGGTGCAACTTCTGGAAAATCAGGTAGATCATGATAACCAGTCGCTCGCATATTTATATAGTGTGATAACGATCCTAATTGAAATTGTTCTCGATTCTGATGTTTCGACTCCAAAGATGGTGCTGGTTTTTTTGCTAAAAATATTTCTTTTGCATGTTTCGCTAAAATTGAATTTTCATTGGCAGGAAAAATAAATTGTCGAAGAAATCGAGCCCGATCACGAATATCGTAATTTTGATCGAATCTGGCTAAATTGAAAATATATTGACACAGTAATTCGGTTTGATCGGGATTCGTTAAAAATAATTTCACCGCTAAATTCAGAACCTGTAATTTCACAATATCTTCTTCATCAATAAAAGTTTTCGCTAATTTTCTCAATACATCCGGAGCGATTTTAGGAACTCGATCATTATATTCCCCAATTAGCCATAATATAGCAGCACGTGCCGCTGGAACTGCTATGAAATCAAGTAATTTCGCCATTTGCGATATTATTTCAAAATGTTCGGTTGCTTGAGTCTGAAGTAATTTTTTTATTACAACAACACTTTCCGCTACAACATGTTCATCACGATTTGATAATAAATGAACTAATCCATTCAAACAGGTTTCAGTTACTTCATCAATCGATGCCGCACATCGTCCAATTGCTTGTATTGTCGCAGCAACAAAATCCTTATCACTACTTAATATATACGTTTGGAATTCTCTTAATATTATTGAGATATTCGTTTCCGTAGCTAAATTTGTAAGAATCTCTAATTTTAATAATTTTATATGAGTTGGATCACTCGTACGGACGAAAAATGATTTCATATATTGTTCAAAAATATGTTTCCGACTTACACTCATCGAAGCTATACATGTAAGGACAACACTTTGAACTTCTTTATGTGATCTTAGTAAACGGATTAATGCTTTTGCAACAATAACAACTTCATTGCGTGGTGCAACATGATGATATAATTGTGCAACAGACATCACAACTGATGCATTTCGACTCTGAAGCAACGGTTTTGTTTGCCGAAGCAATATTCTATGATCTAAATCTAATGTGTATGATTTTGATGGTTGTACAGTTAAATCTGTTTTGGAATGTTTTTTCTCTGATTCGGTTTCAGATGTTGTTTCATCGTAGAATGGTTTCGATGAGTTGTCTTCCTTATCGATTTCCTGAAATTTTAAAATTTATCAGTTCTGGTACCAGGGATTAAACGGATCATTTCAAAAACTTACATAAATATTAGGATCAGTAAACTGAGTTCTAGCATATCGTGTTAACATATTTATAATAATAACTTGTCCCCATTCATCAACATCAACTAACAAATTGCACAATTTTTTATAATTTTTGTGTATCAAATCCACTCTCTCTGGACAAACTTCTTCAAATGCCATAACAGCTGAACCAACAACTAATGTTGTTCGATCCGAAAGTAACTTTTCAATAACACTAATCAATTCTTCCTTTTGTTCTGCATCTAAACTATACAATTTTGGAATAGCGTGTGCAGCAGTTTTACGAACATATGGACTCATGTCAGACGCTGATTCTCTAATAGCTAACATGACGATCGGAACAATCATTGAAACACGAATACTTGATAAAACTCTTAAAGCACCAGCCCGTATCAATTGATTCGGATCTTTCAAAGCTCGTTGAAATGTTGATATAGAGAGCAATGCCATATCCTGTTGTTCCTCAGCGTAACGAACTAAATATACATAAACTAATTTTTTTACTTCTATATTCTTAGAAACAACGTTTTTAACAACAGCTGGAAATAAATCAGATGCATCCCGACCTCTTGCAACCATTCCAATAATCCGTTTCATTGCTTCCAATTTAAGGTTATCTTTATTACTATCCAACATTTGTTTTAAATTATCGTTTCTACAATCATAAATAATTTTAAAATTTTCATGTAAATATTTGTTAATATGATTAACCTACTTTTTATAATCAGCATGAAAAAATCCTCCCGATGCTGGGTCACTAGCATATTCCACGTCAATTCCAAGATTGCCTGGTGGGCGTTCATTACTATACGAGTTACTATTACCACTTCCACTTTGCATTGGGATAGAAACACCACTTATCGCACCTGACGATAGCATTATTAAATTAAATGTAATTAGATTTTTATAAAAATGTAAATTATCGAGTTTTTTTTAATTGAATTTTTTTGTTCGAGTTACAACTTGACACTTATGAATGAAAACTGTCACCGCAATGCATACGTTTGACGGATTGATTTGCGTTAATATGTTTGTTATTTTCGATACAAAATTGTAGTAGATCTATTTGTTTTTGTCTTTGTTTATTATTTTAATAGGTAATAGATTTTAAAAATGGCATGTATGCCCAGGCAAGAAACTGTAATCGAAATCGTTTTGTAATCGATAGTTTCGAACTGGAAAAAAAGAGTCATATAGCTATTATATATTGTCATCTCACAATAACAAAAAAATATGGCGTTTTGACATTTAAAATTGTACATATTTTTCATTTACAGTCGCGCGAAACATATATTTGTGGGTAAATTAAACAATATATGATTTAAATTTAAAGTCTTTTGAACATAATATATTTCAACAGTAAGTACATTTTGTATGTATAATGTCGTGAATTGTTTTATATGTATTATGTCGTGAATTGTTTTAATTTTATTGTTATTTTATTGTTTACATAATCTATAATTTGAAGTTGCAGCATTTATTGATTTGAGATATTTCTATAAACTATTTTTAATGGTTTTTTTTCTCATTTCAGGTTCACATTTTGATATATACATATATGTATATATATCTATATAATTCTATAAACTATTTCTTTTAATGGTATTTTTTCTGATTTCAGGTTCACATTTCAATTTGTAGCTTTTTTGTTGAAATTTTTATATTTATTTTAAATAAAAATATCTAAAATATGTAGTTTATGTTATAATAAATAAATTTATTAATAAAAATTATTCCAAATATTTTAAAATGTACAACCAAAAATACGAACTCTAAACTTTCGATCACATTGTTACTAGTAGTTTCGATTTTGTATCGAAACACGTTATGAGTATGTTTCGATTACGTGGTCCGATTAGGTATCGATTATAGTTTCAATTTGGTATCGATCACATATTCGCTTAAGCCGGGCATTCACATACAACGGAAACCGAAACTGAAAATTTTCCGTTTCTGTTTCTGTTTCTAATTTGGTTGACGGTGGTGAATAATAAAACAGAAACGGAAACCGAATTTTGTTTGAGTTTGTGAATTTGTTATCCATTATGAATAATAAAATTGAAGGATAACAAAAACAAGTAATTTTTATTTATTAAACCTATTTATTAAATTCAAAATTCAAAGCTTTTGTTACCACAATTCAAAATAATAATTTATATTATGTGACAGTTTCTGGTCATGTGACAGTTTCGGTACTGAAACAATTCAATTTTAATTGTTTCCGTTTCGGACAAAACAGACGAATTTTACGTTTTTGTTACGTTTCTAAATTCGGTTTCTGTTTCCGTTGCTGTCAAATTTGTATGAAATTCGGTTTCTGTTTCTGTTTCCGTTGTATGTGAATGCCCGACACCAAAAACAATAACACGAGCATCAAATGTTCACACCTAGGTGTGAATTATGTATATCTTTTTTTATTTTGTTTTTCAATTTGTCATATTAAATAAACAATAATTTCCTGTTGCGTGTTATTTTGTTTTTGTTATCTTCATGTGTTATTATTATTCAGGTGTTTTGTATTCTTTTAAGTGAAACTCTAAAGAGTATTTTCCAGAACGATGTCCTTTTATTACATCGTACACCATAATCGCCACAATATTATTATATTTTTGTTATATTAAATTCTTATTTCTTTTCTTTTTTACCACTAAATTGGTGTTTTGAGGTATGTTTTTTCTTATATATTTTGATTGTTTTTTCTTATTTTATTATTTTGAATTCGATTTGTTTATTTCTGTTTCTAACCGAAACTTAAACTTATATCTTTATTATTTGTATTATTATTTATTTATTTCTTCATTAATTTTATAAAAAATACATATGCATATGCCGTTTTCTATAAAAAAATTATGAATGTGACGTGAAAGTCCATCGTGTGTATATTTCTGGTAACATGTGGATTAGGGTGGCTCTTAGGTTACTCTTGAATTTTTTTTTTCATTGTACAGTTTGTGGCACCCTCCCATTTCGTGTCAATACCCATAAACATATTATTTGCAAAATTTGAAATCAATCGTTCAATTTTAAGCCGTGTCCTCGGGCACTTGAAGTTGTATTTGCACTTTAAGGGATCGGGGGCACGCCTTAGAATTGAACGATCGATTTCAAATTTTGCAAATAAAATTTTTATGAGTGTTTTACACGAAATGGGAGGGTGTCGTAAAAAAAATTTAAATTTTTTTTAGGCTCAGACTAAAACCTCTCAACTTTAAGTGGCCGGGGCCACCCCTTAGAATTGAACAATTGATTTCAAATTTTGCCAATAATATTTTTATGGATATTGACACGAAATGGGAGGGTGTCGAACAAAAAATTAAAATTTTTTTTTAGGGTTCAGAACAAAGCCTTTCAACTTTAATGGCCGAAAGCACCCATTAGAATTGACCGATTGATTTCAAATTTTGCAAATAAAATTTTTATGAGTATTGACACGAAATGGGAGGGTGTCGTACAAAAAATTTAAATTTTTTTTTTAGGCTCAGAATAAAACCTCTCAACTTTAAGTGGCCGGGGCCACCCCTTAGAATTGAACAATTGATTTCAAATTTGGCAAATAATATTTTTATGGATATTGACACGAAATGGGAGGGCGCCGTACAAAAAATTAAAAAAATTTTTTTAAGGGCCGGATACCACGTAATGCGGATACCACGTCCATTTTTCTGGTAATATTTTTGCCCATTTTTCTGACAGTATTCAGTTTTCACTTCTTATGAACTCTTCTTCTTTTGTGGCTACCTACGAATCGATCAAAATGTTTTTATCTTCATATGATGTAAAGTGCTATGCTACACAAGCCATGTGCTATTGATTGGAACAATAGATAATCGGAAGGGATAATGTCTGGTGAATATGGCGGATAGGGTAGAACTTTCCAATTAAGTGTTTTCAAATAGGTTTTGAACGGTGCCGTAACGTGCTGACGAACATTATCATGTAGGAGAATAATTTTGTCGTGTCTGGAGTAGTATGGGCGCGTTTTTCTTGAATGCGAGGTTCAATCAAATTTATTGCATTCAGTAGACGGCTTTTGGTTCCTCATGATATTTACTTCTTTGGTTTATCGCAGTGGACCCATTTTTCATCACTATTCACCAGTGACAATGCGTTCCAAAAAATCCTTTCTTTATACCTTGCAAGCAGCATTTCACACATGCACAATCCGCTTTCAAAGTCTCTCGGCTTCAGTTCATATGGAATCCAATTTCCTTGTTTTTCAATCATTTCCAACGATTTTAAATAACGTGAAATTGCTTGTTGAGTTACTTCTAATGAAAGTGCAAGTTTTTCGTTTGGCACCAATCTTACTCCAATTATACTTCTAATTTCGTGTCTTTTTACACTTTAGGCCTTCTACGACGCTCTCTGTCTCTACGTCAATCTCGCCGTTTTTAAGCTTTTGCAACCACTCACAACAGCTTCTACGAGCAATCGATGCGCCTCAACTGCGACTTTCTTAAAATTAAAGAAGCAAATTAAAAGTACCCGCAAGTAACGCCTTTTCAGTACAAAACTTGACATTTTCGCAATAACAAAAATCTGTGATGCTGACAGGAAAAATATGACACTCATATGGAATCCAAAAAAAATTATTTTTTACTTCACCACAATTTTAAGTTGTGTGAAGTAATGCAATCTATCGAGAAAAAAATCTTAATACCCCAAATTTTGTTTTGGAACCTTCTCTATCTAAATAGCCAATAAAATTTTGGTGTCCGCTATGTGTGGTTGGGTGGGTGAGTGGGTGGTTGACATTCCTGCATACGATCTTGATGAAACTTTGGCAAATGATCCAGGCTCACTTGAACATGGAAGATCTGGATTCATTTCAAATTTGGACAAAATGGCGGGGGTCTCCCGAACACCTCTAAGTTTAAATCTTCAATAACTTCTAATCCCAGCTTTCGATCTTATTGAAACTTGTTATATAAGATTTTAGTATTGATTCCAATTTCTGCATACCAACTTCCGGTTTGTAACTTCCGGTTAAAATTTTTTTCCAGCTGTTTATTTCTACTGTAGCCTACAGTTACAGATTGATTTTTATAAAACGTTGGTAAAACCTTTCAATCAATATGAGAAATATTTCATCGGCAATTGTGGTGCATTGGACAAAGGGTTAGGAGGCTACCATACCACAGGTGGTTTTTTCCACTATGTTTTTTAAGTTTGTTAGGAGCATACAACATTTGTTCGTGAATGAATTTTGATGACACTTTAAGAAAAAGATGCAAATATGTATGGCAAGAGGAGATTATTAGTTTTTGAGCGATATTGAATAAAACGGTGGAGCACCTGTTCCGAATAAAAATTTTCAGCGCGCAATATTTTTTTAATGATATTTACGAAATAAAATTAAATAAAATTACAATGAGAAACCCAGTTTGAAAAATAACTAAATAAAAATAGGTATTGGAAAATAAAATTATTTTTTCTTTAATTAAGTAAAATTAAATTATTCTTTCACATCTGCTTGTACTGGTATTTAAAAAAAAGTAAAAGTAATAAAATGTTGGAAAGATGAGGGGGAGTGTGCTCTGCTGCACCTAAACTACTAGATGTAACTTATGCATCATGCTAAAAAAAAACTGCGTGGTTCTCAAAAAATTGAGGCTAGCTGCAAGCTCAACCCATTGAGGCTTCGCCTCAATACTTGGCCTAAAATAAATTACAGTTACCGATGGTCACCTATGAGGTGTATTGAGCACTTGGCGAAGAATCACCGACTGTTCAACGAATTCGCTTACAAACAGTCCATGCCTTAACAGTGCCCACTGTTACTATTGTTGATGATATCAGTGCTCCCGCTCAATCCATTTTTTCTATTTTGTCCATTTTTTGTAAATTATTTCAATTTTTCCTTTTTTACAATTATTCCATTTTTTTAAATTTATTTAAAATACACAAATATTTTTATACTACCTACAAAAAAATTTTTTTTGCAAATCCTCTAACTTATTTATAATCCTACCCTGTAAAGTAACTATAAACATTCAAATGTCAAATAGAAGCCTATGTAGTTGCAGTATATAACAATAATTAAATAACGTATCCTAATTAGGCAATTATTAATTTCGCTCTTTTATCAATACTGAGCGAATTTAAACTATGTTCGTTCCAAAAATATGTTTGATGCGATGCGATGATCCGAAAAGACGATGAGCTAAAAAACTGTACCGAAAGTGTCAAAAACCATTAGGTGTCTCAAAACAACTGTTTTTTTTTTTTGCTTAAAAACGTTAAGTTTGGGTGATGGATCAGCAACTAACTTTGAATGCTGATCTTGTACCGTTTACATCTGCAGATTGTAGACCACGATTGCCAAAGACATCACTCGAAGCTATCGTAAGATTCTTACGCGGCCCCTTGCTATTTATAAAACTCTTCGCAAAAAGTCACCTTATTTGTGACTGTCAAAAAAATTTTAAAATAAACACTAGTTATGGAATATGAGCCGTGTTCGATTTGACTGAAGCATTAAGCAACTGATACAACTGAAAAATTGAATACAATTGTTGTTTTTTTCAGTTGTTTCAGTCAAATCGAACGCACCTATTCTAACCAATGATGATTTTAATGAAAGATTAAATTTCATTTTAAAATAAATCAGACAACACCACTTTCATCATTCTTTCATTATCAGTTTAGAAAATATAAGAGCCCAAATTGTGACATACTATAAACTATAAAGTTTAACTTTGGTGTGAAATTCTATCGAGTCTTCTCGGCATCTATTTCAAAATTAATAAGTCATTAAAACGTTTGGTGTCCCAGTCCCTGCGACTCTTCTACAAAATTTCAAAAAAAAAACATTTGTCTAATATTTTCTGGTTTTATGTTTTTTAGTCAAATTTGGTCTACTCGAAGATTTTGTAGTCAAACCGGTTATCAGAATTCTCCGGGTCAATCGGTCGATGATTTTCATACATTTTGTTACCCAATTTTCTACAGACATATAATAAGAAACATATTTGTCTAGAAACTATTTTTTTAATAAAAATTGTTGTGTAATATGTATTACGATATGCGCACAATTTACAACAACCCATAGAAACATTTTAAAAAATATATAAAAAGAAAATACTTGAGAATACAAAACAACGACAGCGTAGACCAGAGCCAAATTAAGCCGCCATACCCCCTCAACATAAATCATAGCCAACAAAAGTGCACGATAAATATAAGGGGGAGGGATGGATGCTAGCTATAGGCTTACCGGTTTAATAGTTTAATAGTTGTCAAAATACCATAACATAAGAAAGGAGGGAAAGGAAATTAAGGGTAGGAAGGAAAGGAGGAAGGAAGTAGGAAAGGAAGTGGGAAAAGGAACACCAACGCAGATATTACAAGACCATCGTCAGAAAAACATGTAGGCAAGCAATTTGAGACGGTAGCAATAGCGATAAATATAGGCAGACTAGGCGTGCCAGAGCGGTTCATAAGGATGAGAAGCTTTGATTTAAAACTACAACAGACATATTGAACCGCTTTAGCTTCTGCGTAAGGTCGTTAAACAGCTTAGACGTTCTAAACGAGTACGGCAGAGCACAGGTGTTACAGCTTATGGACGGAAGAGTGATTAAATACAACCGAGTTGACGGACCAAAAGTAAACCATTTCGTCAAATAGGGTGGACACCCATATTTGAAGAGTTTATAGAATAGAAGAAGGAGTCGCATTCTAATGTGATCGTTAAATGATGTACCGATAAACTTTATAGCAAAGCTCGAAACGTGTTGTCTGATTTTAAGACCATAAACGAAGCGAACCACCCAGTTAAAGGACTTCTTTATTAATCCGATATTCTCCAGGGTGCAGCCAGAATAGACCTCAATACCATAATCAAACAAAGGCATGACAAGTGCATAAGCAAGTCGTTTTTTGATATGCACAGGCAGGAAATGATTCAGGCTACTAAGCCTTCTCAAGATAACAACAAATCTGCCAATGACATAATATGAGGTCTCCATGAAAGATGGCTATCAAAAATTACGCCAAGATTCTTCACTTGTGTAGCAAAAGGGATCACAGTATCACCGGTCTTGATAGTCAACCCATGATTATAGAGCGATGAGGGGCAATTAAACAGCATAGCCTGTGACTTAAGCGGGTTAAGAACCAACCTATTTGAGACAGCCCAGTCAGATATTAGTTTGAGGTCAGCATTAGCTTCAATAAAACAGCGATGGATGTTAAATTGTGGACAAGCATGCAGCAGCTGATAGTCATCCGCAAAGAGGTGTAGCATCGAATGACAGGGAAGGGACGTAATATCATTGATAAATAGCGAAAAAAGAAGAGGACCCAAAATGGAACCTTGAGGAACACCTTTGAGAATAGAAGAAGAACTAGAAGCAGACATGCCTGAAGTAACACGTTGTGAGAAAAAAGAAGGTTACAGGCACGGGATGAAAAAAAGAACGTGGATTTAAGTTTAGAAACCAGCAACGCGTGATCGATGGAGTCGAAGGCTTTTCTAAAGTCCCGGAAGAGAAGAAGACTAATCAGCTTACCATCCTTGTTGCGGCGTAAACGGTCAGAGATATCAACCAACGTGTGAGTAGTACTATAATGTTTCCTAAAACCAGATTGATGGTCGGACAACAGCTTGTTGGAAGTAACATGTTCGAGTATTTGATCATTGATGAGCCTCTCAAAAACCTTGCACAATGTGGGAAGGACACTAATTGGTTGAAACTCGTTCGTAGCTCCTTTAGGGAGTGGCGTAATATTAGAGAACTTCCAAACACTAGGGAAGGATGATGACATAAGAATGAAGTTTAGAAGATGACAAACATGTGGCAGAATAAGAGGAAAAATAAGCTTTAAAAACTTCAAGCGGAAGGAAAAAGCATTAGGACTTTCCGGAAGGAGCATATCGAAGCGTGGAAGGGGAGGATATGAACTAATTGATGTAAATGTCTGGTTTAATCGATTCAGGTCCTGCACACTCAGGAGAGAAAGGTCAGGTTCGGAATTAAGCGCACCAATGTGCCTAAGCTTGGACCACATGTCCTTGGTAGAAGAAACATTAGAGAAAATCCGAGAGCCAAGCTCCAACTTAGCCTTTCTGACCATAGACCTAAACCTGTTTATATAGGTACAAAAAATCTTCCAGCCAGTCTCAGAGGAGTCTCTCTGATACGCCTTATATGAAAAGTCACGCAGATAACGAACGTGAGCCATATCAGGGGAACTACTGATAGACAGAGGTTGACTACTCGTATAGGAACGAACAGGCACGCATCTCTTGAAGACATTACGCAAATAGGTACTAAGAACGGTAAGCATTGTGTCAGAGTCTGTACAGCTGTAGAAAGAGGACCAATCAACAAGCGAGAGCTCGTTGCAGAGAAGCTCAAAATTGATGTTATTGTAGTCACGAAAAAATTTCTTGGTTGGCACCATTTCGAAGGAGTGAGCCGAGATGCCAGGCACTCGGAACTGACTGATCATGTTAAGTAAGGATATATCACTTACCAAGCAAAAATCTATGCAAGACCCAACTGGCGAGTTATAAGCATAATGCGTAGGCGCATTGTTATGGACAATGCTCAGTCCTAGACGAGAGCAGGTCTCAAGAGCGCCCATCATATTTGCTTGTATTAAAATGTTTGTATTAAAATCTCCTAAGACAACAATAGAAGAAAACTGAGAAACGTATGGAGATAAAAAATCCTCAAGGAGCGAAAAATTGCCATTGCAAAGGTATACCACAACAACCAACACATTCCTGCGACCCACCAGGACCTAAACCAAGACAGCCTCAGCATCCAAATCATCAAATGTGCCGATCAATTTTGATTTGAGCTTCTCATTAACACACAGAGCAACACCACCTCCACGTCTACGCGGGCGGTCATGACGATACACGCGATACCTGTTTGGTTGGGCACTAAATAATAAAATACTTTATAACTTTTAAATTAGGTTTTATTTATTTCACAAAAGTACTTTATCATAGTAAAGCTCGAAATCGACTGGTTATAATAATTTATGTTGAATATTAAGTATATAATTAACGGGGCAAATATACATACGAATATAACAATAGTAATATAATATATAAGGTACAAATATAATACAATACTGATATAAATTACTATGTATATCCATATAAAACACCTTCCCCTATTTTTCTATAAATTCAAAATTAATATGAAAAATCCAAAACTAATTTAACTTAACATGAACTTAAGCAATAAGCAAACATTTTCTTAAATTAAACAATTGTAGAATAACTTCAAAATAAAAATTAAAAATTACAATAATATAAAGAAAATTGAAAATTCAACAATCAATCACTGTATAAATGTGAATTATTACTGAAAAATTTGTCGTCCAGATCTCAAAGTTCTTATTAAATTAGGTGGTGAGTTAGAATTATTATAAATATTGCCACCAGTTGGACTCTCATTTAAGTTAGGTACATTTTCTACTTTAACTATGGATCGTCGTCTGATTACATTTGAATTTTTTCTGAATTTTCCACCTTCCTCATCTTCAATAATGTAACACCTTGGCTCATCCCTTTCAAGCACGACTTTACCTGGATACCATTTTAAATTTGGTTTTTGAAACCATATTTCGTCACCTTTACTAAAATTTATTCTAGACTTTGCAGTTTTATTGTAGCAAGACTCTACTTTCTCCCTATTGATACTCAATTTAATAGGAATATCAGTTATAATTTTAGGTTCTAGCTTTGAATCATGTAAAGGAAGTAAAGTTCTACAACGTCTACTAAATAAAATTTGTGAAGGAGAAACCCCAAGACTTTGAATAGGTGTATTACGAAATTCTAATAAAACAAGAAATAAATCATCTCCACTATCAATGGATTTTTTCAACAAATTTTTCGCAATTCCAACAAATTTTTCAGCAAATCCATTTGATTTTGGATAGTAAGGGCTACTAAAAACTAATTTAAAATTTGTTTTTTCAGCAAAAGTTTTTAGATTATATGAATTAAAAGGGTTGTTATCACACACAATCTCCTTAGGAATGCCGTGTGTCGAAAAAATATGTTTTAAATGAAAAATAATTTCGTTAGTGGTTTTATTTTTTAAAAGAATAATTTCAATCCATTTCGAGAAATAGTCACCTAAAACTAAATAATTTTTTCCCCCATGTTCCATAATATCCATACCCAATTTTAAAAAACGATATGGCGGTATATCATGGAAAATAATTGGCTCTTTGGCAAGACTTCGCATAAATTTTTGACATGTACAACATGTACCTACTATATCCTCTATGCTTTTATTAAGACCAGGCCAATACACTAATTCCCTAGCGCGGTTTATGGTTTTATTAATTCCTAAATGAGGTTTATGTAATAAATTTAGTATCTCTTTTCTAAGCACAGTAGGAACAATAATTCTATGTTCAAAAAACAATAATCCCTCCTCAAGGAATATGTTATTCCTGTCCTTAAAATAAATTTTAACCTCATCAGGAACTTTTGTTTTATGAACTGGCCAACCATTTTGGCAAAATTTGGCAAGAAGACATAATGAAGCGTCTTTTAAAGTCTCTTCTTGCATTTGTGTCTTTCTATTATCACTTATATTAATGGAATGAACCACTTCATTAAAATTTTCTTCTTCTTCGTCAACTTCTGACTTGTCATAAGAACGAGACAATAAATCAGCAACATAGAGAAACTTTCCTGATATATACTGGACATTTAAATTATATTTCAGTAATTTCAATCGCATTCGCTGAAGTCTAGTGGCGTAAATTTTACTCAAATATTTCTGAAAGATTGAAATGAGTGGTTTGTGATCCGTATGTACCGTGACAAGTCTCCCATATATATAGTAATGAAATTTGTTCGCAGCAAAAGTAATCGCTAACAACTCCTTTTCGATTTGGGCATAATTCTGTTCTGCTGGAGAGAGACTTCTCGAAGCAAAGCACACAGGTCCACCATCCTGTATTATACAAGCCCCAAGCCCAAATTGTGAAGCGTCACATTGAATGACAACTTCTTTTTTTTCATCAAAATTTTTTAAAGTAGGCGAATTTGTAATTAACTCCCTAATTCTATTGAATTCTGCAGTATGTGTCTCTGTCCACATAAATTCCTTTCCTTTTTTTAAAAGTTCTCTTAAATTTTTTGATTCTTCCGATAAATTTGGAATAAAATTCCGAAGATAATTAACCATTCCTAACACTGACTCTAATTCTTTTCTATTAGTAGGAATATCTAATTTTTCAATGGATTTAACGCGACTTGGGTCTGGTTTCATACCCTCCGCCGAAAAAATTTGTCCAATATATTTAACATGATCCACTCTATATTGAAATTTATTGGGATTAAATTTTATTCCCAAATTCCTAGCCCGATTAAAAACAGCTTTTAAATTATTATCATGTTCATCCATTGTCCGCCCAAAAACCAACAAATCATCAATATACACTATAGTACCTGGAAGATCACAAAAACTATTGTATGTATACCTTTCAAAAATTTCAGGTGAAACGTTCAATCCATATGGAAGACGTGTGAATTTATAACACCCGAACGGTGTACTAAAAGTACAAATATCAGTTGACTCTGAGTCAAGCCTCACCTGCCAAAATCCCTCCTTAAAATCCAATACTGAGAAAAATTTCATGTTACTAAGCTTTGACCTTAACTCTTCTAAATTTGGTATTGCAAATTTTTCTGGTATTAGAGCTTTATTAAGGTTCCTTGGATCTAGGCAAAGTCTCATATCACCATTTATTTTCTCTACAATGACTATATTGCTCACCCAATTTTTTGGGTGTGCTACCCTTTCAATTACTCCAATATCTGCTAAAAAATTCAATTTCTTTTCTAATTTAGGCATAACTGAAAGCGGTACACGTCGAGAAGGATTAACCATTGGAGTTACATCATCACAGGTTCTTAATTTACACAAATCAGAAAAACATCCAAGACCTTCAAAAAGGTCAGAAAATTCAGACAAAACTATTTTCTTATCATTGCTGTGAATCATATCCATTCTTTTAATAATCCCGAAATCTCGACAACCGAAAATTCCTAAAATGGGAGGACATTCTGTATCAATAATTATAAACTCTAGAAATAAAATTAAATTTTTGTATCGACAATTAAGACCAATTTTCCCGATTGTTTTGAGTTTATTACCACCGTAAGACTCTACTAACAAATTTACTGGCTCTAACGAGTACAATTGACTAATTTTTGACAAATACTTTTTAGGTAAAACATTAATTTCCGAGCCTGTATCCAATTTAAAATTAATAGAAATATTCTCAAAATATAATTTTTCATACCATTGTGACTCAATTTGAGATTTAGAGCTCATCAGACTATCCAAGAAGAAACATGAATCTATACCTTCACTCAAATGAGAATTATCCTCAGAAGTTTTGATTTCATTTAAATTCTGCACCTTTTTCTTATTTAATAATTCACATGCCAGAAAATAGTGTCCTGGCTTCTTGCAATATTTGCATAATTTTCTAAAAGCTGGACATTTAAATTTTTCATGAGTTGTTAAACATTTATTGCAGTTGATTGTATTTTCATTTTTCCTAAAAGAAGAATTAAAACGATTATTAAACGAAATATTTGGTTTTTGATTAGCTGAATTAATAGAATTTTTATTTAAATTATTTGAATTTTGTTTTAAATTGAAAAAATTATTTCGATTGATACTCCCTCTATTATTATTTCCTTTAACTGCATGTACTTCAGTCTTAATGTCACCATGAACTTCTTTTGACCTCACTTGCTCCAGCTCTGCAACTCTGCACATGTTTATTGTTGTCTCTAAATTCAAATTAGCCGTATTCATCAGTTTATCACTTATTTCTTTGTTGTTTAGTCCCAAAATGATGAAATCCCGTATTAAATTATCCCGTTCAGTACCAAATTCACATCCATTCGAAAGTTGACGTAAATCGGTCAGAAAGTTGTCAAAATTTTCTAGATCACGCTGTATCCTTCGATAAAATTTCATGCGCTCATAAATTGCATTCTTTTTTGGATTGCAAAATCCTTCAAAAGCAGAAAGAACATCTTCCATGCTTTTAGTATCATCAGTCGAAATCTCCCACGAATAATATTTTTCACGAGCATCAGTCCCAACAAGATTTAATAAAATTGCTTTTTTAACGGGTTCAGGTTTTTTCGTTTTCTCTGAAGCCGTCATAAAATTTATGAAATCACGTTTAAAATTATTAAAATTTACCGTTAAGTTGCCTTCTAGAACTAACGGATCTGGTTTATTGTATTCCATTTTATTACTTTCACTATCCGTTTCCGAATCACTTTTTGAATCACTAGATAGAATAATTTCTACTTCTTCAATATCCGAAATACTTGAATCTATTTTTAACAGCGAAGATTTTTTAATTTTATTTTTTAATTAATTTTTTAATTAATTTTTCTCACTTAAAACCAACTGCGCCATGTTTGGTTGGGCACTAAATAATAAAATACTTTATAACTTTTAAATTAGGTTTTATTTATTTCACAAAAGTACTTTATCATAGTAAAGCTCGAAATCGACTGGTTATAATAATTTATGTTGAATATTAAGTATATAATTAACGGGGCAAATATACATACGAATATAACAATAGTAATATAATATATAAGGTACAAATATAATACAATACTGATATAAATTACTATGTATATCCATATAAAACAATACCTATCAACTCTAACAGCCAAATTTGAAACATAAGACTTAAGCCAGGATTCTGAAACGCCCACCAGGTCAAGGAAGTTACCCGACAGAATAGACCTTACCTCCTTCAGTTTAGTGGAATTAGGACTAGGCTTCAGACTTTGAGCGTTGAAATGACCAACATTGAGGGACTTACGATACAGGCGCGAATAGACTTTACCTCCTCCAGTTTAGTGGAATTAGGACTAGGTTTCAGATTTTGAGCGTTGAAATGACCAACATTGAGGGACTTACGATACAGACTCACGATACAAGGAAAGGGAACAAGGAAAATGGAAGGAGGGTACAGGAGAGGAAAAGGATTGAAGGTAAAGAACTGATGAAAACACAAAACATTAACAAAGAACCCATATAGGAACTGCATAATAACCGAAAAATAACAGACATACACAAAATTACGCAAAAAGAATTATTAGTTTTATTTTTAAAAAGTCATGAAATTTTCGTATTTTTGCTTTTTATATGTATTCCAGGAATTCCATTTATATTAGTTGAGACAAAGAATTCTCTAATCATTGTGCTATGCTATCTATCTCGTTTGATTGTTTGCATTTGCTGTCTGACGAGTTTAACGAGAAAAAGTGTAAACATTTGTTTAATGGATGATAATAATATTATAGGTAATAATATTTATAAAAAACGACAAGATATAATAAAGTTTAACTTATTTCCTCAATATATGTCACTCGTGATGGATTGCAAGAATTTGACTTTTACTGATATAAATTCTAGACGGTCGCATTTTTCGACCTACTATAACGGGGCTAAGCGCCGTTAGTCCAAGGGTTCGTATATTAATTACACTAGAACAAAAAAAAAATAACGATGTGGCCTAAGCCAGAAAAAATCTCCAATATAAAAAAGGCCTTAATTGACCTTAAGGGTCTTATTTAAATTCAAAAAAAATTAAAGGATAAATTCGAAGAATATAATAATAAGAGAATTTAATATTAGAACTACTTATCTTAAGATAATTGAAGTTTATCAGCTGATGACGATTTTTCCTCTCTGTATGTCGTTCACGATCGCTTATCTTCACTTAGTTTAGCTGCGCTATCACCATGCACAACTTTCCTTTAGCATATGTATGAATAACCTCTGGATTCCCTTTTTTTTGTCAATGACAACACAAAGAACTGTTGAGAGTACCTTACACCAGAAAGGGCCCGTTTCCAAAACTAATCACCACAGAAAAAGAATTTTTTTACTTCACTTGATCGATTTTCTTTCTTTTTATTTATTTGTAAATTTATTTTCTTTCTATTTCACTTTTTCATTTTCTTTATTACATTTATTTTTATAATCACACCAATTCGCTCCTTATCAAATATGATCAGCAAAAAAAAAATGACAATATACTTTCATACCAAAATGTATGACAACTACAATATTATAGTTCCGTCGACTTATAGAAAATTGCCAAAGAAAACTTTAATCAATGTAAAACCGACTCAAGAACTTTAACGTCAAACTTTTAACAACTTGTTAATTCGAATTTTAGATTTGATTTCGATTTTTATATCACCGTAATCGCGTATTGAAACATTTACTTCAAATTTTAATTTTTTTTTCAATTACCAAAAAAACTCAATTTCTTCCATAAAATAAATCGAACTACTGAGTTTTGATTAAAATCATACTGAACGAATTATGCCAAAATACATTCTTTAAATATAATTTTAAACAAAGGAGTAGAAGCGAGATGGTTATTCAATAATTTTGTACACCTCTTTCTGTTGTTGTGGTATTATCCCTTTTCAAAAGAAAAAAAAATCAATCACGATCATTATCATACTGTCTCAACAATCGCATTACAAAACTCATATATCATTTAAACTCTGTTTCATTTGATTATCGTCGGTCCTGAATAGAAACAGACAGCCATAACTAATTTGTGTTTGTTTACGTTGCAGTTATTAAAAATTATAAAGAAAACGAAATGACTGTAACCACGAAATGCAACAAATCCGTTAACAGTTTAATCGAACAGATGATAACTACTACTATTACAATCCCAAACATTTCAATATGAGATTGTATCTGATAGCATCAACAAAAATAGAAAAATGCAATTACAACTATATGAGTTTTACTTTTGTTTGATTAAAACAAAGTAGAAGAATGTTTACGAAGCAATGCTAATTGTGAGATTGATAGTTTTTTAACCGAGATAATATAAAAGAAATTGATAATGAATCACCACGACGTGTTGTTGTAGTATCGCGATTAATTAATGGTATGGATAATGAACCAGGAAATGAATTGTCGTTGTACTAAGTTGTTGTTTTATGCATTTACGGATGTTGAATTTTAGGATTACCAAGTAGTCAGTTTATAAGGGAGAGAAAAAATAGAACAGTGTGGAGACTGAAGAGAATGTATCTTTGGCTGTTCGTTGATCGTTAAATCTCACTACCAAGGCATACATTTCCTTCAATCTACCAATACAGAACCTGAACTCGTTCTGGAGCGGGGTGTAGACTCCCCTATAAATACTACTGGTTAGATAACTCGATGGATTGTGTCATAACACTACACCAAAATAATTTTCTGTGTATGTTTCGGCAAATAATGTCTTGGACAAGCTCGTGAACTGGCCATATCCGTGTACCGGTTAAGCGACTAGAGTCTAAAAAGTCGAATAATCTAGGGCGCTATAACTTCCGTTTGAATCATAATATTTCAATAAAATTTAAAAATATTGAATATATGAACCTTTTTTTTATCATTTTTATCCAGATGACAACCTTGGCGTTTCAGGTTCCTCAAAAATCAGCTGTTTTAAAAATTTACTAAACATGGCTGTCCTTGATCTAGCTGAAAATGGCCAAGCTCATATTTGAAAACTTTTGCTCACGTATATACAATATAAATCTTTCTAAAATTTTCAAAAAAAATTGTTCAAGTCTAAAGGTTGAGATCCTAGGGCTGTTGAAATTAAAACAAACGCAAAAGGCAATGCTTATATCGTTTTTGAGCTTATGTCATTGAAATTTATATAAACTTTTAAACTAACTTTTAAACTATAGCCTCAGAAATTTTCAGCTATCTAACCCAAGAGGTTCCAATTTTATAAGGGTTATAATGAACTTATGCAAGAAATATTTAGCCATTTAATACAATTATATAGAAAAATTATTAAATTCTCTTTTGTTTTTATTTTTTATACTAAGTAACCATTTGAAAAAAGATTAAATAAGAACAAAAACATACAACAACAAAGATGATTTTGAATTAAAATTGTTTGATAATGTTTGATTATAAATTATGTGTGATGGTATAATTGTAGTTGTGACGTAGTTCATTTGATCTTTGGTGGATTTAATATGTAATTAAAAGTAGTTTAAACCAACTTAAATAAAACTGTTCCGAAATTGTATTGATGAAGTTAGTTCGGATAATGTATTTAATTTGGTTCGATAATTGTTTTGAATTATTCTGTTTTTTTTTAAACTAATCTGACACATCTAATTTTATTTGGATACAAAACCGTCTGACACCGAAATCTACCTATTTCTAGCGGATATACCTTCCGCTGGGATTTTGTTTTTTAAATCTGAATTTTCTGCGGGAGCCCTGCTGTTGGAATACTATAAGTTTCCTTTAATGAACTACTTTTGATGAAACTTTAGCAAAATATTGAGATTTATATAAGAAGAAATTGATAACCTTTTGTGCGATAATGGGTAAAGTGGAGGGAGCCTCTGGAGCACCTGTTTTTTATAAATAGAACTCCGTGAAATTTATAACAATGGTTAGCCATTAATTGAAGTGTTTGACTTGTAATAAATCTACTAGACACATTTGTTTATTCATATCAACATATTCCAATGCATGAATATACAAAGTTCTTACCTCATTTTCAACACTTCTTGAGTTCAGACGCTTTAACCATTACTCCATTGTTTGCAAGTTTTTTTCTGTAACTGTTACAAACAAGATGAATCAACCCTCTTGTTTGTTTTTGTTTTTTAATTTAATTTCTAAAAATTAATTGTAATCAATAAATCATTTAAAAGTCGTATTTTACAGGAAATTCCTGAAAAACAATTGATTATGTTTGAAGTAGTTAGATTTAGTTTTTATTCGGTCAATTTTAACGAATTTTTAGTAAACCAATTTTGAGAAAAATAGATAAAAATTATTCATCATATGTATGATAATTTCAATTTTATTGTATTATTAATTTTGAATTTTTATTATAAGCGTTGGATAAGATGAAATATGTAGTTTAACTTCAATTGACCATAACTTTATTTGGTGTTATGCTTCACATATGTTTCACATTTAAATTTGATTCTATGACTATGATCAATTAGTTGTAAAACCCTAAATACGCTTATATATACCATAAATTACGCAAATTGATATTCCGAAAAATAAGGTTTAATATTGCTTCTATGAACTATAGAAGAAAGTTCCCCAATAAATTATATTTTATCCTAACCAACGGCTTTTTCTTATTTATTTCATGACTATAACAAATTTATTCACGCATAAATTTTGACTGTTATAGGAATAAAAGAATTTTTTTTATTTCGCGAAAGGCATGTTTAGTGGTGACTACAATTAATTAACCGCTCTGCATATCCCTAAGATATAAATAAATACGGCTTAGGATTATTCATAAAATTTTCATGAGGAATGAGGGTTTCAAAATTTTATCGCTGAAAGGCAACTCTGTTCTACGTGGTTATCAAAATTGAGTGTTTTGAACATCAACTAAGGAGAACTATAAACAGGCAAGACAAGCCGTTACAACGCTATGTAGACGAACGAAGAGAGAATGGTGGAAGAGACAGTGTGAGGAGATTGAAAGTTTCAATAAGAAACATCAATCACGTAACTTCTTTCAACAGGTTAAAATCTTAAAGAAGGGCCCACAAACTAGATCGACTGCTATTCAAAACGAAGATGGGGAGCTACAAGTAGACCTTAAAAATATTTTAGATACTTGGGCCGCTTATTTTGAGAATCTTCTCAACTTAAGTGACCAGCAACAAGTGGGGCGACGAGCAAAGCTTATTCGTGCGTCAAAGGTACATGTAGACGAACCAACGAAAGAGGAATTCGAAGCGGCACTGTCAAAATTAAAATGCAATAAAGCACCTGGTATCCAAGATATAACATCCGAAATTATTGTACATGGTGGTGAAACTCTATCCTTAAGATTGTATGAACTTGTTCAAATGATCTGGAGGACTGAAACCATGCCACAGGACTGGAACACAACTATGCTGATACTAATCCATAAAAAAGGTAATCGCCTACAATGTGCAAACTACAGAGGAATCGCTCTCCTCTGCACAGCGTATAAGATCTTTTCCTACATTTTGCTATTAAAAATCAATCCTTTTGCTGAACAACTGTTTGGAGAATATCAGTGTGGCTTCCGGCGAGGCCTAGGTACCACCGATGCACTTTTCTCGATAAGGATGATTTTGGAAAAGTGCCGACAGTTCAACATACTTGTGCACCAACTCTTCATTGCAGACCTACGACTCTCTCGAACGAGAGACTCTATGTTGTGTTCTGGTATCTATGGGTATTCCTGGTAAACTGGTATCACTATGCAAAATGACAGTACAGAACTCTCAGTGCTGTGTACGAGTAGAGAACGAAATATCAAAGTTTTTTAAAGTCGACTCCGGTTTAAGACAAGGTGATGCTATCTCTCGTATACTTTTTAATTTAGCCTTGAAGTATGTGTGCCATCAAAAGAAACTACCGACTAACAACAGTATCTTGTCAATAAACTCAGTACAGATTATAATCTAGTCCCTGTTTCGGCGCCACGTTATAATCATTGGACCTTTACTACCATGTTTCTGTTCAGTATACTATTAAATCTATACAGATCACAAACACATCTTATTATAGTTAAGCAAAGGAGGTCACTCCCTCCATACAGATTATCTCCACACGGACCCTGAATTTGAGAATCTCTTACTATTTCCTAAATTTATCTTGACATTCCAAAAGTAATAATCAAATTAAAATTAATATACATATTTATAATAAATACCTTAAGTTATTTTTGTTGATTGATGTCATCAATATTCTGTTGTTTTAAGTTATTTGTTTGATTTTCCAATATCATTTCTTCATTATGTTCTGTCAAATTTGTCTGCGGTGGATTTATTAAACGAATTCCTGATTGATTATTATTGCCACTATATACAATATTTCCATATTCTATATTTGGATCAATTAAATTGCATAATTCTCCATATTTCCATTGACAATTTTTTATAAATTAATCGAATAAACAAATTTATTACTTGATATTAATAAAATGGCGTTTTGAAGTCACAAAAACACAGCATAATCAAGTAAAAATATAAAGACGCGCTATTCTTCTTGTATCTCAGCAAAAAAAAATTCTTTGATACTTTAATAACCATTCATTTATTAAATTGTGGCAAATTTATGTAAATATTATTATTAAAATCTATTTAGTTTTAAATCACAATTTATTATATCACAACATCACTCATGGATATATATTTTTTTTTTATATAGACTCTTTTTTTCTGTTTTATTTAATGTTTAATACAAATAAAAATTGAACGTTTTCTTTTTTTAAAAGCAGAAAATGGAATGAAATAATTTTCAAATTAAAAATTGCAAAAATGTGATTTTGCTTTTGACCTCTTCTAATCAATCGTGTAATATTCGAAATTCAGCAAATGATTAACAACGACGTCTGTTCATTAGTATTGGAAATAAAAATTTAGTACGTTCGTTTGCTTTTTATAGTATATTCAAAATTTAACTAGCAGTTAAGTTTTAGAAAATTTTAAAATTATTATTAATGTAAAAATGAACGGAAACTAATGAAATGCATTTTTATTGAATTGAAAACGAAGATGAATTTGGTTTTATTATTGTTTTGCGATTATTGCGATCGTTACACCATGAATTCAAGGTAGAAACCAAGATTTTTACTCTTGAAATCACAAAAACGTCGCCATCCCCTCCATGACAGAAAACCACCGAACTACTTCCACCTATTAAACTGTATCTGGGATCGAGATACCCACAGTCACTGGCGTCAAGACCGATGACCGGTTCCAACACTCATGAAGTCCTTAAGAACTTCACTGAGTATTGAGACCGACCATCCATCCGAACGTCAGCACCACGGACACCCCGATACAACCAGTAAGTATGACCTGAAGATGTGAACCCCAGAGACGACAATCAGCCAGAGGAACAACCCTACCTAACGAAAAGACATCATTCCCTGATGTCTTTCGCGTGATGGACTCCAAGATTCTTACCGCTCATATCTGTGCACTCGTAGAGTACATTTCCGATCTTAGTCTTAATCATTGCAGGTAAGAACTTTGGAGCCAATTTTGCCGAGAATTTTTTTGTAGCGTCACTCAAATGATGTTGCCGTACAAACACACGCTGTTGTGGTTGAAAAGTCCGTAGTTTAGATCGCAGGTTGTACTGATGTTGCGATTTTTTGAAGGCTGCTTTTAAATTTTGTTGAACCCGGTTCCTAAGCAGAGTCAAATGATCAGTGCGTTCCATTTCCTCACCAGCATCTTCACCAAGCTGGTGTAGTGATCTCAACAAATGGTAAGTATTTCCATCCGAGATTGGATGTTGACCAAATAATAAATAGTACGGTGAGTACTTGGTAGCAGAATGTACTGCAGCCCGCAGTGCATATGCGATTTCACCAATTTGTGAGTCCCACTTGGTATGTTGACCTTTTATGAACGCTCGAATTGCTGCTAGAACTGACCTATTGACCCGCTCTGACGCGTTACTTTGAGGACTATAGACACCGGTCCTAATGTGTTTAATGCCGAAATCTGACAAAAGACTTTGAAAGTTCCTACTAGTGAACTGTTTGCCATTGTCACTGTGCAGAAACTCTGGTACCCCATATGTAAGAAACACTTCATTCCTTAGAAAAGCATTCACCTTCGGTGAAGTTGCGTTTCTAAGTGGTTTCAGTAGTACAAACTTCGTAGCATGATCCAGAACTATCAGTAATACCGTATTCCCAAGTGTAGAACGAGGGTACGGTCCCAAAAAATCTATATAGACTCTCTGCCATGGACGTGCTGTTTCGAATTGATATTGCATCGGAGGACGCAATATCTGATTCGTGGCTTTTGTTTGTTTACATGTGTCGCAGGACACAACATAGTTGTGTACCTGTGACGCCATGCCCGGCCAATAATAAAGACGTCGAAGTAATTCTAAAGTCTTTTTAACACCCCCATGAGCAGCAGTACTATCATCGTGATGTTTCTGAATCATGTTGGAAGTCATCGGTTTTGGTACCCAGAGTTTCCACACAGGAACATCGTTAGGTATTGCATCAGGTTTTGGCTCAATACGTATGTATAGCTTATCATCCACGACTTTAACAGATGGAAAGTCCTTGGGTGATGATTGAACTTTAGCTATCATATCCGTATATTCTTTGTGCCGATAACCTTCATTGTCGATTTTAATTTCACTGATGTGATGTACTAATGCTTCCGTCAATTCCTCGTGTGTATCGTCATAAAGACGAGATAGAGCATCAGGGACTATATTTTGGGTACCTTTTTGGTGGACAATGGTAAAATCCATATGTTGGAGTTTTAGGCTCCACCTAGCCAGACGGCCACTCAAGTCCTTCTGTGACATAAGCCACTTCAGACTTGAGTGATCAGTCACAATTGTAAATCGGTGACCTTCAACATAGCCCCTGAATTTCTTCACACTCAGAATTGCCGCAAGACATTCAAGCTCAGAAACTGAATAATTCCTTTGAGCTCTATTTAATTTCTTCGACATGAAGGCTATCGGACACTCTTGTCCGTCAGTATCAACCTGATACAACACACTACCTATCCCTGTCAGACTTGCATCGCATCTAATAAAGAACTCTTTATTATAGTCAGGGTTAATTAATACCGGTGCTGTAGTCAGCAATCGTTTTAAATTTTCGAAAGCAGCTTGCGCTTCCAATGTCCATTTCAATTTTCCCGAGCTCTTCTTCAATAAATCTGTAATTGGTGATACCACGCTTGCATAGTTTGGTATGAAACGTTGGTACCAACCAGCCATTCCTAGTAAACGTCGTATTTGTTTTACTGTAGATGGAGCTGGGTACTCTGCTACAGCTCTAACCTTGTCAGGGTCTGTTCGAAGACCATCTTCACCAACCAAAAATCCTAAGTATTTCACCTCTCTCAGAACAAATTTACTTTTCTTGAGGTTTATTGTTAACCCAGCCGCTCTTAACAATGAAGAGACTTTGGACAGCAATTCCATATGTTCCTGGAACGTGGAAGAGACTACCAATAGATCATCTAAATAAACAAAGACATTTTCGTGATATTGATGTGGTATCACTTTGTGCATTAGCCGACACATTGTCTGGGGAGCATTGCACAATCCAAAGGGCATAACCCGGAATTGATACAATGGACGACCAGGCACTGTGAAGGCTGTCTTGTCTCTAGATGCTTCTGCCAGAGGAATCTGCCAGAAAGCATCTTTGAGATCAATACTTGAAATGTACTTTGTGCTATTTAGACGACCTAGTAAGCCATCAATCAAGGGAAGTGGGTAAGCGTCCTTTTTCGTTAGTGAATTGACACGACGGCTATCAATACACAATCTGTTTTTACCAGATTCTTTTTGTACCAAAACCACTGGCGAGCACCAAGAACTGTTAGACTCTTCGATCACGCCCATTTGAAGCATTCGGTCAAGTTCGGCATAGACCTTTAGTTGAACAGCCGGCGATGTGGGATAGTGTCTCTGTTTAACAGGTGCACTATCACCAACATCGATGACATGTTCAACCAAAGAAGTCTTTCCGAGCCCAGACACTTCAAATGACGGGAAAGAATCCTTGATCATATCCAGTTCATGTTGCTGATCAGTGGTGAGATTATGTGTATTAAGAGTTTGTAGCTCTGTGCGAGTCAGTTCACTAACAAAAGAAGGAACAATACCGAATTTCTCCCAGAAATCTATGCCCAGGTAGAGCTCTTCTCGTAATCCAGGGACTATATGGAACCGCATTGGTTTAGTGGAGCCATTCACAGTTATTGGAATTTCGATGTAACCCAAAATTTTTGTTGCAGTACCATCTGCCGTACGAATACACGAAGTGTACTTACGGTAAGTTGTACCTGCTGATTCCAATAATTCCAAGGAATTTCTTCCAAGTATTGTGACTGACGCTCCACTATCCAATAGACCTGAAATATGTTTGTCCAAAATCTTGATTGTCAATCGCGGCCGAGGATCCTTTGTTTCTGAAAGGATAGATGAAATACAAGCTTTACGAAATAATTTCCTCATCCTCCAATATCTGATGTTACGTTCCAGACGTCTAAAATATGTGTGATGTAATGATGGGAAATTAAATGTACTGGGTGATTTTATTCTGGTTTCCTGAGTGGTGATCGATCGTCCTGCGTTGCTACATCTCTCGTCGTTTTCTTCGGGCTCGTTGGATGTTGAACCGAGGGTACCATCCCCGAAGCATGTACTCTCGGACGGAAGTTTACCGACGGGTGACAATATGAACAATTTGCATATATAACGTCCGGCTTATTACATTTCCAACAGTGCAATTTTATTCTGTTTTTAGAACAATCAGGAGCTCGATGTCCATTTACCCCGCATCTAAAACAGACAATTGGTTGTCTGGACATTGATGGACCAGGTTGATTAGTATTACCAGATGATATCGCAGGTCGTTGCAGAATTCTTCTAGGTTGTGTATCCACAGCTTCAATATATCCATCTTGTTCCGGATCTATTTCTGATTCATAGTCGTCCATTTGCTGTAGTTCGCTAATCCTTAAGTTTGACATTCTGGTTGGGACTGGTGTAGACCACAAACGTTCGAACTTCTGACACAATGTCCGAAGCTCGTCCATAGTTGTAATTGTTGCTGCAAGTGTAGCGTTCTTCAGTTCTACACTCAGTCCTTCCCTAGCGATTTCTAATAATTCAGCTGCAGCAAATGGTCGAACTAATCTCCGATTTAACGAACCCACTTCAACTAAATACTCATAAACGCTCTCTTTGACTTTCTGTTTACGGTTCAAAAGAACACGTAATACCGCTTTATCATCGGTGAGCGTACCGAAGGTGCGTAGGAGTCCTTCCCTAAGCACTGAGTAGGTCACTTCCTCATATTCATGAGTCAAATTCAAATAATATCTATCGGCAGCTGCCTTGAGGTACCGTGGAACGATCGACCTCAGGTCGTCCCAGGACACACGGTCCCTCCTTGCAGCCGCCTCCACTCGATGAATAAACTCATGAACATCAGGGGAGTGACCATCCCCTGTGAAGTTCGGAACCCAATTTGAGTCATAACGACTCAAATTGTTCCTACGTACCTCTCGGTATGCTCCCGCTGACAATGCTGGAGCCGCGACACGAGATACCTGAGGAAGTGGGTTGTATGGTGGTGGTGCTGTTAATGGAGCTTGTGGATAATTTGTTTGAAATTGTTGCAACTGCTCCTGTGGTATCGGTTGATAATTCAGAGGCTGCTGTACCAATGCCGGATTGATGTATATTTGTTCAGCTTGGAACGATGAACCCAGTTGTGGTAATGCGAAGTCCTCCGCTCTTAAACCTGATTGTTGAAAATACGATGGTGGTAATTGTTCTGCCCGTCTTTGTTGTTGCTGATACCCACGATTTAAACTGTGTATCGTATTAGTTATTGGCTGTCCTGGTATTGGAGTGGATCTCTCCTCTGGCTGAAACGCAGGCGATTCGGATGGTACAGATGATCCTCCTGGTTTACTCTGCATAACTGGACGTGTCGACAACGATCTTATTATATCCCAAGCGCGTGACAATTGGGAGATAGCGTAGGTGCGGGCTTCTTGCAAATCATCGCGAGAACCCAACCTATTCATCCTCCCTGTATAGTGCAACACACGATTAGCCAGACCATCTAAGAAAGGCTGATTAATCGGTGGCTGAAGTCTACGTATCTGATTCACAATTAGTTGTGCTGCCTGCACCACCATTTGAGACTCAGCTACCAAATCTCTCGCGTGAGATACAGTTAATGGAACTGAACCTTGTACCGCGTGGTTTCGAAGTTCCTCCGCCCAGTTGACCCCCCTGAAATCCACACCTCGAACCAGACATTCGATCTGCAGTTCGCTGGGTTCCAATCCATAAAATGGATGGTCAATGTCTATTCGACTTGACATTTTGATGGTAAAATTTATAGAATCCAGAATTCACAATAACAAATAACAATAATAAAACCAATCTCAACAAAAAAAAATGTAGCTAGTATGCTGTAAAAGTGTAAACAATAAAAAAGCGTAAAACGAAAAAAAAACCAACGAACGCCCCAAAAAAACAGAAAATTTTTGTAATAAAAAACAAACTCGTAAAGGAACCAAAGGAAAGACCGTCGTAGCTAATCCTTGCTGAATCTGTACAAAAATTCCTAAGATATTGTATATGTAAAAATATAATTTATTTATTTTAATTTCAGATATGCTGAAATTTCAGAATTAATTATATACCTAAAATTATTTATTGACGACACACCCCTATGGAAAAAACATTTATTTATTTTAAAATTTGAAAAAAAATATTTAAAGATGCTTATTTATTGGGTGGTCCTCTTAACTCAAAATATTTATTTAATTTTTTTTTTAAAAAAATAATAGATATTTATTTATATCTTGATGTTTTGCTTAATTATCAAAATTTATTTTATTTAGCTACCTAAAATTAACTTAAATTAAAAAAAATTATTTATTTAATAAAAAATATTTATTTAGTTTTTTGAAAAATTTGTTTGATTTATTTTATTTTTTTATTTAATAATATAAGAGATTCCCAAAATCAAGATTCGTCTGGAGACAATTTAAAAAGTAAGTATGGTTACAATATCCATTTTGTTCAAATTTGAATTCCCGCGTTCGCGAGCCCACTTCAACAATGCATGTGAGAACTGACTAGAAAAGCCCCTAACGACCAGATTCTACAGAACAGATTCTCCCCAACCTAATAAAACAATCACAACTGTCACGATTAGACACTAGGTCCATTTCTACTGACCCAGTTGTGCTTGTTTAACCTAAAAATAAATTACAACTAAACCTAATGCGAAAGTTGAAGAACGCTCCCGAGCACCAGACTTCAAATCCTAAACTCTATGAAAAATTGTCTATTGAAAAACTAAATGGAAAAGTGGAAAAGTTTTTGAATTTGTGTGAGGTGAAGCCTCTGATCCTGAAAGCAAAAGTACAATTGGTTCTTCTCTTCATTACACCGAAGAAGCCTCTGAGCAAAGAATGGTACTACTGGTTTGCACCTAAGTACAAACACAGCAACACCACTCCTCGTCCCTGAGGACTTCCTCGCCGAATGAAGAGAAGAAACCAATGTTCTTCGATCGCATAACCCCGATGGCCATAGGCGATCTAAGAACGACATCAATGTTAAAGAGTGAAGCTCTATGGATGGCTTTTTAGGCCTACCGCTGGGAAAAGTGAATCAATAAACCTAAATAATATATAACTTATCCATAATCTAAATAATTTCTTATTTAAAAATGCTAAATCGAAACATGAAATACATAATATGTGTTAATAAAGTTTTACATGAGATTAATTAAATTTAATCTTCAGACTAAATAATAAATTGGTAATTAAAAAAAATTACGATTATTTTAAATTCAAAACTAAGCTTACTAATTTTTAAGTTATTAACTCTAATATATTTGTTCAGGTCAAATTTTTCGCTTTACTTATTGTATTCAAAACAAACAACAAAAATAAATGTTAGCTAAAAATAATTATTTCTATATTTATCTTATTTTTTAAATTAATCGCAATAAAAAATAATTTTAAAAATGGTAACTAAAATGGACTCATACGAGATATGTATACCTACGACAGCGGATCAATATGATGACAAATGTGAAGATACCGATCTGGATCCGGCCCACTCCATAAAGCTAATGGGAATTAATTATTTCCAATGTACTTCCATAAACATAGACCAATAATACTTTGATAGTAGTGACGAAAGACTTAAACTTATATAAAATTGTTGAAAAACTGTTTGGTCAATGTTAACCTTTATTACGTCAATAACATCCTAAAACTCATAAAAACATGACTTAACCACAAAAAATTCTTTCGCCAAACGAATTGTGTTGCAATAGGAAACCTACCTAGACTTTCAGGTTTGACATAAATTATTTTGTATATATATATGAGATACACAAAATAATTCATGTACAAATCATAAAATCTAATAAGGCGTACTGCAATAGAAGTCGTTTTGGCCAAAAATGAACATTATATTAGCCAAAATAAAAATATTTCAACATTTCCGTACAAGTTCAAAAGTTTATAGAACTGTAATGAGACATGTTCTATTGACATCCATTCTATAGTGTGAATAATACATAAATCAATACCTCGGAATTGTAACTCACATTAAACCAATGACGAATATGGGGATCGCGTATGAGTGCATTGAAAAAAGCCAGCTAAACACTTACTAAATCTAACCATAATCAAAAAAACATACAATTAATTTCATATATAAATTAATTGCATCATCCAAAAATATGTACAATATATAAACAATTATATGTACAATATGTACATGGTAGCATAAAAAAATTTCAAAAAAAAACTGCTTCCCCAAAACGGTTTTCTTTTTTCCAAATAAAAAACAATTAGTATTACTAAAAGCAGATGACAGCACAAAAAACAATCTCCAAAAAAATTGCTGTCCCAAAACGGTTTTTTTCAAAATTAAAAAAAAAATTAGTCTTAACTAATTATACAATGAGGAACAGGGGCCTCCTGTGGACCAGACCACTCCTCTTCCTGTCGCGTGGTCGGTGAGATGGGGACCTCCTCAACCAGCTCCTCCGTTTGAGTACTCTTGGTCGAGGAAGCTCCCAGCTCCACGACCAAGCGACTCTCCTTCTCCCTTCTTCTCCTCTCCTTCCTCTTCAGGTGAGAGCTCCTATTTCTATTTATCCTCCTTCTCTCACGCCAGCCCACATTCACTTCCTCAGTCACTTCATCCATCTCATCCGCTTCCTCATTCACCCCATTCAACTCCTCATTCACTATCTCACAAATCAAATCATCCAGAAACTCATCATATTTTTCTTCGTAAATATCATCCATCAATTCCAAAAATATTTTATGTTTTACTTCATCCAGAATCACATTTATCATTCCATCCACTACATTCCTCGCCTCAACCATTCTCTCTTTTCTCTCCTCATTCGCTCTCCCATCCACCTCATTCATCCAGGGCTCAAACCCACCTGGCCGACACCTCCTTAACAACCCCTGACCCCTCATAATTGTATACATTCTTATCAAAATTCAAAATATGTAATTTCCTAATCAAAACCAAAACGAAACCAATAACTGGTTTATTTCAAGATACACAAAAAGCTGATTGACAACCACGGCCCAAACCGGTTGCCACCACCCTATTACCAAAAAAAACCACAACTGGTTTATCCTAAAACTTACAAAGAGAAACGCGATTCTTTAAATTTTTGAAAATATAAATTTAGAGTACTTATGATAAATATACACATGAACACCTTAGAAACTAAACCTTTATTTTTTCCTCTAGCTTTTTAACAAAATTTAGCTAAATAAACCGACGCGAAAAATAAACTATATATAGATATTAATTAATCTGAATTGAAATAATCAATTAATATATAAATATATAAATATAATAATATAAAATGTTCCACAAAAAAAAGTTTTTTTTTCAAAAAAAAACCGGCTTGCCAACGCCCAACCTGGAAAATATTTTCCCACCAAATTATTTATATATATATCTAAAAAAAAAGCTAACGGGTCCCTTTTTGTTCGGCGCTACGTTATAATCTAGTCCCTGTTTCGGCGCCACGTTATAATCATTGGACCTTTACTACCATGTTTCTGTTCAGTATACTATTAAATCTATACAGATCACAAACACATCTTATTATAGTTAAGCAAAGGAGGTCACTCCCTCCATACAGATTATCTCCACACGGACCCTGAATTTGAGAATCTCTTACTATTTCCTAAATTTATCTTGACATTCCAAAAGTAATAATCAAATTAAAATTAATATACATATTTATAATAAATACCTTAAGTTATTTTTGTTGATTGATGTCATCAATATTCTGTTGTTTTAAGTTATTTGTTTGATTTTCCAATATCATTTCTTCATTATGTTCTGTCAAATTTGTCTGCGGTGGATTTATTAAACGAATTCCTGATTGATTATTATTGCCACTATATACAATATTTCCATATTCTATATTTGGATCAATTAAATTGCATAATTCTCCATATTTCCATTGACAATTTTTTATAAATTAATCGAATAAACAAATTTATTACTTGATATTAATAAAATGGCGTTTTGAAGTCACAAAAACACAGCATAATCAAGTAAAAATATAAAGACGCGCTATTCTTCTTGTATCTCAGCAAAAAAAAATTCTTTGATACTTTAATAACCATTCATTTATTAAATTGTGGCAAATTTATGTAAATATTATTATTAAAATCTATTTAGTTTTAAATCACAATTTATTATATCACAACATCACTCATGGATATATATTTTTTTTTTATATAGACTCTTTTTTTCTGTTTTATTTAATGTTTAATACAAATAAAAATTGAACGTTTTCTTTTTTTAAAAGCAGAAAATGGAATGAAATAATTTTCAAATTAAAAATTGCAAAAATGTGATTTTGCTTTTGACCTCTTCTAATCAATCGTGTAATATTCGAAATTCAGCAAATGATTAACAACGACGTCTGTTCATTAGTATTGGAAATAAAAATTTAGTACGTTCGTTTGCTTTTTATAGTATATTCAAAATTTAACTAGCAGTTAAGTTTTAGAAAATTTTAAAATTATTATTAATGTAAAAATGAACGGAAACTAATGAAATGCATTTTTATTGAATTGAAAACGAAGATGAATTTGGTTTTATTATTGTTTTGCGATTATTGCGATCGTTACAAGATGATTGCGTACGCTGATGATGTTGTCATCCACGGTCGAAGTGAAGCTGTTATGAGTGAGACTTTCTAGTCGCTTGAGAGTGGTGCTAGAAAAATTAGTCTGCAAATTAACTACAATAAAACCAAACATATGAATGTTTCAAGAGAGGCTGAGATTTGATGTGCGGCGATGAACGAATTGAGGGAGTTGAATCTTTTAAATATGTGGGATCAATGCTTGACTCAAACAACCGCATACTTACAGATATTAAAGCTTGAATCGCTGCAGGTAATCGAACTTTCTACTCAATTAAACCTCTCCTTGGATCACCGTATGTATCAACTAACACCTAGCTCAAGTTATACAAGACATTGATTAGACCGGTTGTAATGTATGGATCACAAACATGGACGTGGACTTACACAAAATGACGAATCGCATTTATCTGTATTTAAGAGTAAGATCCTACGCTACATTTTTGATCCACTTAAGACCGACGATGGAGAGTATAGAACCTTATATAACTTTGAGATCAGAGACCTTCCTGAGGGTCCTGATATAATAGGTTGTATCCGTTCTAATAGGATTGCTTGGTTTGGGCATATTCTACGAGCCGATTCACAGTCTGGAATGATTAGCAAAATGTACGTTAGTACCCCAGGAAGGGGCGACCGCGAGGTAGACCACGACTACAATGGGAGACCGACGTGATAAACGACCTTAAAAAAATCGGCTGCTATGGTAATTATGTCGCTGTTGCGAATGACCGTGGTGAATATTCAAAGTGATTAGCCTGGCAACGCTCCTACATGGAGCATGAACGCCGATAAAAAAAAACATCAACTAATTGATGTCTCAGTCCGTGTTGGCTTGTACCATATTTTAATATCCATATGCATCTGATATTTGTTACATGAATTGAATTAGTCAAATTTTTAATACTTGGAACACAAAAAACTGCGAATTTTTCTCGCTATATTTTATCTTAGTTTACGGGTTTTCCTAATTATTTCGACCGTAAAATATTTTTGAATTAGTGTAATTTTATAAGAAATTTAATTAATTTGTGGGTAATGCCAGTGAGATAGCACTAGTCTGGGTAATTGGCAACCTCATTTTAGTTTTGTTCCTGCAATCATTTAAAATTTTTGTTTTGGGGAATTTTGTGAGCAATTAAACTCAAGTAAGGAAATAATTCTAATTTTTTCGATTCTCAGGTATGGCTGAAAATTTCTCAGATAAAAATTCCATGAATGAATGGATGAATTCGAACTCTTTTCATCAGTGCCATTCTCGAATCCGTTGGTAGTCACGCTGTAAACTACGTCACTGAGGCGATTATTTCAAAGTTGAATCTTCATCATCACTTATTTAACTCCTTTATTATGTAAATGTTTTTGGGAATTTTTCTATTAAATTTCCAGACATTACTATTATGTGACTTAGTAGAATGGGGAATATTTCTCTAATAAACATCCTAAGTCACGAGTTGGTCATTATTGATTGTTTCCAATGTAGACCAGTCTAAATACCTTAAAAACAAGCAAAAAATGGAAAAAATTAGTAACAAGATGAAAACTATTGCATAAATAAGAAAATTTTGCGCAAATGATGGGAAACGGGGTGAAATGGGGTGAGCGTTTAGGAGTAGAAAATGGTTTTTCATGATTTTCAGCGATACTAGACCATCTGTCGAATAAAGTTTAAAGCAAAAGCTGTAGCTAATAAAAGGTTTATAACTTTTATGTCGGCCATTTTTTCACATAATCTAAAATTTGCCGTGAAAATAAAAAAAACCGAGACAAAAAAGGCTTTTTCGTTTTTAATTTCTATCTAACACAAACGAACTTTTTTTCACACAATTCGGTGGAAACTTACCTTATTATGTCCCTAATAGGCTGTAACTTTTTAAATTCAAAATATTAATTTTTAGGTTTAATTTTGATGTTAAACGAAAAAAGTGACCTCATTTTCACACGAAAATTCTCCTGTATGAGAAACAGTTTAAAAAAAAAAACATTAATCATTATTAATCATTAATGCAAAAAATCCCATATAATGTAAAAACATTTCCATAATATGGAGTCTAATGACAGTGGAAAAATTCAACTTAAGTAAAAATAAATAAGTGATGAAGAAGTTTCAACCTTGAAATTGTCATCGCCTCAACGGCGTTATCGATAGCGTGTCTGCCCAAGGATTCGAGCCGGGCACTGACGAGGTAGGTTCGAATCCCAACCGAAACACGAAAAATGTGAAATGAAGTTTTTTTCTGAGAAACTTCAAATCATACCTTTGAATTGAAAAAATTCCAATTACTTCTTTACTTACTTGAGTTTAATTGATCTCAAAAATCCAAAATTAATTAATCATTATGTTTGTTGAAACGTCTACTTTTAGATGGTGTAAAAAAATAAACATTAACATAACATAAGCACGGAAACATTTTCCTGGAAATGCGAAAAACTGAATAAACTTGATTTTAAAGACGTATTTTCAATGATTGTTTAAAAATATTCATTATTTGTTAAAATTTACCGTTGAAATCATTAATTTACATGTTGGAAGGAGCAGAAGCAAGGAGTATGCACAGAAAAACACTTATTTATGTGACTAGCGAAGTGTCAGTTGCACTGACACTTCGCTAGTGTCAGCAGCAAAGTAGCTTCGGTGTTAAGGGACGTAAGAATCCACCGTTTCTCATTAAAGAACAGCTATATAACCCATTGAGGGAAGAACTAAATGGGATAGGTATATGGTATAATAGGCTTCGCGTGAGGTATTTGATTCCGATAAAATAGATAAGTTAGCTCATAACACTACAGAACGATACAGTAAAGATATCCTGAAAATCTAACGGTCTAACTAAGAATAATTTTTAAAACTGGCACCTTCTTTCCAAATGCAATTAAGGTTTTTAAAGTCTTGGTGGAGGATAATCTTAAAAAATTAAACCATACTGGGCAATGACAATCTGAGGATAAATCTTGCGTTTCTTGCGTTCATATAAACTTCCTTCACTTCCTAAAGCTTGTTGCCTTTTGATAACTCATCAGAGATATCTCTAAGGTTTCTGAAAGACCGTCCTGTTTCATATGAAGGCACATGTTGGTTTAGAAAATTTCATAATTTGTAAATTCTTGTTGTTAGTAACTGTTATTTTTTTAAAGGTGCCATTCTTTTTAACCGAAATGGTTCAATATGAAGTTTGGGTAAAAGCGGTGATTCATTGTGATAAAAAATGAATTATTGATTGTTGTTCTTGCTGTTGCAAGGTTTTCAAAAAAAAAAAAAAACTAGCCTCTACCGTTCACGAAAACGATTAAATTCAACGCCATACTCATGAAACGTTGTAATATCAGAAAATCAAGTAATTGACGCTTTACAAATTTAAGTAAGGCAGATAATTGTATAGTTTAATTTCTAATATCATATTTAGATATTATGGACCTTAAAATCAAAATGGTGAGAATGTGATACGTATCAGTTATTTTAGATACTGTGTGTGTTTTAAACCTGATTAACTGTTTTCAAAATGTCGGTTCGAAAATGTTTAAATACCCTAAAATTAAGTTCCAAACAAACAATTATAACCCACAGACGTTCTGGTTAAACGACCGACCGACATTTCTATTTTTTGCGACCCGGCTCAACGGACCATGAACTTTTTAACTAAAGTAAATTAAAGAACCAGTAATCACTTAAAAAATCCACAGATTTAAGATTTGAACCACAGAGAATGAATCATATATGGACGTACTTGACCCTATTCATGAACATACCTTGAACTTCTTAAATTAAATTTCGGTATAATTAGTAATATCACGCTTTTTAACCGAGTTCATATAGTTAAGGATCTTGGTCTTCGAGCTGGAAACAATCAATACATGTGTTATAGTGAAATTAAAATGTACCCCAATTCGGTCACCCTAAATGACTAATTTTGTACATCCATTTTTACATTTATGCAGCGTTTCTCCGGGCAGGAATTGTTCTTTCAGGCATTTTTTCCCATTTTTTTGAAGATAGGCCACAAATGGCTGGTGCATTGTGCTATCATCTCCAAAACTTTTTTTGGGTTACTGGTGATTTTCAACAGTTCGTTGATATACATTAAAAATAAAGTGACCAGTATTCAGATTACCGGGAGGTATGTTCCTCGATGTTGTTAAAAGTTTAGTCTTGCCAGTCTTGATGCATAATCCAAGTCGTTTAGCATTTCTTTCAAGCTGAGAGAGACTATCCTTAATATCGCTTGGTCTACGTCCGAGAAGCGCAATATCATCTGCATAGCCAAGAATTTGACTAGATTTGTTAAATATGCAGTTTTGTGTCTCAATTCGGCTTTTTTTCTATCGCGTACTCAAGCGCAAAATTTTATAGTACGGGCGCGAGTGCATCACCTTATCGAACACCTGATGTTATATCGAAAGAGTCAGAAACTGACCTTTCGATTACTATTCTACAGTTTGATTCTGATGTTGTGAGTTTGAACAGAGAAACAAGTTTCGCTGGGATACCAAGGCATATGAGTGCGGACCAGAGGTTGTCGCGGATGATACTATCATATGCTTGCTTTAAATCAACGTAGAACTGGTGAATGCGGATGTTGTACTCCCAACATTTTTCCAGAATCATCCTTAAGGTAAAACATTGATCTGTGGTTGAACGGTTGGGGCGAAAACCATACTGATAGTCGCCGATGATTGATTCGGAGGGGATGAGTCGAGCAAGTACGACATTAGCTAGTATTTTATATGCAGTGTTCAACAGTGCGATGCCACGATAATTCGCACACTCTAGGCGGTCACCTTTCTTTTGTAGCGGAATAATGAGAGCTGTTTTCCATTCAGCAGGTAGTTCTTCTTGGTCCCAGATTGCAAGAATCAGATGATATATACGTGAGACCACAGCTGCTCCTCCATTTTTAAATAGTTCTGCAGGGATTCCATCGATACCTGGTGATTTACTATTTTTTAATTTTTTGATGGCAGCTTTCACTTCTTCTATCGTTGGGCAAGGGACAAAAATCTCCTCACTTGACGGAGCAATTGCTCGAATAGGATGAACTTCATTCGTCCTATTCAATAGGTCTTGAAAGTGGAATCGCCATACTGCCAGCACATCACGTTCATTTGTTGTAAGCTCGGTGTTTCAAATTTTGATAGCTGTGGATCTTGGGTGGAAATCTTTTGTCAGATTCCGCACATTGGCAAAGCATTCTTTCGAATTTCCATTAGCTGCATGTTGGTTGATGTTTTCGACACAGCTTATCAAGTGTTCGTGTTTCTTTTTTCGTAGGAGTTTTGCTGAGGTTTTTCTGGCGCATAGATTATCAGTTTGGAAGCTTTTGGTGTGCCTTGTTAACCATTTTTCTCGCAGTTTTTGTTCGTGCTCAACGCTGTCGCGGCACTCGTCATCAAACCATTCGTTACGTGATTTCGGTGGTCGTTTTCCGATCGTAGTTTGTGCTGCGGATATAATGGTTGATTGAAGCGTTTGCCATTCTTCTTGTATGTTATGATGGCATCTTAGACGGGATGTCATGCTCTTCTATGCTTTGGGCTACCATTTCTTGATATCTATTTAGTGTTTCCAGGTATTTAAATGCTTCGACATTCCAGCGTACGGTCTTTTTTGCATGTCTATTAAATGTAGACTAGGGGACCCCTGTGCTTTTGTACAAAATATTTTTTCGTAATTTAATAACATTAAACTAATTAAAAATACCCCTCTTTGCAACGTCTAGTTCAGGCAAAGCATAAACTGAAACTGAAATTAAATTTTGTTTGTTCGTTTATTTTAATCGTTTAATTTTTTATATATTTTTTTGTATTCTCTTCTTTCCCTTTCGTATTCGTTTCTTCTCTATGATATGGCTACGCTTTTTCGTGACTTATATATATGATGACAACTTGCACTTGTACTTAAAGATGACAAGCATATGATCGGTGTCCATATCAGCACATCTATATGATCGAACGTCAGTTATACTTGTAGAGTCTCTCTTAAAAATCATGACATGAAGTCATGACAGTAGGTGCATGAACATTGATGATTGTTGCATTAATCTTTTGATTGCGGATTCTCATTGTGCCTATCCGCATATTAATTAGGCAAAAGTCGATAAAATATTGATTAACCGCAACCGTTTTGATGACCGCAGTAGTAGAGAGTGTATCCCTTGGCTGTTTCGTGGATTACGCTCCCTGGCCATCTTAGTTCTTGTAAAGCCGCTATATCTAGTGTGTAGCTATCGATTTGGTTTGTAAGTTTTAGTAGATCTCCTGGTCTTCTAAGGTTTCCCACGTTCCAGGTTCCCATTTTTAAATCGTAGCCCGGGTACAGTTTCCGAGGTCGTTACTGAAATGATTCCGAGATAATCCGAGGCTAGTGTACAGAATTCATGACAAATATTTTTTTACGGAAATGAGGTGATAGCCCTTGGACTAGGAATGGCATGGACTAAGAATTGCAATCCCGTGGTGGATAAAAGTTCAAAGATAGCGCTGTTGGGGGTACCTTCGCTTTTACCACTTTTTTTTTTCAGAAAAAAAATCGTTAATTAGTTCGTAATCTAAAACGAAAGTTTCCGAGGTATATAATTTCTCGTTTTAAAAATAAAATTTTTACAAAATTTTCATTTCCTTTTTTTTTTCAATTTTTTTTTAACCAATGCAGTGAATCATCTATTTAACTCAACCCACCGGAATTCTTGTTTTATAATAATTTAATGACCATTTAACTATTTTAAGGATACAAATTAAGTATTTGAGGTTGTGAATGCTTTTTACATAATTTATCTTTTCATCCATTTATACCTGTCCGAAATTAATTTTAAAGGCATGGAATAATCAAGTACCGTACTTTGTGACCTGTTAATGATAATACCTTTCATAAAATGAGAGCGCAGTCACAGACTATTAAGTCTTTAGAGATATTTTGAGCGAATAGCATCATTACTAAATTCAGTTGTCAATTTTGTTAAAAAAATATTTGTGTTGTGTTAGCAAAGAAGCTTCACTCAAAATATCTCTATAGACTATTTTTTTCATTACTGCGCTCCAGGGTTGCATTGATTTAAATCATTTGATTTAAATCAGTGATTTAAATCAGATTTAAATCAACTTGATTTTTTTAAAAAAATCATTGATTTAAATCAAATGAGGGAATTTCTAAAATTTTAAGCAAATTCAAAAAAAATTTTGTTTTTTTTAATAAAATGTGGTAGGAATTTTAACATGCGTCACAACAACACATAGAAACCTAAAGACCTAGGTCCCACAACAACATGCGTTTCAAGAATATGATGAACGAAATACACTCACCATTTTTTTAATCTGTACCGACTATACCTGACTCTGAGCTATGTTCACCTGACCAACGGCATCTGTATCAAGTCACGCTAAGACAATTGCATCGTGCTTGTGATTGGAAACAACTGAGAATAATTAAGATGTTAGCCTATAATCGTAAAACTTCAACAACAAAGTCACAGATTAAACCACAACTCGAAATGTTGACAAACCCACATAAAAAGCATGAACAGATTCTGGAAATGAATCTAGAAATAATAAATAATTACATATCAAATATAAGGTATTAAATGCAAATCAGCACAACCCGCTTACGAAAAAAAAACATTTCCCCCAAAAACGAACGTTACTATTAAGATCTTGAAGGTATTAAATCCTACACACTTTCCTGACACAAGTTATTAACAGTTGTTCTATATGACTTGCCGTTCAATGCTAACTAGTTATCTACATATCCGAGGAACTTTTCGAACCTGCAGAATTGGATCTCTGACATCACTTTAAAGCAGTGACAAATTATCTTAGTTTGGCAAGTAACGCTTTTCAACAACATACTGGTTGTTACATACTGTCAGTGTAAAAATCTAGTAACTAAAATCTGTTACTTAACTTTTGTTTAGCCTTACCTTTCATAAAATATAACCAAAGCTAATGATTTATATAAAGTTTTTTTAAAGTTTAAGTTAACGTAGCATAGGGATATACAATTTCTTCAAAAATTATACTACATTTTTTTTAAAAATCAAAAAAATCCGATTTAAATCAAAAAAAGCGGTTTAAATCAAATAAATCTGATTGTTTTGATTTTTTTAAAAAAATCAGATTTTTATGCAACCCTGCTGCGCTCTCATTTTATGACAGGTATTATCATTAACAGGTAACAAAGTACGGTACTTGATTTGTCCATGTCTTTAAAATTAATTTCGGACAGGTATAAATGGATGAAAAGATAAATTATGTAAAAAGCATTCACACCCTCAAATACCTAATTTGTATCCTTAATATAGTTAAATGGTCATTAAATTATTATAAAACAAGAATTCCGGTGGGTTTATTCTCAAGCAAAAGTTTAAAATTTGAGCGAGGCACGAGCGAAAATTTTAATTTGCGAGAGAATAAAATTCATTATTCACGAATCGATTACATTACTTTATTCTCTGACAAAGAATTGTGTATAAATATAAAAACATTTTCTTCAATTAAAACAATAAATCTTTATTGTTTTAATTGATAAATCAAATTTCTTAATAAAATATTGCGACGCTGATGCATAGGCTGACTTCACCACAGCTCTGGAAACATAGTGTTCTGGATATATAATGAGCTAATATCCATAAAATACTTTAATTAAAAGCTAACCAATATTATGGACTTCGTAGTTCTAATAATAAAAATTTTAAAGCAGGCAGTAGTATCCCAACAAACATAAATTCTGTTGTACAAGAAAAACTAAAAAAACATTTTATCGGAAGTGACAAACCGGAAGTTAGGATGCAGAACTGTTGTAAACCGGACTAAATGTATATGTACCATGATTCATCCAATTCGATTATCAGGTACAGATGTTATTGAACTTCCAAAATAACAGGTGCTCGGAGGACCCCTTACCACTTTGTTTACTATCGTTAAAAAACTAATCAGTTCCTTGCCATACATGTTTGCATCTTTTTGCAAAGTGTAATCAAAATTACTTAACGAACGAATGTTGTATGCTTCCAACAAACATTGAAACAATAAACAGATGTTCGGGAGGACCCTACCACTTATCCCAATATTGTCTAAAAACTAGTCAATTCTTTGTCGTTAAAGTCTTCATCTTTTTTTAAAGTGCCATTAAAATTGATTAATGAATGAAATCTCTATGCTCCCAACAAACTTTAAAAACAAAGTGTAAAAAGTCAGCAGTTGTATGGTAGACCCCCCGCCACTTTGATCAATGTGTCCCCAAAGATGATAATTATCTTCTTACACTAATTGGAACCCTATTTCATAAGTTTCATCATTGTAGGCTGAAAAAACTTCAAAAATTTACAAAAAAAAAAAAATTTACCGGAAGTGAAAAACCGGAAGTTGGGATGTAGAACTGTTGTGAACTGTACTAAATGCTCATGTACCAAGTTTCATCCAATTCGATTATCAGGTACAGATGTTATAGAGCCTTAAAAAAACAGGTGTATGGGACACCTCCCACCACTTTGTTCACCATCGCTTAAAAACTAATCAGTTTCTTGCCATACATGTTTGCATCTTTTTCCAAAGTGTCATCAAAATTCGTTCACGAACAAATGCTGTGTGCTCCCAACAAACATTGAAAAAAGTGTGACACATTAAACAGGTGTTCGGGAGGATCCCCACCACTTATTCCAGTATTACCAAAAACTAATCAGTTCTTTGTTACTTAAGTCTCCATTTTTTTTCAAAGTGTCATTAAAATAAATTAATGAATGAAGTCTGTATGCTCCCAACAAACTTTAAAAACAAAGTGTGAAAAGTCAGCATTTCTATGGTAGACCCCCTGTTGTGGACTGTATTATTATTATTATGCTGGTTCTGTTTCCTTCGTTTAACTTTTTATTAAAATTTTTAATAAAAGAAATTTTTAATTTTTAATTTTTAACAAAAGTTTATTACAATGTTTCGTTCTCAAAAGTATAGAAGAGAATACAATAAAATACCAAAAAAACAATCAGCAAACTAAAAGTAGGAAATGTTTACTTAGATTAAAAAAGTTAGAATTCAAATTCAAAAATTAAAATGTACAAAAACACTTCCACTCTCATATTCCATTCCAAATGTTAACACCCCCCACCCCCCAACACCCCCGACCACCCTCCACACTAATTGGAACCCTATTCCATAAGTTTCATCATAATCACTTCATTATTGTAGGCTGTAGTGTGCATAAAGACACTGAAAAAACTTCAAAAAAATACAAAAACATTTTTTTTATCGGAAGTGAAAAACCGGAAGTTAAGATGCAGAACTATTGTGAACCGTACTACATACTCATATACCAAGTTTCATTCAATTCGCTTATCAGGTACAGATGTTATAGAGCTTTCAAAAAAACAGGTGCTCCAGGGACCCCCCACCACTTTGTTCACTATCGCTCAAAAACTAATCAGTTCCTTGTCATACATGTTTGCATCTTTTTCCAAAGTGTCATCAAAATTCATTCACGAATGAATGTTTTATGCTCCCAACAAACAAAAACTTTGTGTAAAAAACCACCTGTTTTATGGTGGACCCCCCCCAACCCTTTATCCAATGTGCTCCAAAAGCTGATAAAATCTTTCTCATGTTATTTAAAAGCTTTTACCAACGTTTCATGAAAATCGATCTGTAATTGTAGGCTACAGTAGGGATAAACACCTGAAAAAAAAACTTTTTAACCGGAAGTGAAAAACCGGAAGTTGGAATGCAGAAATATTGGAAACAGTACTAAAACCTTATATACTAAGTTTCAATAAGATCATAGTCCGGGATCAGAAGTTATTCAAGATTTAAACTTAGAGATGTTCGGGAGACCCCCCGCCATTTTGTCCAAATTTGAAATGAATCCAGATCTTCCATTTTCAAGTGAATCTGTATTATTTGCCAAAGTTTCATGAAGATCCTATGCAGAGAGTACACCACCCACGCACAGACGTACACCAAAATTTTTATTGGCTATTTAGATAGAGGATGGTCCAAAACAAAAGAAAAATAAAATTTGGGGTATGTAAGATTTGTTTTTCACGATAGATTGCATTACTTCCCACAATTTAAAATTGTGGTGAAGTAAAAAAACCTTATGATAAAAAACGCCCTTTTCATACAATCAACCAAGTTCAACTAAACGAAATAAGAGAATTTAAATTAAAATTTGATTTTTGAACAAAATTTATCAAAGCAATTGTGATTATAATTTGAAAATAATTTTAATAAAATCAAAACAATTTGACCAATTGGAATCATATCAATTGAATAATGATAATTTTTTTTATAGGAAAATTTTCATTAGACAATAGGTTAAGTTAATTAGGCTATAGGTTAGAAAACAATACAATAATACATACTATTATTATCGAAAAAAACATACACATAAAGCTGATATAATTAAATGGAAGAGAATAAACGCTATTATTAAATTTTATTCAAAAAACTGTGGAATGAAAAATTCTGAAATACATTTTTATAGGATACTGAATTCAACCCCTTTCATGTGATACCCAACTTGACTTGATAAAAAAAAGTATTTTCTTAAAAAGCCCTACATAACAGCCCCGTAAAACAAACGGAAACGGTCTGAAAGACCTAAGTATTACATTCATGAGCCAAAAGTGAAATTCTTACCCCCACTTTTTTTTGGCATTTCTCGACGTTTTAGGACCTACTGATTCTGAAAAAACAAAAAAAAAATGTATGTCTGTCTGTCGGCCGGCCGGCCGTTCGTCATTACCTACGCTGCAGGAAAAACCGCTGGAGGGATTTCAAATTTTTTTTTTCTAAAAATAGGTATACTCAAGGGACAGGTCCGAAAGGACGCTGTGTTCGATAACTGTACCGGAAGTGTGTCAAAAAAAAAATTATGTGTGTCAAAAATAGATAATTATGTGTGTCAAAAATATGAAAATTTTCATATTTTTGGCTTAAAAAACGTTCATTTTAAGTGATTACGAGTAGGAACATTAAATTTGGAGAAATCTTGATGGTAGGGATTGGTATGTGAGACCAAAAACTAGCTTATTGCATTATAAGTTTGTCAAAAAAATGTTGTCAGGTGTGTCAAAAGAAAGATTTCTATTTATTTTTTTACTCAATTTTTTGGAAAAAAATTAAATTATTTGAAATGAAATTTTGTTATTATTATTGAGAATTATGGCATTATAAGTTTGTCAAAAAAATGTTGTCATGTGTGTCAAAAGAAAGATTTTTATTTACTTTTTTACCCAAAAAATAAAATTAATTATTTGTTTGAAATGAAATTTTATTATTACTATAGATAATTATGGCATTAAACGTTTGTCAAAAAAATAATGTCAAGTGTGTCAAAAAATTATTTCATTTATTTTAGCCAATTTTTTGGAAAAAAATGTAGCTGTTTTTATGACGTAAATGCAATTGAAAATGAAATTGGACATGGAAATGTTTGAATTTGTTATAGATTTTGAAATATTTTTGGAATTTTGAAAAAAGTTTGTACTTTTGATTTTGTAATAATTTTTTTGCAATATTTTTAGAATTTTGGAAAAAGTTTTAATTTTTATTTTGTAAGAATTTTTGGAATATTTTAAGAATTTTGGAAAAAGTATGAATATTTAAGAATTTTTGAAATATTATTGGAATTTAGAAAAAGTTTAAATATTTGATTTTATTCTAATTTTTGGAATATTTTTGGAATTATGAAAAAAAATTCAATTTTTGATTTTGTTATAATTTTTGCAATATTTTTAGAATTTTTGAAAAAGGTTTTAATCTTAGATTTTGAAATAATTTTTGGAATATTTTTAGAATTTTAAAAAATTTTGAATACTTGATTTTATTAATTTTTTCAATATTTTTTTATTTTGTAATAATTTTAGAAATATTTTTAGAATTTTGGATAAAGTTTTGAATTAATTTTGTCATAATTGCTATATTTTTAGAATTTTGGAAAAACCAGAATTTTTGAATTTTATATATTTTTCAGAATATTGAAAATATGTAAGAATTTTTGAATTTTTTTAAGAATTTTGAAAAATTTTAAATTTTTGATTTTATTATAATTTTTAAAATTTTGATAAAACTTTCAATTTGTGATTTTGTAATAATTTTTGCAATATTTTTAGAATTTTGGAAAAAGTTTTAATTTTTAAGAATTTTTGGAAAATTGGAATTTAGATAAAGTAAATATTTGATTTTATTCTAATTTTTAGAATATTTTTGGAATTTTGAAACAGTTACTTCGTTTTAATTTTTGAGATATTGTTATAATTTTTGCAATATTTTTAGAATTTTGGAAAAGGTTTGAATTAAACTTTTTCTAAATTCTAATAATATTCCAAAAATTCTTACAAAATCAAAAATTGAAACTTTTTTCAAAATTCTAAAAATATATTTAAAATTCAAAAATTCTGTTTTTCAAAATTCTAAAAATATTCCAAAAATTAGCATGATATCAAACATTAAAACTTTTTCTAAATTCTAAAAATATTCCAAAAATTCTTAAAAATTCAAACTTTTTCCAAAATTCTAAAAATATTGCAAAAATTATAACAATATCAAAAATTGAAACTTTTTCCAAAAATATAATAAAATCAAAAATTCTAAAAATATTCCAAAAATTCTTAGAAAATCAAAAATTGAAACATTTTTCAAAATTTCAAAAATATATTTAAAATTCAAAATAGTTTTTTCAAAATTCTAAAAATATTCCAAAAATTAAAATAAAATCAAATATTTAAACTTTTTCTAAATTCTAATAATATTCCAAAAATTATAATTAAATCAAAAATTTAAAATTTTTCAAAATTCCAAAAATTTCTTACAAAATCAAAAATTGAAACTTTTTTCAAAATTCTAAAAATATATTTAAAATTAAAAATTTGTTTTTCAAAATTCTAAAAATATTCCAAAAATTAGAATAAAATCAAATATTTAAACTTTTCTAAATTCTAATAATATTCCAAAAATTCTTATAAATTCAAAAAATTGAGACCTTTTCCAAAATTATAACAAAATCAAAAATTTTAAATTTTTCAAAATTCTAAAAATATTACAAAAATTCTTATAAAATTAAAAATTGAAACTTTTTTCAAAATTCTAAAAATATGTTTAAAATTCAAAAATTCTATTTCTCAAAATTCTAAAAACATTCCCAAAAATTAGAATAAAATCAAATATTTAAACTTTTTCTAAATTCTAATAGTATTCCAAAAATTCTTAAAAATTCAAACTTTTTCCAAAATTGTGTTCAATTTTTTACTTTTATTTCGGTCTGAAAGACCTAAGTATTACATTCATGAGCTCAAAGTGAAATTCTTACCCCCACTTTTTTTGGCATTTCTCGACGTTTTAGGACCTACTGATTCTAAAAAAGCAAAAAAAAAATGTGTGTCTGTCTGTCGGCCAGCCGGCCGCCGTCATTACCTACGCTGCAGGGAAAACCGCTGGAGGGATTTCAAAAATAAAATTTTTCTAAAAATAGGTATACTCAAGAGACAGGTCCGAAAGGACGCTGTGTTCGATAACTGTACCGGAAGTGTGTCAAAAAAATCATTACGTGTGTCAAAAATGGCAAATTTTCATATTTTTGGCTTAAAAAACGTTAATTTTAAGTGATTACGAGTAGGAACATTAAATTTGGAGAAATCTTGATGGTCGGGATTGGTATGTGAGATCAAAAACTAGATTATTGCATTATAAGCTTGTCAAATAAATGTTGTCAAGTGTGTCAAAAGAAAGATTTTTATTTATTTTTTTACCCAATTTTTTGGAAAAAAATAAAATTGTTTGTTTGAAATGAAATTTTATTATTATTATTGAGAATTATGGTATTATAAGTTTGTCAAAAAAATGTTGTCAAGTGTGTCAAAAAATGATTTCATTTATTTTTTAGCCAATTTTTGGAAAAAAAATGTAGCTATTTTTATGACGTAAATGTAGTTGAAAATGAAATTGGACATGGAAATTTTTGAATTTGTTATAGTTTTTGAAATATTTTTGGAATTTCGAAAAATTTTGTATTTTTGATTTTGTAATAATTTTTGCAATATATGTAGAATTTCGGAAAAGTTTTAATTTTTGATTTTGTAAGAATTTTTGGCATATTTTTAAAATTTTGAAAAATGTTTAATTTTTATTTTATTATAATATTTGGAATTTTGAAAAGAATTTCAATTTTTCATTTTGTAATAATTTTTGCAATATTTTTAGAATATTGGAAAAAGTTTGAATTTTTGGATTATTATTGGAATTTAGAAAAAGTTATTTATTTGAAATATTTATTTGATTTCATTCTAATTTTTGAAATATTTTTAGAATTTTGAAAAAAGTTTTATTTTTTGATTTTGTAAGAATTTTTGCAATATTTTCAGAATATTGGAGAAGTTTGAATTTTAAAGAATTTTTGGAATATAATCGGAATTTAGAAAAAGTTTAAATATTTGATTTCATTCTAATTTTTGGAATATTTTTGGAATTTTGAAAAAGTTTGATTTTATTTAATTTAACAATATTTTTGGAATTTTGATTATAACTTTCCGGTAACGTTTTGATGTTTCGTGTTAGTTTTGTAATAAATTTTTAAACAGAGATAAAAAATACTTGTACTCTAACAAAGAGTTATGTTTGATATACATCGCTGCCCAAAACTAAAAACCATATCCTCGTGAAAGTTTTTTGCCGAAAACTATATCAAAATCCTTAACCCAGACCGAAGTCTTGATATCTCAGAACTGTGAGATTTCAGCCCCTCCATATTTTTTTTGGATCCGTGATCTTCAGGGGACAGGTTAGTTTTATGCGCATGTTAAATTTCAGGTTCATAGGATTTATATTTTCTAAGATAATCGATTTTAATACAAAAACACATCGTAGTCTCACCAATAGTGTTCCATATAAAAAACGGAACCCTAAAAATATCTCTTTGATCTTAATCAACATTCTGTGAATTATATACACACTTTAAAAACAATAAAAACAGTTCGAGTATTTAATAAGTCAAAGTTTAAGAAAATCATCAATAGATGTCTCTAACATACAGACAGAAGAAAAAAGTTTAATTTGTAATGTGTCTCCAATATTCTTTTAATTTAAATTAATTCCACATAAAGTACTCAAAAAATATAATTTTTGAATCAATCTTGCCGAATATAATGTCGTTTTTTTTGGGAAACGGCTAAAATAAAATTCGTTTGAGTATAAAATGAATGTCTGTAAAGAAAACTATAATGAAATACGTAATCTAACTCAAAAACATAAAAGCTAAGAATCCAAACTGATCCACTCGACAAATTTCTTGAAACTAACTCACAAAACGATAATGTCTCAATACGAATTCACTTCACATGGATTTGAACGACTGATTCGAATTTTTCGTTTCTTTCGGATCGCGTAAAAAAACAATTTTATTTTTTTTTCTTATTTTTTTTTTTCAATTCAACTTTATCAAAATCATATTTGGTTAGTTGTCTTTAGTCAATGGTGCGAACGGTTGGGATGCTCTTACTCTGAACATAAGAATAAAAAATAATTCATAATTTTTTTTTCTCTTATTTGTTTGTCATTTTTTTATTACAATTTAAGAATTATATCTTCAAAAAAGTTCTTAATTTTTGGTGCCAAGAAAGTGAGAGAGAGGAGATTACCAAAAAAAAAAAAAAAAAATAAATTAAATTAAAGAAAATTTAGTGAAAAATTTGTGTTTGAAAAACCGGTCGAAATCGAAAAAAAAAAAAATTAAAAATAATTTCAAATAATTAATTTTCTTTTAATATTTGTTTTGTAAAAATTTTAATTTTTTTTAAAAAAAAAACTTCGTTACGTTAATTTTAATTTTGTTTTATATTTTTTTTTTTTTTGCTTAACTATCAAAATTATTTTTTGTGAAATTTAAATATTAATTAAAATTTAGTTCAAATTATAATTAAAAATTTAATTTATGTTGTAAAATAATCTATCTCTAAACTAAACTATCTTACCGAGTTTTAATTAAAATAAAAAAATTAAATTAAAATAGATTTTTTTTTTCTTATTTGTTTTGTGTAAATTTTAATTAGTGTAATTGAATAGTGGTGTAATTCGATTGTGAAAAGTGTTTTTCTTTGCGATTTCCAAAACTAGTGTTTATCGTGTTGTTTTTGGTTGTTGGAATCAAAAAAAAATTATTGTGAAAAAAAGTAATTTTTAAATTTGATTTGTTGAATTTTATAAAATGAAGATTTTTTTAAATAATGAATTAAGGTAAGTTGTAGATGTTAGAAATTAAATTAAGATTTAATTATTCAGTTGGCGATATTTTTACTTGATTGTTGTTGTTGTTGTATTTATGATATTTATTTAATTGAAATTATTCGGAGATAATATGTGAGAAGAAGTTACGCAAATATTTTTTAACATGTTTGATGATTATTCTTATTCATGTTGAATAATTTATTAGATAAGCTTTAATTTAATTTTATGATGAATTTTTATCAGCTCACATGTCTTTGAGGATCGTTGTAGTTAATTTTTGATTGTAATGGCACGAAATAAATCTGCCTTAAAAATTGATTATGTGTGTGTTTGTTGACATGTTTTGATTCAGATCAGTTAAGTATTCGGTGATACGTGTTTAGAGTAAAAATTATACGTGTGTGTGTACGTATATGTTAATCAAAATTTTTAAGAAAATTCAGAAAAATTAAACTCAGTAAAAATAAAGTTTCTCAGATTTTGGCACTTCTTCTGAAAGTTTTTAGAATAGATTGCAAATATAAAGAGGACACTTTCGAGCCTTTCGATAATTTTTAGTTTGATTTAAAGTTCTATAACATTCGGGTTTGAAACAAAGTGTTCGCATAACCGAATACGCTGCTATATTGAATTATTGTAGTTACTGTTGTTACTTAGCATATTTTAAATATTATTTAATATATGATTTTTTTTATTCTGTAAACTGTTTATGAACATTTAATTAATGAATTATAAATTTTGTTATTTATTTGAGGAATAACAAAATTTATTTTTTGGATACTTCCAATAGAACCAGAGACGACAACGATGATAAGACATTAATTTTTTCCTTTAGCGATCTTTTATTTTGTTTATTTATTGGTGCAAAAGTTTTATAATATGAAGTTGATTTAACCTCTCTGAAGATTATTCGTTTCTGGCGGTTAAAATTTTTGTGTACAGTCTACAATCTCTGTAACAAACTGGATGACTGGATGACCTAAAAATTTAGCAGGCGCTGCTAACTGTTGAAGCAATTTATTTTCTGAGGATCAAAATCATCCGATTCCTCAAACTTCCCTTAATCCGTGCTTCCTCTATTTGTTTTAGGCGATTCAAATGTATTTAACTAGCAAATCACCAACTGGGCTTAGCTCTAGTTGTCCAGAAAACATTTTAAAAAAATGGCTTTTTAGCATAAATCGTTCTTTTCAATAATTACAACTTTTGGAGAAAACGACGTTCAATCTGAAATGTTCAGTTTAAGAAAAAACAATAACCCATGGAAAAGGTTTCTTTCATACAAAATATTTGATGCTGAAAATAAAATTTATTGATGTGAATAATCATCTATTTTTTTTTGTTTTTATCCGCATGGAGTGAAGGATCAGTCCGCATGGAGGGATCAGTTTTTATTATTTTGTAAATTTTTTTTTTATTTTTGATTTACGGGTGTGACAATCCCGCGTACTCCAGTTCCTACTATTTACATACGAGTTAACGTGAGATATCACATACCACCGGCAATAGAAGTGAGATATCACTTGCCAAGGTGACATCTTAGGGGTGTAAATAGTAAACTTTAACTATTTTACAACAACCAAAACAACTATTTAGTAGTAGTAAATTTCTGCGCGAATCAGCGCAACACAATAAAACAATTTATTTAATTGTATTGTACTTTCCAATCCAACTGTTCTTATTGGTCCAAAAAACTGAAAACCCTTTCCATATAGTCAAAATGCTCTTTTTCAATTATTACAACTTGTAGTTCAAATGGCATTGAATATGAACCGACTTGATGTTTACCAACCTATTCCTCCAAAAAAACTTAGTAGAAGGCCTTTCCGTTTGCTCTAAATGCATTTTTCCACTTATTCCAATTTCTGTAAAAAATTAAATTTAATCTACAACTACCTGATATTTTACAACTGTTCCTATTTATTAGAAATGTCGTTCAATTCATCTAAATATTTTACAAAAAACATTTCTTCAATGATAATAACTTCTGCGGAAAAATGAAAATTAATCTGCAATAACATCATATTTGTCAATCATATTTCATGTAAAATATTTCATGTTCAATTACATTTTATGTCTTCGAAATAATTACTTTTATGTGTTAAATGTTTCTAGCTCAAAACGTTTCGCATTATATGTTCATGAAAAAAATCGGTAGCGAAATATATGAAAATCATTCTACTGACATACTTAAGGATTTTTTGAAACATTTATAATACAATAATCAAGTGCCTGGTCTCACATATAAATGCCGACATTATTCAACATATAAATTCCTTCATATTCAATGTTACAATGTCACTTAACTATCGTTTTTTTTTAAGAATCGGGCAGAAAACTTGGGTTTTGGAAATTTTTTTGACTCGATTTGGTGATTTTGGTATCAATCGATCGGACTTGGCCGTCTCCCGAAAACTTTATGAGATTGGGGTGGTAGGACCCACTCTCACCTCTTTACACCCTCTTAAAGTTTTAGCATATAAAAATCTATATAAAATAAATGGAAAGAGATAAAAAAAATTTAATGGCACCATTATCTTTTATTCAGACCGGCGCAACGTTTGATCAAATAGTTGGTTTGCACCAACCCCCCCAACCAACCCAGTGGTCATGTGGGGTTAGAATCAGAATTTCATAACAAATACAATCCCCCATATTACCCCCTGATCGGTGACATAGGCATTTTTTACTCCCAAGCCCTTTTGCTCCCCTTATCGTAGAAAAAAATATTTTTTTTTGCATGTCATGTTTGGTGTCGATTTCAATATAATCGGGGACGCTGAGTTCAATGATGATGATAAAAATGGGATCCGGACTCGGGGTAGTCCAAAAAGGGGTGGAGGTTGGGAGGGTCGGTTATAAAAAATATCGAAATTATCGTCATAATAAAAATTGGGATCGGACTCAGGATAGACCAATAATAGGTCTACCCTGAGTCCGACCCCCGAGGGTTGGGGGGGTCGGTTATACAAAGTATCGAAATTATTGTCATTATTATCGATTTTTACACAATCGAGGATGCTGAGTTCAACGGTGATGGTAAAAATGTTGACCGGACTCAATGTAGTTCAATAAGGGGTGGGGGTTGGGGGCGGTTATAAAAAATATCGAAATTATCGTCATCATTATCAATTTCAACATAATCGAGGATGCTGCGTTCAATTATGATAATAAAATTGGGGCCGGACTCAGGGTAGTCCAAATTATGGCGTTAAAACCGGAAAAAAAATGCTGGTGAAAACGCAGTATGAACTAATATTAGGGGATTGCAAAGTAAAGGGTCATTCCATTTTAAAGTCAACCTTCAAGCTAAATTTTTTTCTTCACAAAACTGTAACTGTGACCTATAATTTTTTTTTCATATATTTTACTATAAGATATGGCAACAACTGTGAAAATTCCAATATTGTTATTTTGTTTAGAATGCAACTAAGCGCATGGTTGTGAAAAAGGCGTAATATACGAATTAAAATATATCTAAAAAGAATATAGCATAGCACAAATATAATAAACTGAATTGTTTTAGACTTTTTATTTTCTGTAAGCTAAAGTTTGGAGTGTCTGAATTGGACTGCTTTGCTTTCCAAATAAATGAGGTAAGCATTCTAAACACATGAATTCTTTTGTGTTACGTTAGTCACACATCATTTAAATCAAAAGCGTCAATTTATGAAAAACTAACATATTTTTTTCAAAGTTATTGGCTTTTTTAAAAAATACATTAATAACATTGTAGAAACTTATCAATAAATTTTATGTACATTTTCAACATCTAGAGAATTTCAGTTCATAGTTTGGGTGTTAATTTCATGGTATAAAAAATGTTACGTTAGTCACATTTAAATTTTTATTTAAAAAACATCTAAAAATTTTAATTTAAATAAAAAAGCTTTCTGATTTAGATAAATAAACTCGATTTACATTTTAAAAAGGCAACAAGTGCTTAAAATAATCTTTACTATTTTAGTTATAAGGAAACAAAGTTGTGAATTTCGGTATAAATGTTACGTTAGTCACTTTGGAATGACCCTAAAATATTATGATTAATGGTGTTGTTATAAAAAAAACTATGTGTAACGAAAACTTTAAAAACGATAAGCTATAGATTATGGATGAATGGGAAATGATGTGAACTATGCATGATAGAAAAAATGGTGCGATGCAAGGAAATAGAAATTACCGGAATCTAGGACTGTACTACACTACGTGATCATACTCCAGTCTACATAACAATTTCAAAGATTTCATTGAAGAATTGTTTTCTGCTACATTTTCCTCGACTTTCATTTCCGACTTATTTGATAAAATTTCGTAAGTTTCGGTTTGAAATGATGTATTTTCTTGCTTCTAAAAATTTAGAATCGATAGAGAGTAAATTTAGTTCTTCCAATATTTTTTTTCGATTATTTTGTGTTTCGCTCCGTACTCTCAATTCTTTCAAGAGATTTATTGATACATTTTCAAGTTCAATTGAACCCTTCAAAGAATTAATAGGACATTTTTTTGTCAACAAACATTTTTTGAATTTTGTGATATTATGTTACTAGTTGCTGGAATTTGAGCTGGAATTTCATCTTCCAAAATTATTGGTAGTTTAGATGAACCATTATTTACTAGTACTTCCTGAATACTGTAGTGTAGTGTATTCTGAGTAGTATATTTTCGATCGCTGTACAATCGTCTACTTCATCAAATAATTCATCCTCTATATCCAAGTTTGTGGATGTTGAGTCTCTCGATTTTAATTTCCCCAAATACTAATTTTAGCATCACCATTGCATTCAGTACCTTCAATTTATCCAAAATCGGTACCCATAATATATTTTCGGCTTTCAGCCCAAACTCCCACCCATTAGTGACACCCTTATATTTTTGATTCCAATTTAAACATCACTGTTGGATTCAGCGTCCTCCCGTCCTCACCAAATGAACAATAACAGTGTGTATTGTCTGGCTTCTAATAACAAATGTATGAAGGAACCAGAAGAAGTGGCAAACATGTTTAACACATATTTCATTAATAACACAAAAAATTTATCCAACCATCTTCCAATCCCCACTGAATCTTCATTTAATTATTTTAAATACAATATTTCAACACCATTAATTATGTATCTTCTCACTGGCGATGAAATACGTCAAATAATTCATAATCTAAATAATAGAGCTGCAACTGGCATTAATAAACAGGTGTTCGGGAGGACCCCACCACTTATCCCAATATTGTCCAAAAACTAGTCATTCTTTGTCAATAAAGTCTTTATCTTTTTCCAAAGTGCCATTAAAATTGATTAATGAATGAAATGTGTATGCTCCCAACAACCTTTAAAAACAAAGTGTGAAAAGTCAGCAGTTGTATGGTAGATCCCCCGCCACTTTGATCAATGTGTCCCAAAACAAGATAATTATCTTCCTACACTAATTGGAACCCTATTCCATAAGTTTCATCATAATCACTTCATTATTGTAGGCTGTAGTGTGCATAAAGACACTGAAAAAACTTCAAAAAAGTACAAAAAAATTTTTTTTACCGGAAGTGAAAAACCGGAAATTGGGATGCAAAACTATTTTAAACCGTACTACATACTCATGTACCAAGTTTCATCCAATTCGCTTATCAGGTACAGCAGCTATAGATCTTTCAAAAAAACAGGTGCTCCAGGGACCCCCCACCACTTTGTTCACTATCGCTCAAGAACTAATCAGTTCTTTGCCATACATGTTTCCATCTTTTTCCAAAGTGTCATCAAAATTCGATAACGAACGAATGCTGTGTGCTCCCAACAAACATTGAAAAAAGTGTGACACATTAAACAGGTGTTCGGGAGGACCCCCACCACTTATTCCAATATTATCCAAAAACTAATCAGTTCTTTGTTACTTAAGTCTCCATCTTTTTCCAAAGTATCATTAAAATAAATTAATGAATGAAGTCTGTATGCTCCCAACAAACTTTAAAAACAAAGTGTGAAAAGTCAGCATTTGTATGGTAGACCCCCCACCACTTTGATCAATGTGTCCCAAAACATGATAATTATCTTTTCACACTAATTGGAACCCTATTCCATAAGTTTCATCATAATCACTTCATTATTGTGGGCTGTAGTGTGCATAAAGACACCGAAAAAACTTCAAAAAAGTACAAAAACATTTTTTTTACCGGAAGTGAAAAACCGGAAGTTGGGATGCAGAACTATTTTAAACCGTACTACATACTCATGTACCAAGTTTCATCCAATTCGCTTACCAGGTACAGAAGCTATAGAGCTTTCAAAAAAACAGGTGCTCTAGGGACCCCCCACCACTTTGTTCACTATCGCTCAAAAACTAATCAGTTCTTTGTCCTACATGTTTGCGTTTTTTTCCAAAGTGTCATCAAAATTCATTCACGAATGAATGTTTTATGCTCCCAACAAACTTAAAATCTTTGTGGACAAAACCACCTGTTGTATGGTGGACCCCCCAACCCTTTATCCAATGTGCTCCAAAAGCTGATAAAATCTTTTTCATGTTATTTAAAAGCTTTTCGCAACGTTTCATAAACACCTGAAAAAAAAACTTTTTAACCGGAAGTGACAAACCGGAAGTTGGTATGCAGAAATATTGGAAACATTACTAAAACCTTATATACTAAGTTTCAATAAGATCATAGCCCGGGATCAGAAGTTATTCAAGATTTAAACTTAGAGGTGTTCGGGAGACCCCCTGCCATTTTGTTCAAATTTGAAATGAATCCAGATCTTCCATTTTCAAGTGAACCTGTATCATTTGCCAAAGTTTCATCAAGATCCTATGCAGAAAACTCACCCACCCACCCACCCACCCAGCGGTCTGCAGATAAATAATCGTAAAACTCTAGAATACCAATTTCCTTATATTTTTGGTTTAACAGCGCGTCGCATAGTAGTTCTATAAACTCCCTGAGCAGAAATGTATTAGGGCTTAGATATGGCCTTGATAAGGTTTGCCCCGTTTGATAGGGTCCTGATCACGAGTTTAATGCTTTTTTTATCAGGGATATAAGGATCAGGGCCTGGTCAGATATTTGGATCAGGGCCTGGTCAAATTTGCCATATAAAACTAAATAAGACAAACCCTAGTAAGGTATTTTTTATCAGGCCTTGATCAGATTGCAAAACCAGGAGTGAAATATGAAAAACCTCATCAGGGACGAAGATATTCAAATAAGGTTAACCCTAAAAGGGTATTCTAATTCAGACCCGGAACAGGCCCACAAGAGATTGCCCTAAACGGGCTTGCCTTTTCGGGCCCTGTTTGAATTCAGGCTTTTCCTAACTAATTTCTGCCATTTGCAAATTTTCATCATACCTCTTTTCAAAACTGTCTGCCAACGTTTTCAGATGCTTTTCATATATTTCAAATTTCACCTATGGATCTTTAAGCAAAAGAGTCTTACAGCTAGCAAAAATTGCATAAATTTTCTATTTTCAAGTGTATTTTCTATAAAGGTATATTTTGTTTGAATGAATTTATTTGGTCATACAACGGAGTTATAAGCATGTTTTTACACTAAACAATAATATTGAGTTGACTGGCCAGTAATGTCAACTGATAAAGCCAAATCTTGTATCCAATCTACTTTTTTAGTTCAGAGCAGTCATATTATTCCCTGCGGGTCCTCGTCGTTTTCATTTGATGATTACCACATCTTTTATACTTCGTGAGGTGCCTGTCCTTGACGAGTCCGAAAACTTTTGTTCTGTCATTTCCTTGATGTCAATTGTCGGACTCGACAATAGCAGACACATTTTTGTTGGACAAGGTTACCCTCGTGCTCTAAATCAAATTTCTACCCCCCATAGTTAAAAAGAGAATTGCGGTACCAAATTTACAAGATCTCGAACAATCGGCATTTTTCGGAGCTTGCCAAACAAAAAAGCGACCGAATCGAGGAAAATGGCAGAACAAAAGTTTTCGGAGTGGCGTAATTGATAGCACGTCTGCCAAACGTGGTCGGTTAAGATAGCAAATTCTCTGTCCTTATCGAAATATCAAAATTGTTTGATGGCACAATGCAAATTGCCAGTAACTTTAGATCAAAAGCGAAGTACTAATATTCTGAAGAAAAAATTGATTGGATTGGATTGGATTGATCCCAACAGTCCCTTATCCTGAATTCACTATATTCTTTTGGATGTGCTAGGTATAATACTTGAACCAGGGCAAACTTTTAATTTATCAAAAGCCGTTAGAAACCTGTGAATGTATTGCAAGTAGTTCGAAGTTTATCAAAAAAAAATTATCTGAGTATATTATTCCAAAAGTGGAATCGAGCGAGGATACGAGGTATGAATTTATGATTGTACTTTCTCTTTAAAAATTTAATTATTAACGGAAAATGAATTCACCAATCTCGCGATTGCTGTGGTAGGTGGCTGAAGATGGGTTGGTGGCTGAAGCAAAATTCTTAAAAAATTAAGTGCTTAAGGTGTCCAACCCAGCATGTATTAATTCGATGTTATCTATACAGTACCTTGGCATTAACTACTTCCTCCTTTCTGCACCAGGAATCTAGTTTTCGCCATCAAGACTGTTACTAAACAGAAATCATATTGTGGTACTACTGAAGAGTGAAGAGTGCCGGATCGAATTCAAGTACAAAACACGATTGTAGTTTTTCATAAACGAATCGAAAAGTTCAAAATTCGTTTAGACATTTGATTTCTTATTTATTCTTGTTTCTTATTTTATATTTCTTCCCTTTTTTTCTTTCTAAAAATGAGCTAAGGGATTGGTCCCTGAACCAATCCCTGATCCTTGATCTGAACCAATCCCACGCCACATCTTTTGGGTTTGGACCAGGTTTAACATGTTCAGACGGTCTAAGCTTGTACCAAGTTTGAACTGATCTCCTGGGGCCATCTAGTCTGACAAATCAAATTTGGGCCAAATCTGAAAAATTCGACTTGGGCCAGGTCTATCAAACCAATTATTTTTCCAGAACTTCTTTAAATGTGTTAAAAATATGTACAATAAATTAAATATTATTATTATTTTTATTTCTTTTTAAAAAAAAATTTACAGCTGGCCCAGACTGAAACCAAAGTTAACTAGCCAAGGCGCACAGTGGGATTTGTTCATATAATGTTTGGCAAAAAATATAAGGAGTGCTCATAGAATGTTGAAATTTTGCTCTGAGCCTTTGGTTAGCTCAATTAAAAAAAATATAAAGTTTCATCAAAATTGGCAACGCCCACTACCCACCGCCCATAGAACCCAACATTTATTTTTGGCCCAAAGTTTTTGAAATTTGGCACATAGCTTTTTATTACCTCAATTAAGAATAAAATAAATTTTCATCAAAATTGGCCACGCCCACTACCCACCGCCCATAGAACCCAAAATTTATTTTTGGCCCAAAGCTTTTGAAATTTGCCACAGAGCCTTCTATTACCTCAATTAAAAATAAAATAAAGTTTCATCAAAATTGGCCACGCCCACTACCCACCGCCCATAGAACCCAAAATTTATTTTTGGCCCAAAGTTTTTGAAATTGGCACAGAGCCTTTTATTACCTCAATTAACGCCCACCACTCACCGCATAATATAATATATTTTATTTTTCGAGCAAAAGTTTACAAATTTGCAAATTTGGAGAGAATTAATTTCATTTAACACGAACCCAATACAAAATTTTATCCTCCTAACAGAGTAAAATGTATTAATTCATATTAAATTAGTTTAAAATTCATTAATAAAACAAGTTAAACGAAGAAAAACCATGAATTTTCATGTTTTTTGTACCTTTAATTACAAATAATTAAAAAAATTTTGTTCAATTTCGATACCTATTTAATTTTAAAAATGAAATGACCTATAATGAAAGATATCAAAGTTCTAACTAAAATATTAATGAGAATTGAGAAACCAAAAAAACAATCATAAAAAAATAATTTTTTTCACAGTAGAAATTCAATTAAATATAATGATAGTCGCCTTTGCGTTTTTCAATATTCAAGAGAGGGACATACGCATTAGTTTGAATTTATTGTTTTTGTAAATAAAAGCGAAAATGTTTTTGTTGATTTCTTTATAAAATAAAATAAAATTATTTATAAAATACAATCAAAAAAATTTATTTTTGAGTTCAATACAATCAAATATACTGTTTTGTTGTGTTCTGAAGCATTCACGAAACAGAATAAAATTAACATCTGTTTATTTTATTATATTAAGACTACTAACGAACACAATTGTGGTAAAAAAAACAAAAACTAACCTATATTCATGTGCCAAAAAACAATATATTTGATTGTATTGAGCTCTGAATAAATTTTTTGGATTGTTCTTTATAAATAAAAAATCAACAAAAACATTTTCGCTCTGATTATTTAAAGAACAAAAAAATCAAACTAATGCGTATGTCCCTCTTTCAAATATTGGCAAGAGGCAAAGACTACTATGATTAAATTAAATTGAATTTCTATTGTGAAAAAAATTATCTTTTTCATGATTGTTTTTTAGTTTCTCAAGACGCAATTCTCATTTCTCATTAATATTAGTAGTTAGAACTTTGATGTCTTTCATTGTAGGTCATTTCATTTTCAAAATAACAAACAATTAAATAGGCATCGAAATTGCATAAAATTTATTTAATTGTATTTTAAATGTTTAAATGTTGAATTTGTTTAATTGTAATTTTAAAGATTTTTAGTCCGATTAAAATTCTAATTGTTCATTATTTTCTCGAACTTCAGTGGTTAAAATTTTTTGATGATAAAAATTGTTCGAAAAAATAATGAACAATTAGAATTTTAGACTGACTAAAAATCTTTAAAATTAAATATCTCAAGAACACGAATTAACGCCTCTTTGTAAATTTGATATATTTTAAAGGAAGGTTAGAACTATATTTAAAAAAGGAAGTTGTTTGAAAAAATGAAGAAAAATTCGAATTTCAGCCGTACTAAAAATGTTTAAAATTAAATATCTCAAGAACAAGAATTTAACCTCTTTGTAAATTTGATATATTTTACAGTAAGGATAGAACTATTTTCAGAAAAAAAATTAATTAAATTCCAATTGACCCGAGCGCCATCTTTGAAAAAGTTTTTTCAATATTTTTATTTAAAAATTAATTATAAAAACAATAAATTAATTTTTTTTCAAACGACTAATTAATCATCTATCAAACAAAAAAAAGTTTGATGAAATCGGTATAGCCGTTCTTGAGCAATTTAATTTCAAAGTTAAATCGGATTGATAGAATCCGAACAGAAAAAAAAAAAAAAAGATCACGTTTTTTTCTTTTGTAATTTTTTAAAATTAAAAATTTAAACTTTTTTTTTTAATTGATAGTATGGAGTCTTACCCTTCATTTTATTATATCGGGAGCACCTAGCACGACCGAGCAACCTTTTTTTTCTTCCAAGGAAGTTTGGGGGAATCAGGAAGGAATCTTTTAAACCATATGAGCGAACTTTATAATTTTTTTTAAATACACAGAAAAGGCTTTATTTGAAAATAATCACTATTTAAATTAGAGCAATAAAGTTATCTTTCGTACAAACACTATAGAAGTGCGTAAACAGTTTTCAATATTTTGGACCAAAATTTACATGTGACTTTACTTCGTTATTTCAAAGACAAATAAACGTTTTTTTGGGATACAATTTATGGACTTTTCATACTGAATCAATTTTCTACAAAACTGCATCATTACATTTTTAAATTTTATGTGTCGAAAAAATTACTTATTGCACCAAAAATCCCACTGTGAAGCGTGGCTCACCTAAACGGACTCGAGCTTGGTTCGTTGTTTAATATTGGCAGTTCCTACCCGGGCTATTTTTATAATTTTAATCGCTTGAAGTATTTCAATGATATGTTCAAAGAATGTGACGCTCATTTGAAAACAAAACGAAAATCGCGAAAATTTTTGAGAGCATAACTCGTGAAAAGCAATACAAAATTTGTACTAAAAAATAATTCGTTTTGACTAGTAGATAAGCGTCGATTTCAAGCCATTATAGATTGGATTTGGAATGCGTTCCTAGTCCTAAAATATTTACTATAAGTGTTAAGTAAGAGAAAATATTAAAACGAGTTTGAAATGCTTACAGAGCAATGATATATACCGCCTCGTGCGTGAAATATTCCCACTATTTCAAAATCGCCTACGACTACCTATTTACATTTTGCACCATCTAACGATTTTCCCATTATTGACATTTTCATCTAAATATGAAATCCGATTCCATTTATCACAATTTTTGCTTTAACCTAATCTCAAGCGTTCTGATAAATTACAAAATTCTTCTTATTCAATTTATTTATATTTTCATTGAGTTCAATGTAACACGACACACCGTGCATATGTAAGTAAAATAGTTATAACTTTTATTATTGTTTATTATTATATTTTGATTAAGATAAAATAAAGGAATTCTATTAAGAATTTATCAGGAAATTGATAGATAAAAATAGAAACAAAACACACAACAATAGAAAATGAAACCGTTACCAATGTTTTGCTTTCATATTATGCATCGACTAAACAAAAAGTACAAAGTTTCGTAAAAATTTTCTTACTCCAAAAGTTTTGAAAAATTAGACAAATTGAATAACTTTAAACAATAAAATTTCTGAGAATCTAAATTTGTATCATTAGTTAGTTAAGGAAAAGAGAATATGTATCACAAACCAACTTATCAACCAACTATTGTAAATTTGCAACATTGAATTAAATCATAACACGATCAATGAATTCTGATTTGCAAAACTTTGCAATCATACGAACGAAATGAGAATTCAAAAATTACAATATCCAGAAAAAAAAAATTGTATGTATTAACGCCTAGAATATGTAATAGTCACGTTCTTTTATTTTTAAAATAGAATAAAATTAAAATCCTTTTTTTATTATTAAGTTTATATGCGTCCAAGAATACTTTGTTGTTGGGTTCATCGAGTCATATTTAGACACATTACTTCAATAAATCTGATTTTACAAAAATTATAACTTATAATTATTTTTTTCATATTTTTATTATAAGAAAATACATTAGAATTTTTTTTTCAAAGGTGGATCAAGATGTGATGTTAAAAAAGTGTGAAAAATGCATATCACTAAGGGGAGGGTGGTTGTGTTAATAGTTCTGTTAATATGAACGATGTGGTTAATTGATTTCTATTTGAATGTATTGAAGTTTATTGTTCCATTTTAACTATTATATGTTGAATCAGATTTTTTATAGTAAGGTCATTGCTCTATTTTATCTTAAAATTTCATAACACATACTGTTTATATTAAAATCGACACAACGTTTACTAAAATTCCACTTTTATAACAATAATTTAAAAATTGTAAAAAAATTCTATGTAAAATTAAATGAAAATATCCCCGGCCCATTCACATCAATATCTTAGTCTGTGAATTTTTTTCAAATTGTTCTCTCGATTAAGTAGATTGTGTTATATTTCACTGAACTAAAAATTAATTCTTTCACAAATTTTTAGTTTAGTTTAGTAAATTTTTAGTTTAGTTTTTTAGTTTAGTAAAAAATAACAAAAATTTTTTTAAACGAGATCAAATAATAAACTAATGCTAAAATATTCAATGAGAAAATGAATAAAATATTAAATCATTTAAAAAAACAAAAAATAATGGTCTCTTTTTTGTTCTTTCTTTTTTTTTTTAAAAAAGGTGGTAGGAAGATTTTCGAAAGGAAATACTAATCTGATGTAAGAATTTGTCCTAAACAAAATAATCTGAGCATGAACGTGTGTTAAATAAAATTTGTTTTTTATTTTTTGTTTGTAAATTAGGCTAAAATTCTAGGCGCTGATAGCTCATACCTCACAATATATATTGATTAGCGTGGCCCTTAGATTACACTAGAATTTTTTTTTTCATTGTACAGTTTGCGGCACCCTCCCATTTCGTGTGAATACCCATAAAAATATTATTTGCAAAATCTGATATCAATCGGTCAATTCTAAGACGTGCCTCCGACCACTTAAAGTTGAGAAATTTTGTTCTGGACCCTAAAAGAAATTTTTTTTTTTTGTGCGACACCCTCTCATTTCGTGTCAATACCCATAAAAAAATTATGTGTAAAAATTAAAATCAATCGTTCAACTCTAAGGGGTGCCCCGGGCCACCTGAAGTTGAGAGGTTTGGTTGTGGCCATTACAAAGAAAAATTTAAATTTTTGTACGATACCCTCCCATCTGGTGTCAATACCCATAAAAATATTATGTGTAAAATTTGAAATCAATCGGTCAACTCTAAGGGGTGCCCCCGGCCAGTTGGAGTTGAGAGGTTTTGTTGTGGCCATTATAAAGAAAAATTTAAATTTTTTGTACCACACCCTTCGATTTGGTGTCGATACCCATAAAAATTCTATGTGTAAAATTTGAAATCCATCGGTCAACTCTAAGGGGTTCCCCCGGCCACTTAAAGTTGAACGGTTTGGTTGTGGCTATTACAAAGAAAAATTTAAATTTTTTGTACGACACCCTTCCATGTGGTGTCGATACCCATAAAAATATTATTTGTAAAATTTGAAATCAATCGGTCAACTCTAAGGGGTGCCTCCGGCACCTTAAAGTTGAGGGGTTTTGTTGTGGCCATTATAAAGAAAAATTTAAATTTTTTGTACGACACCCTCCAATTTGATGTCGATACCCATAAAAATATTATGTTTAAAATTAGAAATCCATCGGTCAACTCTAAGGGGTGCCCCTGGCCACTTAAAGTTGAGAGGTTTGGTTGTGGCCATTACAAAGAAAAATTTAAATTTTTTGTACGAACCATTAAGTGGCCGGAGGCACGTCTCAGAATTGACCGATTGATTTCAAATTTTGCACATAATATTCTTACGGGTATTGACATGAAATGGGAGGGTGTGGTACAAAAAATTTAAATTGTTTTTATAATGACCACAACAAAACCACCCCTCAACCTTAAGTGGCCGGAGGCACTTCTTAGAGTTGACCGATTGATTTCAAATTTTACAAATAATATTTTTATGGGTATCGACACCAAATGGAAGGGTGTCGTACAAAAAATTTAAATTTTTCTTTGTAATAGCCACAACCAAACCTTTCAACTTTAAGTGACCGGGGGAACCCCTTAGAGTTGAACGATGGATTTCAAATTTTACACATAGAATTTTTATGGGTATCGACACCAAATCGGAGGGTGTCGTACAAAAAATTTAAATTTTTCCTTTATAATGGCCACAACAAAACCTCTCAACTCCAAGTGGCCGGGGGCACCCCTTAGAGTTGACCGATTGATTTCAAATTTTACGCATAATATTTTTATGGGTATCGACACCAAATGGGAGGGTATCGTACAAAAAATTTAAATTTTTCTTTGTAATGGCCACAACCAAACCTCAAGTGGCCGAGGGGCACCCCTTAGAGTTGAACGATTGATTTCAATTTTTACACATAATTTTTTTATGGGTATTGACACGAAATGAGAGGGTTTCGCACACAAAAAAAAAATTTGTTTTTAGGGTCCAGAACAAAATTTCTCAACTTCAAGTGGTCGGAGGCACGTCTTAGAATTGACCGATGGATATCAGATTTTGCACATAATATTTTTATGGGTATTCACACGAAATGGGAGGGTGCCGTACAAAAAATAAAAATTTTTGTTTTTAAGGGCCACCATAATATTGATGTATATTAAACCGCTTACGGTAAGTCATGTAAGGATGATTAGGTGCTTAAAATGTTAGATTCATAAAGACATTTTTAGGGTCGTTTCATTTTTAAATACTAAAATAAAATTGTAGTAGTTCTTTATGTATTTGAAAACCTCCGATTTACGCTGGTACCAAAAATCAAATCCTAAATACGCTGTTTATTGCGAGATAGAAATTGATTGTTCTTGATTTATGCTGATAGCGAATATTAAGCCAATAACTCTGCTTCTGCCCGCTGGAAGTATAAATGCTTGTAGTGAAAAAATGAAATGCCAGCTACCAGGACACATTCCTAAGATTTTATATCCAGTGTGATACTAGTAGTATTGGAGTTGGAAATGTGTTGTTTCAATGAGCAGACAGACGATAACAGGGAAAGCCCATAGCTTGCATGAACGAACAGCTCAACGCAGCACAACGTAACTATAGCGTGTCAGAGCTAGAATGTTTGACAGCTGCGTAAGTCATAAAGAATCTTCGAGCATACATCGAAGGTCTGCCGTTTTCCACAATCACAGATCAGAGTAGTTTAAAGTGGTTGATGGGTCAAAAATAACTGACAGGAAAACAGGTGGGCTGGAGTTTACAAATGCAAGATTTCAACTTTGACATTGAATACCGCAAATGGACTCTCAATTGTGACCCTGATGCACTCTCTCTAATGTATATGGAGAGGACGTTATTTCTGAAATTAAAAACTTGGACGATACAGATAGACCCTCCACATTAGACCAGTCATTTTAGCATAAAAAAGTGGTCAACCTCGGAATGAGAGATAATAAGCTGAATTTTCGTAAATACTTTTATTTTGACATTCTAAAAGTTGTTTCAAAAGTTACATACAATATCATGTCTGCATCGTAAGATACTCAAGGTCAAATGTAAAAAAACAGTTTCTCGGTTTCTATTGCTCTCATTATGTTAACATCTATGACAGAAATTGTAGAGCATAAAATTTGCGACCAATTTTTTTTGAAACATTTTTTCATGCGCTCAATCGTTTTTGCGATAGATGGCGATGAGCGCACATCGCCATACGTACTGTAATGCAAGGTAAGCCGTGAATACTGCCTTGAACTTTGAATAATTGTCGTTTATTCTCGTTTCCGTTCTCGGCCACTACGAGAAAAATTTTGAAAATTATTGCTGGTTTGTATTTTATTTGTGAGAAACCACTTGCAGGATGTGATTTTGATAATGTGATGCGTGGCTTGAAAACTTAAAAAACTACAAGTATTGGTTGAAATGATGGTCACATAGACTTCTTAAATATTTTAACTTCTGTGTATGTGCATGTTGTGTGTCGTTTAGTGTACATCAGTAAAATTTCATAGCTGCATCGAAACGATGCTTAGAAGGAGATCAACCTTTATTATCACCCAGTGAACCTCGGAAAAAAAGAATGAAGTTATTGATTTAAACAAAACTGTTTATTTTGTGGCCAAACAGCTAATGTAGCAGCAGAGTCAAGAAAAAAAGAAAGCTAAGAGAATAAATTAAAACGAGAATGGCAAAGTTTTTATAAAACTTTCTGCCAACCTTCTTGAGTCTCCTAGCACGCCAGACTGGAAACTTATTGTCCCATAAGCTCTTCAACCTAAATTGCTCAAGCAAGCCATCGGTGATTCACCATCCATATTTCATCCATTCTAGAAACTCTTTGTAGATTTCCTCGGCCCATATCGTCGGTCAAAAGGAGGAAACTTACATTTTCATCGTTTTAGACGGGTTACCGACATAAGGCTCGGCGCAAAATCCCCGGCGACAAAACGTTCGCCGACAAAACACCCGGCGACAAATCCCCTGAGGACATAAGGCCCGGCGACAAAATCCCTTGAGGACATAAGGCCCGACGACAACATCCCATGAGGACATAAGGCCCGGCGAAAAAATCCCCAGAAACAAGAATTCCAAGAACAAGAATCCCAAGAGTCCCGAGTCTATCTTTGATCGAAGGTCTGCAAGGTCGCAGAAGCGAGTCAAATGCTAGGTCATTCAATAAGTCCGTAGGATGACACATAGATGGCGTTACTAGAATTTTTTTCCATATGATTTTTATTTAGTACTAACCTTCAAACGATACGTGTATAAATTTGACAGCAATCTGACTATTTATTCGTGAGTTATAGCATTTTGTGTGAAGCAACTTTTGTTTTTGAAAAAAAATGGAAAAAAGTGAATTTCGAATTTTAATAAAGCATTGCTTTTTGATGAAAAAAAATACAGTGGAAACCAAACAATGGCTTGATAAACATTATCCAAACTCTGCTCCATCGAGACAAATGGTAGAGAAGTGGATGGCTGAATTTAAATGTGGTCGTACCAGTACAAAAGATGCAGAGCGCAGTGGACGCCCAAATGAGGCTGTTATTCCAGAAAACATAAAAAAAATCCACAAATTGGTTATGAACGATCGCAAATTGAAGGTGCACGAAATAGCTGACATTGTAAAGGTAGCAGATGGTAGTGTTTTTACCATTTTACATGAACATTTGGGTATGCGAAAGCTCTGTGCAAATTGGGTGCCGCGTGAGCTCACAGTCGACCAAAAACAACAACGAATCGATGCTTCGGAGGAGTCTTAGGCACTGTTAAACCGCAATAAAAGGGAATTCTATCGTAGATATGTGACAATGGATGAGACATGGCTTCACAATTACACACCAGAATCCAAAAGACAGTCAGCTGAGTGGACAGCAGTCGACGAACCGAATCCAAAGCGAGCAAAGACGCAACAGTCGGCCGGTAAGGTGATGGCGTCTGTATTTTGGGATACGAACGGAATAATATTCATCGACTATCTCCAAAAAGGAACCACCATCAACAGCGACTATTACTGTGAACTTTTGGATCGATTGAAGGCTGAAATCGTAAAGAAACGGCCACAATTGCAAAAGAAAAAAGTGTTGTTTCACCAAGATAATGCACCGTGTCACAGATCGATGAAAACGATGGCAAAATTGAATGAATTGGGCTTTGAGTTGCTTACCCACCCACCATATTCTCCAGATTTAGCCCCCAGCGACTTTTTCCTGTTTTCAGATCTCAAGAGAATGTTTGCTGGAAAGAAATTTAAGTCCAATGATGAAGTAATCGCTGAAACTGAGGCCTATTTTGACGAGAAAGAGAAATCGTACTATAAAAGTGGTATAGAAAAGTTGGAAAATCGCTATCCTCGTTGTATCGCCCTCGAAGGCAACTATGTTGAATAAAAAAATCGAGTTTTGTCAAAATGTTGTTTTTTTCTTACTTATCCTACGGACTTATTGAACGACCTGTTAGAATTAATATAGAAACGAATAATTATACAATTGCAATTTATTCATCATGTTGACTATGTTGACTAAGGAAATTGAAAATTTCAAAAGTGGCAAAAAATGAATCAAAAAATTGCCAATATTCTTTAAAAATGTTACAAAAAATAATTAATAATTAAATTTTTGAGTAGATGCCCGAGTAGAAATTTGTCAGGGCTCAAGTAAGGCCCTGATCAGGTTTGCCCTAATCCGGATCAGGCATTGGTAGGGGCCCTGATCATGAGTGTAACACTTTTGCCCTATCAGCTCCTGATTGGGATTACCGGATCAGACCCTGATTGGGATAATTGGATCAGGCCCTGATTGGGATATCCGGACCAGACCCTGATGTATATTTATGTATATTTGTATATTATATACTTAAATTAATCAAATTAAAATAAGAAAATTACCATGGAAAAAATTAAAACATACATACCACCTTAATCACTATTATTATAGTCTTTCAGGTTTTCCCTAACTAATTTCTGCTCAGGTTTATGTATGTGAAAGTCTTAATCAAAAAAATATTGCGACGCTGATGCATAGGCTGACTTCACCACAGCTCTGGAAACATAGTGTTCTGGATATATAATGAGCTAATATCCATAAAATACTTTAATTAAAAGCTAACCAATGTTATAGACTTCTCGTAGTTCTTGTTTTAAAAATATTAAAGAAAGCCGTAATATCCCAAAAAACATAAATTCTGTTGTACGAGAAAAAGCAAAAAAAATTTTAACCGGAAGTGGCAAACAGGAAGTTGAGGTGCAGAACTGTTGTGAACCGTACTAAATGGTTATGTATCAAGTTTGATCTAATTCGATTATCAGGGACAGATGCTAATGAGCTTTAAAAAAACAGGTATATGGGACAGCCCCCACCA
>OY856188.1:8174836-8359836 GCA_963693315.1 Diogma glabrata
TGAGAACAACCATCCCTTTTATCACTTTAAGTTGTCAGTATTAACTTTAGTCTATTACTCAATTTAATTAAAAATTGCAAACATGTTCTGTTCGCCTACTACTATACTATAATTATATTTACGTTAATTGATCTCAATTGTGCATTGTAATTATAATGTCACTTTTAAATAATTTATGACATGCAAGTCTAGTCTTAATAGTTAAAAAATATTATTTTATTTCTGAACTGTTAGGATTTTATCTTGAAAATATAAACATAAATGATTCATTAGGTCTAATTCGGTTGTATAACAATATTTATTATATAAATATAAGTAATAATTATTATAAAATTATGCAATTAGATTTTGTTTGAAAAATAGTTAAAATGAAACGAACCGGAAAAAAAATTATTAATGTCGTTTGTAGACAAATGCCGAATAAAGTTAATAAAATATTCAAATATTTTTTATCGTCTTGAATACCAAGTAACATTTTGTTTGTCATTTAAAATAAATTTAATAGTCCGGATATCTAAATCAATAAACAAAAAAAAACAACCTGTTCTCCTGTTGGTGGTATAAATATCGATAAAGAAACACATAAAACACCAAACTAATTAATATCGTCGGATCGTCAACTATATTTATTGTTCGATAATAGCTATAATGATTTTTCTCAAGCATTTGAAACCATGATTTAAGGTGTGACATGGCGCTTTTGATTTTCATGGACTTGATTACAAACGTAATGTGACATGTTAACATTAAATTTTATTGATAACAAAACTTTGTTTGCTAACAGGTATTGATAGATTTTGTTGTTATTGCGGTAACTGGTTCTTTTAATTATTTTTTTTTTTCTTAAAAGTGAAGGTGAATTATTATTGTTTGTTTTGTCAGTTTTTTAACAAAAAACACAAACGAGGTTTTGGTTAAAATAATAAAAAAATTAGTAAAATTTGAATACTCGGTTTTAATTCCATGGAAATATAGTAGAGTTTCCTTAAAAAAGAATTCACATGTTTAAGTATGTATATATGCAAACAGGCCAACAACTGTACTATCGATTTCTATCCTATAATCTCTTTTTTCGGTAATGAATTATCTTTGACCAATCATTCACCATCAATAATTCAAACTCTGTAAAATCTTTCAAAAATCCACCTTGATCAAGCTTAAGCTGTTTTTACCTATACTGAAGTGATTTACAGTTTCAGTTCTTCAAACCTTTTTAGAAACTTTAAAGTTTTCATTTTTGCTCATTAATCGTGAGTAGGCTGTTTTAATTTACTTCGTAGACACAACCAAAACACAAAATTAATAATGAAAAAATGCCGTGTTTCACATTTAATTGCCATATTTTGTTTGAGTTACTAAGGTCTCGGTTCAACATGATTTGAATTTTTGTGCTAGCGACTCTATCGTGACACTTGTTATTGGATGTAACAAAAAACCAAAATCAGAATAAATCTATCCAAACCATAAATCCAACTCGTTGCCCACATCCAACTGAGTAACAACCAGTGATGTTAAGACCAAAAGAATATTTGCATGCACGGTTTATTAGTGCCAGTGGTTCGATTAATTGTATCTCGCAAACAACATCCATTGCTGACTATGACATCAAGGTATTCTCTTTCCTACAAACAAAATCGACTCTGTGCATTTTGCAATGTAATCTGGGTTGACCATACTTGGTGAATTGAAATTTTCTTCGAGCAACATTCATCGAGTATAGATGTGTTTTTGTATTTATTTTTTTTTTTTTTTTTTATTTTTTTTTTTTTTTTAATGGTATTCTTTTTTTTTTTTTTTAATCATTTATTCTCATCCAATGTAAATATTCACTACTAATTATCCAGTGGTTTATTAATTACCTTTAAAGGTAATTAGTAGTGAAATAAAAGTTAATTTAATTACACATATGTCTAAAATTAATATGTACATATATACAAAAATTAAGTACACTTATAACTAATATTTTATTAAATATTTATTTATTTTTTTTTATTTTTTTTTATACCTTATTTTTTCTCTTGATTATATATTGATTTTTTTTATATTAGCAAAATTTTACTTTATTCTTTACAAAAAAACAACTCCATTGATGATTTGTAAAACATTTTTAGGTTATTTTTGAATTTAAGAAATGATTCAGATCTTTTGATTGCATCTGGTACTTTATTAAAAATTAATGGCCAAGAGAATGTTATTGATTTTCTGCCAAATTCCGTTTTGATATTGTGAATACTTAGTTTATTCGAATTTCTTGTTGCATAATTATGATCTATATAGTTAAATATCAATTTGGACGAAGATAATCCATTTAAGGTTTTGTACATATATATAGCAATCTGTAGTTCATGTAAAAAACATGTATGGGAAAAACTAAGTGTTCATCTCTAGCATATAGTTCGGAGGTGGAAAATAAAGCAGGTAATTTGAACACCGCTTTCATACTTTTATTTTGCATGACCTGTAACTGCTTGATCCTCGTTTCCGAAGCTGTACCATAAACAAGGATTCCATAATTTATCCGCGAGTTAATAAATGAGAAATAGATCATTAGCAAGACATTTGTAGGAACATACCAAGATAATTTTCTTAGTAGACCAACAATTGGAGCAATTTTATTGCAGGTGTTATTGATTTGATCTTGCCATGTCATGTGTTCATCAAGTATTACTCCTAAATATTTGACAGAGTTAACTCTTTCAATAGTGAGACCACAAATTTGAAGTAGAGGTAAGCAATTTATTGATTTATATGGCGAGTGAAACACAAGAAATTTGGTTTTTAATATATTTAGTGAAATCATATTAGATTTAAAGTATTCCGTTAATACAGTAAAATCATATTTAATACTATCGAATATGCTCTTCGGATCTTCAGTTTGATAAAATAAAGCAGTGTCATCTGCAAATATTCTAACTTGACCAATCATCTCTAGGCTTGAAATGTCATTAATAAATATAAGAAAAAGGAGTGGCCCCAAAACACTTCCTTGAGGAACACCACATTGAATATCAAGTATTTCACTACATACTCCATTGAACGTAACATATTGTTTTCTGTTAGATAAATAACTCTTCAGTAACGTTAGGATCTCACCTCGAATGCCATAACTGTATAACTTAGCTAGTAGCAGATCATGGTCAATGCAGTCAAACGCTTTTTGCAGATCCAAAAACAAAGCTCCAACAATTTTGTCTATCTAGAGCAGTATAAATCATACTACAAATTTCAACTAATGCTTAAGCCCCTTTCTGAATCCATATTGGAACCTGTAAAAAAACTTATTTTTGTTTAAATATTCAATCAAACGAGTAGCAATAATCTTTTCCAGTATTTTATTAAACACAGACAATGTAGATATCGGTCTATAGTTATTGATATTATCATGATCCCCACTTTTAAAGACAGGGATAACTTTCGCAATCTTTAGATAGCTTGGATAGACTCCAGTTCTTAATCTCTCATTAAAAATATCCGACAATACACTAGAAAAAAAGAAAGCTCTACATTTTATAACATTATTACCTATATTGTCCGGACCACCGCCCTTACTGTTTTTTAATGAGCAGATTATGTTAAATACTTCTATTGGTGTAATTGAAGAAAAGTACATGGAGTTAGAACTATTAGGAATCGTATTGAACTTGTATATATTTCTGTCTGAATTGATAGAGTTTCCAATTGATCTACCAATTTTAACAAAATGATTATTAAATAAGTTGGCAATATCAGCAGAGGTACGAAAAACGCGACCATCACAGCTAATAGAGTCACAATCAACAGATTTGCTCGAATGGTTTTTATTTAAAAATAAATTAACATTCTTCCACAATTCAGTTTGGCTTGAGTCAACAAACATTTTATTGAAATATTGTTTTTTTGCTATATATTTTTTCGACTTTAATTGTTTACTGAGGCTGTCTAGCTCAGATTTTACAGTGACATCATTTCTATTTAATTTATGTTTCTTCAGAAGCTTATTTTTCCTACGAATCAAATGCCAGATATCATACGTAATCCATGGACACAATGTATTTTTAAGTTTAGCTTCAACACTTTTAGTTTTAGTAAATTTGTCAATTAACTCATTATATTTTTCACTAAGCATTATAAAAATACTATTTGGCTCCATACTATCAAATGGTACTGAATACAAAAATTTATCAAAACTTTCATTTACTTTTTCAAAGTCTGTTATGCGCTTTTCAATCCTTTTTCTTTTGTATTTTAATGCAAAGCGAAAGCTGGAGAAAAGAAAATTATGATCACTTAAATTGGAATATATAGTTGATGTAGAAACGTAGTAGTTGATGGAAAGAGACAATTCAGATGAAATTACAGAGAGTCTTGAACAATTTGAAACTAAAAAAAACAGTACTATTCAAAATGATACTAATAATGATAAAATAAGAATTAAATCGAAAAGAAATATAAAAAAGCCTTGTAAGCTCAATCTTTAATTAATAATTAAGTATTCATGTAAATTGAAGATTCATTTTAACTTTAAATTCATTTTAGTTTATATTATCACATTTATGAATTAACAAGAAATGTCTATGAAAAAAAAAAAAAAAAAAAGGGACATGTTACATATTCTATACTTACTTATGTAATTCGAATAATAGGTTGTAATGATGAAACCTAGATGTCACTAATAATGTATACTTGATGTAACACTAATAAATTGTACTTCCGGCATGTTAAAATAAATGATTGAAACTGCTTGACGTGTTTAACTTTTTAATCATTAAACATCCTAAAAATAAAACAAGAAAAATAAAAACACCCTCAAGAGAATTGTATATAATAACCATAAAATTAAATAAAAATTCTGTAATAAACTATGTAGGTGAGATGTATACAAATAATTATAGAAACAAAATCTCAATTTAAATAACTTTAAATAAAAATATACTAATATAATATATAAATAAAGTGCAAGAAATGGCTGTAAAACTAATTTGATTAACAATATAGTAAAGTAAAAATTCAAAATAATTACATATAAACTGATAACAGATGATGATAGCTTAACCAGATTCACCTTCAACAATATCCAGATCACCAGCAATGCCTTGAAACGTCTTTTCCATATAGTTGATGTCATTGAATGACTCAATCCGAAAGATATTTGAGCTACTGTCTTTTCTAAGTAAGATTTTTCCTTGCTTGCACCAAAGAAATTTAAAATTATGTTTCTCCTTAATTACTTTAGCAGCTCCATACCATTTGGTTTGCAGGGGTGATAAATGGCTCATGATGTGAATATTAGAGGCACTATGTGGTGTAGGCCATTCAATGCCAAGATCACGCGAGCGAATGTAATTTTTATTTCTTGTTTTATTTTTATATTTTAATAAAATATTTTCTTTTATCGCAGTATTGTTTGTTTTAATAATAAGCAAAGATTTTCTTGAGTTGTGAGAATGACGTTCCTTCGGTTTTACAAAATATGTCGCTATAATATCGTTATCTTGAGTTATAATATCCAGATTATGTAACAATTTATTTACAATATCATTTTTGTGTTCAATACTATACGGTAGTCCAGAAATCACTACATCATTTTGAATCTTTTTATCAAGTAGGGCCTCCACGTTATTTAATTTGTATTCATAATGCGATAGTTTTGATTCAATTTGAATAATTTGTTGCTTTAGGGCTTTATTTTCATCAAGAATTGTTTTAATTCTTTGCTTGAAGTCTTCAATCGAGTCAGAAATAAATTGTTGAGAATTTTCAATAGTAATCATTCTGTTACGAAGGTCAACTAAAACATTGTGAACATCAGCTATGCTAGCTGAACCATCACTTACAGTATTCACAGCAGTAATTTCATTGCACTCTTCACCATTAATAATCGAAAGGCGTTTGGTTTTACTACAGTTGTTACATATCCAAGCTGCTGATTTATTAACTATGTGATCCATCAAATTTTTTGGAATATTAGAACAAGATAAATGGTAGGATCCATTGCATACACCATCACATTTAATCTCAGGGTTACTACGAGTACCATTAACTATAGTAAGACACTTTTTGCATTTTGTTGGAGCCATTATAGGAGCTCAAATCGAAGAAAAATGTAGATGTTTACAAAAAACTAGTTGGTTTAATTTAATTTTGATACACTTTGCAATTAATTATTTGACAGCTAGGTAAAACGTCAATAATAAGAATTTTTAATATTTAATTCCGGATAGAACTGTAATATGATACTATTATATCGAAGCTCAAATTATGTTTTTTTTAAATAACCTTTAATTTTTATATTCTTAGCAAATTTTTAAACAACTGTCTACTTAGACAAATGAAACGAGAATGAAAAAAAAGAATTAAGAATTATTAATAAAAACATTAAAATCATTTAAATATTAATTGTTAAGTAAAATTGGTTGTGTGTTTTTCTTATCAAAATCAAAACTATTAAAAATATGGAGGGGCTGAAATCTCACAGCTCTGAGATATCAAGACTTCGGTCTGGGTAAAGGATTTTGATATAGTTTTCGGCAAAAAACTTTCACGAGGACATGGTTTTTAGTTTTGGGCAGCGATGTATATCAAACATAACTCTTTGTTAAAGTACAATTATTTTTTATCTCTGTTTAAAAAGTTATTACAAAACTAACACGAAACATCAATACGTTGCCGGAAAATTATAATCAAAATTCCAAAAATATTGTTAAATTAAATAAAATCAAACTTTTTCAAAATTCCAAAAATATTCTAAAAACTAGAATGAAATCAAATATTTAAACTTTTTCTAAATTCCGATAATATGCCAAAAATTCTTAAAAATTCGAGCATTTCCAAAATTCTAAAAATATTGCAAAAATTATTACAAAATCAAAAATGCAAACTTTTTCAAAATTCCAAAAATATTTCAAAAACTATAACAAATTCAAAAATTTCCATGTCCAATTTCATATTCAATTACATTTACGATATAACAACAGCTACATTTTTTTTTTCCAAAAAATTGGCTAAAAAATAAATGAAATCATTTTTTGACACACTTATAATGCCATAATTCTCAATAATAATAATAAAATTTCATTTCAAACAAACAATTAATTTTATTTTTTTTCCTAAAAATTAGTTAAAAAAAAAATAAAAGTTTTTCTTTTGACACACTTGACAACATTTTTTTGACAAACTTATAATGCAATAATCTAGTTTTTGATCTCACATACCAATCCCCACCATCAAGATTCCCCCAAATTTAATGTTCCTACTCGTAATCACTTAAAATGAACGTTTTTTAAGCCAAAAATATGAAAATTTGCTATTTTTGACACACATAATGATTTTTTGGACACACTTCCGGTACAGTTATCGAACACAGCGTCCTTTCGGACCTGCATCTTGTGAATACCTATTTTTAGAAAAAAATTTTTGAAATCCCTCCAGCCGTTTTCCCTGCATTGTAGGTAATGACGACAGACAGACATACATTTTTTGTTTTTGCTTTTTTAGAATCAGGAGGTCCTAAAACGTCGAGAAATGTCAAAAAAAGTGGGGGTAAAAATTTCACTTTGAGCTCATGAATGTAATACTTAGGTCTTTCAGACCGAAGTAATATTAAGTAAAGTGAAATTTGTTTTTGTGTTTTTTTTTTTAAAAAACCAAAACTATTTTTTTTTAAAGGCGGTCATGCTCCATGTAGGAGCGTTGCCAGGCTAATCAGCTTTGAAAACTCACTACGATCATTCGCAACAGCGACATAATTACCATGGCAGTCGGTTTTTTTAAGGTCGTTTATTACGTCGATCTCCCATTGTAGTCGTGGTCTACTTCGCGGTCGCCCCCTCCCTGGGGTACTAACGTACATTTTTTTAATAATGCCAGACTGTGAATCGGCTCGTAGAACATGCCCAAACCAAGCAATCCTATTAGAACGGATATAACCTATTATATCAGGACCCTCTAGAAGGTCTCTGATCTCAAAGTAATACCGGGTTCTATACTCTCCATTGTCTGTCTAAAGTGATTCAAAAATGTAGCGTAGGATCTTACGCTCAAATACAGATAAATGCGATTCGTCATTTTGTGTAAGGGTCCACGTTTGTGACCCATACATCACAACTGGTCTAATCAATGTCTTGTATAACTTGAGCTTGGGGTTAGATGATACATACGGTGATCCAAGGAGAGGTTTAATTGAGTAGAAAGTTCGATTACCTGCAGCGATTCGAGCTTTTATATCTGTGAGTATGCTGTTGCTTGAGTCAAGCATTGATCCCAGATATTTAAAAGATTCAACTCCCTCAATTCGTTCATCGCCGCACATCAAATCTTTCTTCTCAGCCTCTCTTGAAACATTCATATGTTTGGTTTTATTGTAGTTAATTTGCAGACTAATTTTTCTAGCACCACTCTCAAGCGATTAGAAAGTCTCACTCATAACAGCTTCACTTCGACCGTGGATGACAACATCATCAGCGTACGCAGTCATCTGTACTGAGTTTATTGACAAGATACTGTTGTTAGTCAGTAGTTTCTTTTGACGGCACACATATTCCTTGTCTTAAACCGGAGTCGACTTTAAAAAACTTTGATATTTCGTTCTCTACTCGTACACAGCATTGAGAGTTCTGTACTGTCATTTTGCATAGTGATACCAGTTTACTAGGAATTCCCATCGACACTAGAGCAGACCATAAAATCTCTCGTTCGAGAGAGTCGTAGGCCTGCCTGAAATCAATGAAGAGTTGGTCCACAGGTTTGTTGAACCCTTGGCACTTTTCCAAAATCATTCTTATCGAGAAAGGTGCATCGGTAGTACCTCCACCACTGGTGGAGACCACACTAGAATATTAAACAGTTGTTCAGCAAAAGGAATGATTTTGAATAGCAAAATGTAGGAAAAGATCTTATATGCTGTGCAAAGAAGAGCGATTCCTCTGTAATTTGCACATTGTAGGCGATTGCCTTTTTTCCTCTAAAGGATCGCACATCCAGAAAGCTCGAAAAGAAGCGTGCTGTTACTAGAACGTGATCAATTTGATTTCGAGTGTTTCCATTCGGTGAGATCCAAGTCTGCTTATAAATCGATCGATACGATCGACCGTGTAGTTCAAAATTTGGAAAGCGCGTGTATGCAACACTCTCATGAATGAATGCGCATACGCCCTGATGGAGTTTGAAAGCTGATTCGAGCCTATATTTGGAATTAAGCGATTCTATAAAGAGAAAATTTTCAGAAGCTTGTGTTTCTGTAAGGAATAGAATGTTCGGTTTGTCGTGCTCAAGATGATGTTGCACGTGGTCATGGTTAGCGTTCAATCCGCAGAGGTCTTGAACATGTATTTTAAAATTTTTATTGATTCACATATGTTTTGTCCCTGCAAATTCCGTGGACGTGCCGCTTTATGGGCGGGTGGATTGCGCAAATTTGCTTTACCACTTGCAGACTTATTTTTTTTCGGTTGTACTGCCATATATATATCAAAAGGGTTTTATTTTATTTTTTTATGTTTTATTTTAAAATGGATAACTAAGTAAAAAATCCTATCATACAACAAAATATGACATATGCCAATATTTCATGATAAGATGAAGAAATAATAACAAAATAATAAGTGAAAAACAATTTGTGAGAAATTTGCAGAAAACAAAACAAAACTAAATGCCAATAATCCAGCTGATGCAACGCACCCAAGACGCACAGCCCACCACCTCAATCGAGGCACAAAGCCCACACATAACTACGTGTTAGTTCGATTCCTCGGAAGAGCTAATGAGCGGTACCGCTACGGAACGCTGCCCAGCTAAGACTAGAAGTGCTGCCGTTGACTAATTAAAGTTCGTCCGCCAGCACCCTAAGATATCATCTTGACTAATGACATCTCCTGCCATTGCCAGTAGTATGTGATATCTCACCCTAACTCATATGTCAATGGCAGGGACTGGATTACGCAGGGTAGTCAAACCCGTAGATCAACATTGATCATAATCGATCAAAATCGATCCCTCCTACGGGAAATTGGCTATAATATCAATTGGCTATAATATTAATTTTCTATTTTTATATATTAGATTATAATTAAATTATATTCATGTAATTGACTGAAGAGTCAATAGAAATTATAATATTCCAAAATAAGTTAGGGTTATACGAACTAAAATTAATTTAAAATTTGAAATTCGTATAATCCTGTGTCAGCCAGAAATGTAGCCCTTAAACCCCGACTGCATTTGTATTTTGGTTCGGGCAACTTTAGCTTTATATTTTTAATCCAACTATTGGGTCGGAATCGAGTTTCTCGGGTTAAAAAAAATTTTGCCTGTCTTGATCATATTTTATAAAATTTACATGAGCACTTTGTGAGTCAATATCGGTTTTCACCACTTGGCCAACATAATGTTTCATAACTTTTTTGTGCTTTTCACACTCGTATTGAACAACAACCCAATTGTGTGCTTCTATGTCAGTAATTGTCAGTATAACTGCAAGATTGTTCTGAAATTGTGCAGTTACATTAAAAGAAGTATCTGCACTTCTTGAGTTATCCTCGTCATCGTCAATATTCTTTTCAGTTATAAAAGAAAACTTTTTCAGATCACATGTTGCTAATTGTCAGAAATAGTTGAATTCGTAACGTCCCACAGCTTTGAAATAATGGCATTTTCTGGTGTCTGGGACAGGTGAAACTTCTCTACCATTATTTCACACATTCTTGCAGGAGTATCAGCTCGGAAGAATACATTAACAGGTTTTAAGCTACAAAATTTGCTACGTCCAATCTGTACATCTTGATGTTCATTCAAGAATTCTTGGAATGTTTCACTCAAGGTTAAAAACAAGTATCGCTTTTGAATTTCACTTTTTTTCCCATTCTCACAAATTATGACATAATTATTGATTCCTGGAGCTAAACTGGAAATAGAATCATTCTCATAAAAAGCTGTTAAAACTGCTTGAAATTCTTGAGATAAACGGTTGCCACGTGGTTGTTTTTTTACCGGCTCTTTAAGATATTCTGATGAAAATTCCATAACTGATTTTCTTACGACAGCTTTCTTTTTCCTGGGACTAATCGGAAGAGATCGTTTGGCTTTATTCAGAGTTCTTTCAAGGGAGCGATGTTATGAATAAGCTCGGCTGGGTGAGGCATCTGATGTATTTTGTTGAACAGTAGCAGCTTGAATTTGCTTCTTGAGAGCTCTGCAAAATATATATAATTTGTAACTTTTATTTAATAAAAAAACAAGTTTAAAACAAAACTTTAAAAGCTTTATTCATTGTTATGTTATTTATGAAATTTAAGTACCTGTGTTTCCGTTGTTCTTCTCGACGCTTTGCTTTCAATGCATCTTTCTCATTAACGGACATAGCCATTTTCTTTTTTCTCCTTGTTTCCCTTTGTTTTGCTGAAGCATTCTGCTTAAATAAATCATATTTCCCTTCATTCATCAACTTATCTAATTGATCTTTCTTCCTCTCTGCTACAGTTCGTCCCGTATCTGCTGAGGAAAATTAAACACTATCAAAAAATTGATGTGACTTACACGACATTATAGACGAGGAAATAAAGCATTAAACCTAAGCAAATGGGCAGAGTAAGATGGATCGAGATGTGGTTTTTTGCATTCGATTCAGAAAACTGTCAGGAAAGTTTGTGAACATAGCCACTTTTCGGCAAAAATCCTCTGGAGTACCTGGGGACCAGGGCGGGTTATATACACCTCATCTCCTTGAACTTTCCATAAATTCAGCTCGAAATAGATCGAAGCTCGTTATTCGGGGGTTTTTAAGGTCGCTGAATATGATGTCGGCGATGACCCTCGGAGTACCTAGGGCCCAGGGCGGCCATGTCTAACTCATCTCCTGGAACTTTAATTAATTCAGGTCGAAATTGATCGACGCTCGTTACTCGGGGGGTTTTGGGGCCGCTGAACACGAATATGATGTCTGCGATGACCTTCGCACTACCTAGGGGCCAGGGTGAGTTAAATACACCTCATCTCCTGGAACTTTCCATAAATACAGCTCGAAATTCATCGAAGCTCGTTACTCGGGGGTTTCTGGGGTCGCTGAACACGAATATGATGTCAGCGATAACCCTCGGAGTACCTAGGGGACAGGGCGGGCTAAGTACACCTCATCTCCTGGAAATTTCCATGAACAAAGCAAGAAATTGATCGAAGCTCGTTACTCGGGGGGTTTTAAGGCCGCTGAACACAAATATTATGTCGATGATTATCCCCGGAGTACCTAGGGCTCGAACTTCAGTATATCTTATTTATTCGACGAATATAATAAAGGGAAAAAAAACCTTTAAAGTCTTTATAGTACAAATGTTTTATTTATTTCGATTTACACAATTTATTCATTTTCTTCGAAGTACGTGCACTTATTTTCTTCATCCAGAAAATCTTCGTCCAGATTTTCTGAAGATTGTGATCCCGTAAATTTTTCCATATTCGTGCAGTTTGACCCTACACAATTTTTACATGCAATATTACAAGCTAATCCATGCTTTCGGCATCCACAAGAATTACCACAGTCTGTTTTGCATGCACAAAATATTAAGCTCATAATATGGAATGGGCCGGGTGGCTGAGTCATGCTTATTGGAACCAAGGAATTGTCGATCAGCTCCCATTCCCAGTCGGTTGGATTTAGGAAATTTTCTCCATACAATTAATTCTGGACCTCTAAATACACCCGCTTCAAATGTTGCGTAAAAACATCTACTGTTGGCAAAATTTTTCCGATCTTAACTTTTTTATTTTTTGCAACGGCCGTTAAATACATTCTGTATCTATATGTCTCTGCCAACTGAATATTGCTCGGTTTATAATCTTCGGGCAAATTTGGCTTTCGGAAGCTAATAGGCGCATTATACATAGCCAGAATTAGTTGAGAACCATTTTCAAGCAACTCTTCAGGAGACAAACCAATTTCATTAAATTTCTTTGCATGCAAAACAAGATCTAGGTATTTCTGGAATGTTTTAATAAATTTGGCTTTTCCTTGACCGAAAGTTGCCGATACCGTATCACATCCTGTGATGGCATGGAGTAATAATATATTTTCCAAGACGTACGGTGTGTCATCTAAACTCTTAGAAGAGTATATTTCTTCAGGTTTATTAGGTCGAGCGGATTTCAGGACGAAAATTTCGGAATCTGATGGAGTTAAGGCAGCTACTAATACTACGATGTCAGAATCTTCCGCGACAATCGTCACTATTTTACCAACATCCTTTGCGATGTCTATTGTCAGCGTCAGCGATACATTGAATAGAATTGATTCTCTCTTCAGTCAATTTTGAGCGCAAAATTTTAATAAAATTATTTTTATTTTCAGAGTTCATTAAGAATTTTTCCTGCGTTATTTTTAAAGGCATAGTTTCATTAAAGTGTATTCGAGCTGAGGCTATAAGTGTTGCGCGTCGATTCCTCTCTGCTTCTTTTGTCGTCACACTTTCGTACCCATCGAAAACTACAGTAACATTTCGGCTATAATTTTTTATAATATATTTTAAATAATTTTCCATTATTGTGGAAAAATCTTGGCCAAGTGTCCATTTAACTTTATGGAGCAAAAACCCTCCATCTATCACGAAGTGTGTTCTAATTGGATCCCGCAGGTTGATAGTAATCTTTCGGAAAAGTGAATACAAATCTAATTTTGTGTTTTTGAGCATTCCGAATGCATGTAAAAAAGCTTGAGGAAAAGGCGATATTTCCCACTTGAGATAATCCTGCATTTCTTCATCGGTCTTTTTCATTACACATATCCTATGGAATTCATTACACATATCCTATTTTTACCAATGGTGACTTTCGACTTTGTATAGGAAATTGTTTTTATGAGCTTTGTCCTGGATAGTTTTAAATCCTTGAAATTCGTCCCGGAAATATCTCGCATTATTTGCTTAACCTTTCCAAATGCATTATAACAATTTGATTCTTTGCTCGCACTCATCCCATTAGCAATATTAATCAGAGTCTCTACTTTATCAGAAAATGGGTCATACTGCGAAAAAAAATCTTCAAGAGATCGTAAGGCTTTCATATCTAATTTTATCCTGCTGTCAGTGGAATCTTTGTGTTGATAATTTCTATCAAAAGTACAATTTGTGAATTTCTCCAAACCTTCTATAATATCTTTTGTAAAAACAAAGCCTCTAATCCACTGATAAGCAACATTCTCTGTTACTCCTCTCCGAAATAAGCCTCCTTCGAATAATCTCATTAATGTTTGCTCGATGGTTTGATCTGTCACTTCTCCGTGCTGTCCAAAACCCGCGTTTTGTGAACTTTTCGTAGTCACTACTGTCCATTTGGTTTTTTGGCGCTTCCATATCCGCAAGGTAAAGTTGAGCTGATTTAGCATAGGGAAAATGTCCAGTACTATGAAAGAACGGTAACATACGTTCCACGGCTTTCAAGTGTAAATCCCAGTTACCGCTTTTTTCCGCATATATAAAATCTTTCACAATAAAAATCATTCGGCAATCCTGGACCCATAATTTAGACGTTGGATTTTGGTTCTCTATTTGCTCCAATTCATTTTCGAAACCAGTCGTAACTTCTTTAAAAATGTCATCTTGTTGCAACTCTTGGATGTTATTAGCATTCATGAACGAAAAATCATTCACAAACTGAATATTCTCTTTGAATTTAGAATTTTTCTGTTCAATTTTAGCATTTACTTTTTTAACCAAAGCTTGAAGTATAAGTATGTGAGCTCGTAATGCGCGAGCATATTGGTGACCACTGATAATGTTTTTAGTGACACTTTCTCCATATATCGACATTAATGCTTCCATCAGCCCGCTGTCTTTCATAATAAAACCGATACTTCCGAAGAAAGACATTAGCATATGAAAACTACCAAGTCTTATGACGATTTCAATACCTTCGTCTAACTTTAATGCACCTATTATATCCCTAGCTTTGAAATACAGTGGTTGATCGAATGTTCTGATGCACGTTTTCATTTTTAAGCATCGTGCTTCCAATATTGATTGCTTAAGTGCAGTAAATAAAGTGTTGTATTCACTTGGATTAGCATGGATGGTAAGAAATTGATCACGGACATTTTATAATCAGAATTACTGGCTGTCAAATCTTTTATAAAAATAAAACCATCCAACCTTTTTCAAAAGTAGGTATTACGTACTTCATAAACATCCAGAAACAGTTTATGTTAGTAGCATCTGACAATCTAAGATCCAAATTGGAATTCGGTTTCGGGATACAGTAAAATTCCAATCCATCCAATTGTACGTATTCGTAAGTTTGTATTTTTATTTTACTCTGTGATGTTATTTCCGCTTCTGATACGCCTTTTAAGCGAGGAAATGATTTTTTCGGTAGAACGTAGGATGCAGGTGTTATAATTTCACAGCCATTTCGAACTTCGGTATATGAACAGCTGAAACCCATTGCATGACACATATCAATCAATTCTCTCGATCCGAACTTTCTGTGTAATGTAACACCTACAGCAATTTGAAGCGGTGAAAGTATGAGACGTGGAAACATTGCTGTCATGATGGTATGAGCAGTAGAAGTAATTACTTACTCGAAATGTTCAGCTTCTTGGATTTTCTATATTGATTTATAAAAAGTTTCTTTAAAAAATATTTAAGTTTGGGTGGAATACTCTTAGCTGCATTGAAGATGCTATCGCTTGCAGGATATATATTAAAGTCATCAGTAGTATGCTCTTTAAATTCATCAAAAATAATTTTTACGACCTTATGTATAAGTCGATAATGCAAATCATCTGCGTGAGATTCCTTGTGGCTTTTATTCAAAATATCATATACTTTATTACTTACACAACAATAGCCATAAGCCCCTTTTTTCTCATGATAACAATATCATCTTGGTAATGATTTTTTAATTTTCTCCATATGGTCTCTTTACTTGGTTGGAACTTGTCTTCTTGACGCAAAATTTCATAAAAGTCTTCAATTTTAAATTCACTCTCCTCGTTATCATCAATGAAATTAAAGATTACTTCCATCGAACTTTGAATTTCTTTATTAAGTTACGTTTCTTTTTTAATTATGTCACAGCTCATTTTTGCTGAGCAGGATTTTCTATGGTATCTAGCGTTAAGTAGGTTTATGTCATCCTGAAATAAAATTGTACTTAATATTTCTTCGCTGACTGTTGGATCGAGAGTTTCATCACTAGTGAGATATTTTATAGCAGTTTGTTTTGCTTCTTCAGTACTGATAACCGAAAACCCATCAGATTTATGAATCCATCTGGCGCAAATAATACAATGTTTCTTAAAGTCGAATTCATAAGTTTTTGCTTCTCGCTTATCTGAACTGTTTTCTGACGATTCCGTAAGTCTCCGTTTCTTCGTTTCAGGTCCTGATATATAGGTTTTAATGTAGCTCAAACGACACTTGTTATGAACTTTGATACAATTTTTTTTTCAATATGTTGATGAAGTCCATCTTTCCGTGATTCAGAAGAAATCTTGCATATATTCGTAATTCCTTTTTTTTTGCACAGTACACAATAATGCATTGTCTCCACATGTACGCTCACAATTTTCAACGTATTTACAAATTACGCAGGAGTCCTCAATTTCTTGCCAGATATGATTACGAACAAAAAACGTTTTTATCTCGCGTTAGAAATGCAATTTTTTCTATGATAGTATATATATAAAATCGATATTTACTATAAATTATAAAGATAGAAATCGACAATAAACAAAACATTCAAAATTCATATTCTGTTTTTTCATGGTTGTTTAAAATACTTTGTAAAACCATGTTATATGAAAAACCGTAGCAACTACAATTTGTTATTCTTTTCACACTAGTGGAATAGATTTTTCATTTGTTATCATAGAAAAAATCTGTTATTTTTAGTAAATTCAATAGAAAACTTCTGAAACACGTGAATGGTTTTTTCGCAGACATCATATTCGTGTTCAGCGGCCCCAGAAAAACCCCGAGTAACAAGCTTCGATCAATTTCGAGCTGTATTTATGAAAAGTTCCAGGAGATGAGGTGTACATAACCCGCCCTTGCCCCTAAGTACTCCGACGGTCATCGCCGACATCATATTCGTGTTCAGCGACCCCATAAACCCCCGAGTAACGAGTTTCGATCAATTTCGAGCTGTTTTTATGGAAAGTTCCAGGAGATGAGTTAGACATACCCGCCCTGGGCCCTAGGTAATCCGAGGATCATCGCCGACATCATCATCGTGCTCAGCGACCCTAAAAACCCCGAGTAAAGAGCTTCGATCAATTTCGAGCTGTATTTATGGAAAGATCCTGGAGATGAGTTAGACATACCCGCACTGGGCCCTAGGTACTCCGAGGATTATCGCCGATATCATCATCGTGTTCAGCGACCCCAAAAACCCCCGAGTAACTAGCTTCGATCAATTTCGAGCTGTATTTATGGAAAGTTCCTGGAGATGAGTTAGACATACCCGCCCTGGGCCCTAGGTACTCCGAGGATCATCGCCGGCATCATCATCGTGTTCAGCGACCCCAAAAACCCCCGAGTAACGAGCATCGATCAATTTCGAGCTGTATTTATGGAAAGTTCCAGGAGATGAGGTGTATTAAACCCGCCCTGGTCCCTAGGTACTGCGAAGGTCATCGCAGAAGTCATATTCGTGTTCAGCGACCTCAAAACACCCCGAGTAACGAGCTTCGATCAATTTCGACCTAAATTAATTAAAGTTCCAGGAGATGAGTTAGACATGGCCGCCCTGAGCCCTTGGTACTTCAAGGGTCATCGCCGACATCATATTCGTGTTCAGCGACCCCATAAACCCCCGAGTAACGAGCTTCGATCAATTTCGAGCTCATTAAATGGAAAGTTTCAGGAGTAGAGTGAGACATACCCGCTCTGGGCCCTAGGTACTCCGAAGGTCATCGCCGACATCATCATCGTGTTCAGCGACCCCAAAAACCCCCGAGTAACGAGCTTCGATCAATTTCGACCTGAATTTACTAAAGTTCCATGAGATGAGTTAGACATGGCTGCCCTGGGCCCTAGGTACTCCGAAGGTCATCGCCGACATCATATTCGTGTTCAGCGACCCCATAAACCCCCGAGTAACGAGCTTCGATCAATTTCGAGCTCATTAAATGGAAAGTTTCAGGAGTAGAGTGAGACATACCCGCTCTGGGCCCTAGGTACTCCGAAGGTCATCGCCGACATCATCATCGTGTTCAGCGACCCCAAAAACCCCCGAGTAACGAGCTTCGATCAATTTCGACCTGAATTTACTAAAGTTCCATGAGATGAGTTAGACATGGCTGCCCTGGGCCCTAGGTACTCCGAGGGTCATCGCCGACATCATATTCGTGTTCAGCGACCCCAAAAACCCCCGAGTAACGAGCTTCGATCAATTTCGAGCTCATTAAATGGAAAGTTTCAGGAGTAGAGTGAGACATACCCGCTCTGGGCCCTAGGTACTCCGAAGGTCATCGCCGACATCATATTCGTGTTCAGCGACCCCAAAAACCCCCGAGTAACGAGCTTCGATCAATTTCGAGCTGAATTCGTGGAAAATTCAAGGAGATGAGGTGTATATAACCCGCCCTGGCCCCTAGGTACTCCAGAGGATTTTTTCCGAAAAGTGGCTATGTTCACAAACTTTCCTGACGGTTTCCTGAATCGAATGCAAAAAACCGCATCTCGATTTATCTTACTCTGCCAATTTGCTTAGGTTTAGTGCTTTATTTCCTCGTCTATACCATAGTACTAACAAAACGTTTTTGACCAAACATCGAAATAGTTTTAGAAATGGTGGTCGACAATTTCACAATTCCACTCAGTAGTGGTAATAACTAATTATAGTTGATTTTAATGGTTCATGCTTTGATTACAGTAAGATAGGAGGAAAGTCATGAATTTTTAAACTTTTGTAAATTACTTCTACGCTGAACATTTCTTGATTTGACTCCACAGACCACAACTGATAGGGACATAATCGCGGGACATAAGTCTTTTAATTATCTCCCTGAAAGTTTGAAAGCTTAGAGCTATTCGTCTCCATACGCACCATTTAGAACTCTCGTGCCACATCAATGAAAACAACGCAATGTGGGTTTCCGTAACTAAATTTTCGTTTGGGATAATATTAGTTGCAGCAAGGTTCTGTGGTTGAAAAATTAATCCCTCAAACGGTATGTGTATCTAAGGCCAAACAACTAAAAGATATATTCCACCTATGAAAACTGATTTCGCAATGACACACCACTTCTAGCTTCTCAAAATGATTCAATAATTTAAGTCAGTTATGAAAATCTTTTTCAGCAACAATAAATAATTATGATCATATATTCTAGGGTTATCTTGCAAATGTTCTTATGAAAACTTTAATTTCAAATTAATGATGATAATATAAATCAGAAATTAAAATGATTCACCATTTTTAAGATGTTTACATTTCATATTCAACAAAATTAACTTAATTAATTAATTAGTTAAACTTGCTTACAAATTCCATCGGACTATCACAAAAGATTAAAGACGAACAAATCTAAATAAAAAATAAATATATTATCATAAAAGCTAAACATAACCTTATATTTTATCTTTTGAAGTATTTCAGTTTTAACTGAGGTGAGAATTCCAACGCCTATTCAATCTTTAGAACGAGGGTAGTTTTTTAAGTTTGTCGACGACTAACGACGAATATTCGTCTAACATCTGTCCACACATCATTTTACTCTTGTATTTTATTTTATTTTGAAATTTAACTCTCTTGAAATTAATTAAAATATAATAATATAATTTATTTAATGTAATTTATTAGACTTACATGATTATTTTAATACGAACAGTCTATTGAATTCAACGACCGGTTTTGTCGTTAATATTAATTTATATTGTTGATTTTCAAACTGTTGTATAAACTTGTAATTTTTGTAAACGTTTGTTGTTTACAGAAAGATTACAGGATTGTCGTTTAAGTTAAGTTTTTAAATATGAAATTAGTAACGATTAACTTAAATGTTTTCACCAGATTTGAATGGTTTAACTTTACCGATTCTAGCTTTTGTATAATTTATTTTGTTTAGATTAGTTTACACAATAGTTTCATAATCATCTTTTTTTTCCAAGAATTATTTTGTGCTTCTTTTTAAAAAAACGGTTCACCCATTTCAAACACAATACAACCCAAACGAATCTATAAATTATAATTTTCAATAACGGCACAGTACTGCGTATGGCCTTCAAATTATGATTAACCAACAACACATCATTCATAAAACAAAAAAAAAACGATCATTAAAAATAAAACAAAGTTTATGTATTTATTTAATTCATAAATCATTTAAAAATACTTCAAAAACCATATGACAAATATTTAAATCGCGGTTCATTGTCATGTCAAGGCAATTCAATTTAAGTTTGGTTTTTATTTTTTTGGCAAAAAATTATTTAGTTTTTTTATTTGACTTTATAATTAATAAAAATGTTGTTTCTCCTATTTATAGATAACACACATATGGCCAAATGAAACAGTTCGTATTAAAGATGATCATCGTGACATGGAACGATTGCAGGGATGTTTTTATAAGGGACATGTCCGTGGTGATGATAAATCTACAGTGGCTGTATCATTGTGTGATGGAATGGTAAGTTATAAACATTATATTTACATAACTATTTAATAGAAGTTATTATGTTTACTTACTACTTTAAATATGTAATCAGTTACGTTGATTTTTGATCAAATATCTCAATTAGAAAGAGTGTGAGGCATAAAAACGATTAAATAAACATCGAAAAAAATACATAAAGTAGTTATATGGTATAAAAGTCATTTTAAACTTAATTTAATTAAATTAAATACAAAACATTGGCACAATAGTCCATATTCTCAGCAGTCAACTTTCTCTTTCATTTTAATAAACAGCAGATACTCTATGTATGGATGATATGATATAGAACTGCGAAACTCAGAGAAAAGTAGTTGGTATCAGTATACTGGAAAATCTGTTGACTTCGTGTTCATCTGATTATATATACATATGTATGTTCATAGATGCATCATCCCTTCGACTCAATTGTCCCTTTCTGATTCCAAGTCGATAGTTTTCTTATTTTTTCTCTCGATCAAGATGTGAATAAAGTTTATAGATAATAAAACCAAACAGCACACAAATAATATTCACAGATAGGTTTTATTTTAACAAAATCATATAATGCACAACTATTATATATTTAAGATTAACAATATTTTGAAAACCTTAGTGTATTTATTACTCAAATAGCTTAAAAAATTAGAATATCTCTATTACCAAATAAAACGTGTTACTTTCACAATAATAAAATCTGTCAATTTCTTGACTAGGCGTAATAATAATCATTTTACAAAAATTATTAAAGCTAGTCGCAACCAACACTTTAAATTTAAAAAAAATTAAAGCTAGTTCGCCACATACACCCCCTTATCAGTGATATTGTCAATCAATATCACGTAAGGTTATGTTTACAAATTTGACGAACTATTAATAATGATTATTCATAAACTTACAAATATTTTTTTATGTTTATTTTATAAAATATCTTTAGTATCTAATTTTCAAACATAGTTAACAATAATTAATAATAATAAGAATAACAATAATAATCCATTAGTTAAAACATCCATTAGTTTGAATAATGTTTTTTATATTGCTTATCGCCAAATAAGTTTAGCTCAAAAATTTAGATGGTGGACGCGTGGTCCTTCCAGATCTGGTAGTGAAAGTTTGTGGCTGGAAATTGAAGTGCACTGTCTTTTTTGTTTTGATCACGGAATCAGCCATAGAATTTTGATCTGGTTTCGAAGAATCTGAAACTGGGATCGAAATGTAATCGGAGTTAGAGTCGTGACTCTGCTTCGTAGAAGTCGAAGGAGAGTGCTGAGGAGAACTATGTATTAAAGGTTCGTGAACTGTTAGTGGTTCGTCAGACTTGGTGTTATATTGATAACTGGGTTTAAGTCTGTCGATACTAACTTTGGTCGTTCTACCTTTAATATCGATAGTGAAAGTTTTGTCATTTCGATCGATGACAAGAAAAGGTCCGTCATAGGGTTGTTGTAGTGACCTACGGACCGTGTCTACCCTAAGGAAAACATGTGAACACGTTTTTAAATCATTAAAGACAAAAACGTTATTTGTAGAATGACGAGATGAAGAAACTGGTCGGAGATTGTTAAAATGTAGTTTAAGGTTGGTTACAAAATCCGACTGTGGAACCAATGTCGATTGTTCCGATAAGAAATGTCCCGGTAAGCGTAAGGTAGTTCCATACACTAATTCTGCGGAGGAGGATTCAAAATCTTCCCGAAAAGATGTGCGAAGTCCAAGGAGAATAGTCGGGATAGTACGTGTCCAATCTGGTCGATTGTGACACATTATGGCCGCTTTCAGAGTTCGATGAAAACGTTCGATCATGCCATTACATTTGGGATTATAAGCTGTGGTTCGTCTATGGTCGAAACCTAACAGCTTTGAAAGTTCTGAAAAAAGTTGCGATTCAAATTGTGACCCTTGGTCGGTCACAATGAAATTAGGCACACCGAAGCGAGATATCCATCCAGAATAGACAGCAGTGGCTACGGTTGCAGCCGAAATTTCTGGTATCGGAATTGCTTCGGGCCAACGTGTGTATCTGTCGATCAGAGTTACACAATACCGTTGTCCTTCGGAAGAATGCATCGGTCCAATAATATCTAAATGAACTTCGGAAAATCGTTCCGAAGTTAAAGTATAATTAGAAAAAGGAGATCGAGTGTGTCGCGAAATTTTCGATTTCTGACACTGTAAACAGTTTCGGGTCATTTCCCGGACATCTTTTTTTATTGACGGCCAGACCACGGCGTCAGTCAGTAATTTAGTAGTAGCTTTGATACCAGGATGGGAAATGTTATGCATTTGCATGAAAACTTGTTGACGAAACTGTTTCGGTATAAATGGACGTTGTTTCCCCATAGAAACGTCGCAATGAATGAATTTGTCAGAGCCAAAGGATAGGGGAAACTGTTGGAATTTAAGCGTCGTGCTGTATTCCGAAAGTAACTCCTTAAACTCTGAATCTGTCATTTGAGCATCGGCGATTGCCGAGTAATCAATGCTCTCAGGTAACTGAAGCTGATCAATGCGTGACAAAGCGTCAGCAACAACATTGTCAACTCCAGAAGCATGTCGTATATCAGTGGTAAACTGGCTGATAAAATCCAGATGACGAAACTGTCTAGGACTAGCTTTGTCTGGGTTCTGGGACAAAGCATAAATAAGAGGTTTATGATCCGTGAACAGGATAAAATTGCGCCCTTCAAGAAGGTAACGGAAGTGTTTGATGGCCAAATAAGCAGCCAGAAGTTCACGGTCATAGGCGCTGTAGCGTCTTTGGGTTTCAGTTAACCTTACTGAAAAGAAACTAAGAGGTTGCCATGAATCAGTGACCAGTTGTTGAACGACTGCACCAACTGCTGTGTCGGAAGCGTCGACCATTATAGCGAGTTGTGCCTCGAGAGAAGGATGTGCGAGCATGGTTGCGTCGCTGAGTTGTGTTTTGCAGTTTGCAAAAGCAAGAAGTGAAAATTCCGACCAGTTAATAGGTCGTTTGTCGTTCTTTTTAGAACCTTTTAAAAAATCGTTTAAAATGGCTTGGTCACCTGCGGCGTGTGGAATGAAACGACGATAAAAATTAATCATTCCCAGAAATCGACGAAGATCTTTGACCATTTGAGGAGTAGGAAAATCGGAAATCACGTTAACTCTTTCTCGGGTTGGTCTAATCCCTATTGAGTTAATGGTATGACCTAAGAAATTGATTTCTTTTTGTGCGAATTTACACTTATCAAGGTTGATGATCATACCAGCATCTTGCAGTTTTTGAAAGATGATTTTAAGATGTCCTATGTGTTCGGCATAAGACTTAGATGCGACTAAAAGATCATCTAAATAGACGAAACAGAATTCTACACCACGTAAAACGTTGTGCATATGTCGCTGAAACGTTTGACCAGCGTTTCGTAAACCGAATCCCATTCGTGTGAACTCGAATAGTCCGAATGGAGTAGAAATAGCTGTCTTAGGAATGTCAGACGGCTCAATTGGTATTTGGTGGTAAGCTCTCACTAAGTCGATAGTCGAAAAAATGTTGCAACCGTTAAGTTGTTGCGAAAAATCCTGAAGAAAGGGAATGTTGTATTTGTCGGGAACTGTGACTTTATTTAAGCCACGGTAATCCCCGCAAACACGAAAACCACCTGTTTTCTTTTCGACTAAGTGTAAGGGACTGGACCATTGACTACTAGAAGGTCTGCATATACCTTGCTGAAGCATAAGGTCAAACTCAGTTTTGGCAGCTTTGAGTTTGTCAGCTGCAAGTTTTGCAACAGACTGGAGATCCAGTAGTAATAATGGCATGTGTCACATCGTGTTTCACCGCTGAAGAAAGACCCGAGTCAAATGTTAAGTCGTTGAACTCGAGTAGAAGTTCGCTAATTTCGCGAGGAAATTGATCGTTAACGAGAACAGATAGAGAAGGAGTGGAAATTGGGGCAGTTTCTGCCGGCGTGAAAATGTCAGATAAAGGGTCGATAATTAATCTCTGTTTAATATCGACCAGTATGCCATATTTATTGAGAAAGTCAGCTCCAATTATCGGAACAGTAACATTGGCAATTATAAAATTGTGGACGAATGAACGTCGAAGTCCTAAAGTTAATGTCAATGACTTATTTCCGTAGGTTGACACAGTCGTAGAATTCGCTGCAACTAAGGTAAGGTGAGATATCATATTGAGTTTCTGGGCGGAAGTAGCTGGAAGGACTGACACTTCGGCTCCAGTGTCGATTAGAAAATAAATTTGATTAATGGAATCATAAACCATTAATCGATAGTGATTTCGGCTATCACCACATTCCGCTAAGTGTGGTGAGCCTATGCGTTTTTTGGAACTGGAATTGAAGAAAAAGTAGCGTACTTTGCGCAATTTGGATGGCACTTCCGAGCGAGGTTACCGAATTTGTGGTGGTAATAACAGATTCCATCGAAAAACTGTGGAGCACGTGAAGTTGACCGTGACCGGGGTCGACGATCATGTTTTTGGTAAGAAGTTCGAGATCTGGATCTGTTTTGATTAGAAACTTGGCTGCTTAAAGCAGAAATTTGAAGTTCCATCTTTTGAAGTTGTTGTTGTAACAATGCCATTTCATTGTTGGCAGGGGTAGCCGAAGAATTGTAGTTTTGCGAAGATTTTGCAATTTGGAAAATGGGAGTAGAAATCAGAGCGTTGAAAACTGCATCTGCTATGTATGCTTGAGTATCAAGCGTATCATCGCTTGCTGCGATGGATGTGCGGACGTGTGGAGGAAGCTTTTCGCTCCAGATAACCCTAAGTAGTTCGTCTGAGAAATTTGTCTTTGCTTCAGCTCGCATAGCACGAAGCAATTCAGATGGACGTCTATCCCCTAGGTCCATCCCGCGAAGAACAGTGCGGATACGTTCGGTATCAGACTTTCCAAGTTTAGAGAGAACTGTCCGTTTAAAATTATCGTAAGGATGATCGGGATCTGGGTTGGCGATAATATCGCTGACCAGGAATGCTAGCTCAGGTGTCATTGCGCGACATACGGTTCTGTACCTATACATCTGATTGTGGGCTCGAGTGAATTGAGACTCTAAAGTAGCAAACCACAATTCAGGTTGGTGATGCCAGAAAGGTGTAGGTGTGAAACCCACGGCACCAATGTCGGAGTCGCATTGCATTAGAGGAGGTGTAACATTGCTGCCACAAGGAGTTTGATCATCGGTTGTATTATAATTAGTTTTATTGTTAGCTGCTGCTAACGCGTTAGCCAACATGAGATCTACCTCGTGTTGTGAATAAGTTTTGGGCGTGGAGTCCACTGGATTAGTAAGATCCGGGTTTCCCATAATTATTATTATTATTAAAATTCGATTCGAATTTTTATTAAAAATCAACTATCGTGATGGTTTTAACAACAAAAAAAATAAATTATTAAAAAAAAAATATTAAATATATAAAATTTAAATTCTATAGGAAAATAATTTTTCCCTTGAAATTTTTTTACAAAAAATAAGCTTTACACACTAAAATTAAAATTATTTAATGTAAGTGTACCTTACGTCCAACGTTGCGTGTTTTTATCACGTCGGGGTCACCAGGTTATGGATGATATGATATAGAACTGCGAAACTCAGAGAAAAGTAGTTGGTATCAGTATACTGGAAAATCTGTTGACTTCGTGTTCATCTGATTATATATACATATGTATGTTCATAGATGCATCATCCCTTCGACTCAATTGTCCCTTTCTGATTCCAAGTCGATAGTTTTCTTATTTTTTCTCTCGATCAAGATGTGAATAAAGTTTATAGATAATAAAACCAAACAGCACACAAATAATATTCACAGATAGGTTTTATTTTAACAAAATCATATAATGCACAACTATTATATATTTAGGATTAACAATATTTTGAAAACCTTAGTGTATTTATTACTCAAATAGCTTAAAAAATTAGAATATCTCTATTACCAAATAAAACGTGTTACTTTCACAATAATAAAATCTGTCAATTTCTTGACTAGGCGTAATAATAATCATTTTACAAAAATTATTAAAGCTAGTCGCAACCAACACTTTAAATTTAAAAAAAATTAAAGCTAGTTCGCCACATATGTACTTTTTCGTTGAGTTGCGCTTTTCTGTACCATGCGACTGTCCCATATCTGATGGTTGGTTTCCCTATCATGGTATACATCCACCTTCGGATAGCTGAGCTACACTCTGATGTCTTACCTACACGGTTTATATACAGCATTAGAACTCTTTCGAATTTACTCACCAACTTTTTGACCTAGTTTTTCAACGGGGACTTACTATCTAAAACTAATTCCAAATCTTTTATCTCCTGTGAAAATAAAATTACTTACCTCTTTATGGTAATAGCTCCAGATGAGATGTGAGTAAATGCTTCAAGGACCTCAACGAGAACTCAATTAATTCGTTTTACGCGGAAACTTTTACTAGTAATCACTTAATTCAACTTTTTTATTGCATTACCTATTAACATAGAATTTATTATGAAAAACTGTTTTAATTTAATTTTCCATATAAATATTTTGTTTGTTTGTTGAATTAAGAAACTGATTCTTGAGATCTCGATAGCATTGGTTTATTGATTGGCTTATCATCAATTTTATAAATTTACCTTTAAATAAATTTTGAAAGCTCAATTTACCGTCCTGTGGTAGTGGAAGTGTTGGTCTTCTACGATCAAGTTGTTGGTTGTATCTGACCCAAAAAAGTTCATACCTAACGGAAACCTCACGACATATATTTTTTAAAATGGTTCATAGAACCCCATGTACAGTAAACGCACTTCAGGTTAACACCCTCTGTTTGCCTACAACACTAGTTTACAAGAAAAATCTCCCGAAATAAAACCCAACTTTTCTTATAGATTTTGAACTTTTTTTGTCACCCTGAATAAAACTCAACTTTTCTTATGGATTTTGACCTCCTGAACACGAATATCATATTCATTTTTTTAGATTAGCTCTTGTTTTTGAGATATTCACGAAAAACCAATTTTTTTGGTTATCAAAAATGTTGTTTCGGTTTTTGGGTCTCATATTTTACAAAACAAACAAATTAAAAATATTAATGAAACAAGTGCATAGTAATTATGCTAACAAATATTTCGAGCTATATTTTGTAAAAATCCATTAAGGGTTCTGGAAGTTACATTACAGTCGAAAAAAGTTGAAAAAATACGAAAAATTCACGTTTTTTTTTAAATTTTTCCATTTTCAACACCAAAATTTTGAACAAATAAAGACACTAATTTTTTTTTGATTTCTTGAAGCCCATAGTAACACCAATTTTCTTTCTTTTAAGCTAAAAAGCAAGAATATTGGTGCAGTTTGCACCAAGTTATTCAAGTTTCAAAATTTGTAAACTAGTGTAATTTGCTTCAATTTAACTGTTTAATTTCACTTCAAACCATAACACATAATTTATAAAAATCACCCATCAGTTTTTGCCTTCTTCGGTACAGATATCCCAAACAACTTTTCAAGTTTGAAATTCTAATAATCTTCTTCAATTCTTTCATAATCTTAGCTAACCATCTCACGAAGTAGGGAGAATTTCCAGGGGGTTTGGTTTGTGATGGCATCAATTAAAGGTTCCTTACAATTATTTTTGATAATACGTTGTATACATCATAGGCACGAATTATTAGAAAACTTGATTGTCCTTTTAAATTTGATTTTAAATTAAGGAAGATTTCATTATCTTACCTGAAAAATAACCTTGTTTTATTATTAACACAATTGATCTATTTTCTTAAGATTATTTATCGTAAGTGTTCTTTCAAATATAATACCATCGCTGGCCTCGGTTGGCAGAAACACCAACCGAGGGGAGCGATATCCCCACGATTTGTAGTTACGGGGTAAGACATTGCTCTAAAAAGAACAACCAAAAAATCGTATATATTGAGATATATCGTATTACTGAGATCATCCGCCAGCACCCCTAAGCTATCACCTTGGCTAGTGATATCTCAATTTCTCACTGTTATATTGCGTATATGTGATATGTCGCTTGAACTTGTATGTCAATAGCAGGGACTGGCGTACGCGGCGTTGTCACACTTGTAGATCAAAAATAAAAAAAAATGTACAAATCCCGCATGGAGGAATCAGTTTTTATTGTTTTGTAAATTTTTTTATTTTTGACTGCGGGTGTGACAACCCCGCGTACTCCAGTTCCTGCTATTGACATACGAGCTAACGTGAGATATCACATACCACTGGCAAAAGCATTGAGATATCACTAGCCAAGGTGACATCTTAAGGGTGGTGGCGGATGAACTGTATTCAGTCAACGGCAGCACCCTCAATCTTAGCTGTGAAATAGTCCTTGGTGATGAGACGCTATTGCTTCCTCGAAGAAACAAGCCTTCATAGTTTATAAAACCATGTCTGGGCTTTAATCATTAAGAAAGACGGTGCGTCACAGGTAGAGATGTTAAAATACGGTATTTTATTTTTTTTGTATAATACAGCGTATTATACATTGTATAATACAAAATAAAATACCGTATATTCTGTACAAAAGTGCAATAGCCGACATACAGTGTTAGTGGTATAACAACAAAAAATTACTTCCATCACCATTTTCAATCACAACTAATTCATTTTCTTCTAAATAACTGCCTAAACATTTGGATTTTGTTATCTTTATTTATATTTCTTAAACCAATGCTAATAAGATCTATTTATTCATGTGATTCTGCTTGGTTTCAATATTAATCACTTTTATTCGCGCCGAGTTATTGTATTTATGTTTTTATTTAAATTGAAGACTTATCATTTCCCATCGGTAAACTGTTGAAGATTTAAATTATGATTTTTCACATAAACAAGATTACGTCTCGTTGATTTGTAAGACAAATACTTCTTGCAGTATGAGTTAGGCTGCAGATTGAAAAAGATTTTTCTGCTACAGTGGAATATGCGGCACGATGCAACATTCCGAAGAGCCACAAACTCTTTGCCACTAAGTTAAACAATCAATATAGCTGTTATCGGTTTCAAAATGTGAGTTTTGAGATTTGGGTGTTTTAGTTAATCAATTTGAATGTATAGAAAGAGGACTACTCAAAGATGTAAAATTGAATGACAGTCCATAGCTCATAATGAGTGTAACGGAATGAGTTCATGGTTCATAATTTTGATCTGCTGCATAAAAAAAATTCCCTAAAACGGTGAACAGTAATGATGCAGCATTCGATGTTTGAAATTTATGTTCTGTTGATATTACAACAATTTTGTTGCCATAGAAATTTGCGAATCACTCAGAATGCGTTTCTAACTGTTAGTAACAAGAGGCAATAACTCATTAATTTCTTCTGTGTCGTTCATATATTCAAGAACCAGTAGTATATATTTTTGCAGTTATAAATTCTTCAAATAATCCACGCGAAATCTCAATAAAATTGCAGATTACTGATTCGCGCGCCACCACAATAGAAAAAAATTTTATAATAAAATACCTTGTATTTTACTACGTTTTGGACAATACGGTATTTTACGTATAATACCGCGTATTATACAATAGTATTAAACAATTTTACATCACTAGTCACAGGATCAGGGAATATGCCACCGGCTGGATTATTGGCCCTACATTTTTGTTTTGTTTCAGCAAATTTTTGTAAACATTTGCTATTTACTTTTTAATTTACTTTTATTTTCTCTTTTCTATCATAAAATATTGGCCTATGTCATATTTTATCAGTGATAGGATTTTTTGTTTAGTTATCCATTCTTTAACAAAAAATATAAAAAAACAAAAAATAAGAAAGATTTACGTCCATCAATACCTTTGGACGTATGTTGTTGTGGGACCTTGGTCTTAAAAGGTTTTTATGTGTTGTTGTGACACATATTGTAATTCCTACTACACAACACATTTTATTAAAAAAAAAAAAATAAATAAAAAAACATGATCCTTCCATGCGTAAATTTTTTAAGTGTGAATTTTGTGAGTTGTTCTTACTTTTTTATAACAATTGAGCTTTCAGTGCTTTGGTGATGCAAAAAACATCTATAATTTCACCGAAATTTAACTGCTTCGCTAATTTTGATTCTTAGTACAGAATCGCAAAACATGATCTTGTAAGAAACAGGATCACTGAAAATTTTTATTCAAAAATAGTATCAATATTTTTAATGGCAATTGCATTCAATAAATCTAGAGCGAAAGATTTTCTTCGAAATGTTCCGTATATACGTGTTTGAGGTGAAATACCTCATTTTCCAACTCTTCTGAAATATATGTCTTGTATATTGCAACGAATTGCTTTGTACAGGTTAATATTTCCTCCTCTTTCCTTAGAATTTAAACATTACGCGTGATATTACTAAATGTGCAATAACTAAAATCGTGTTTCTTTTGAATTCTGTTTCTTGGTCATAAAGGCGGATATTTTCAGAATCTTCATTTGCATTTCTAGAAAATTTTCCGAACCGTTTTATATTTTTACTTATTGTCAAAAAAGAAGAAATATTTAAACCATTTGTCACCATTTACTTTCCCTCAAGATGACGTCACATTGATTTCTTAGAATCTGCAAGAAGACTATCAAGATTGCAGACCTCAATATCTATAATTATTGTTTGTCTTGTTTTAATGATGCTGTTTCTGTCATGGATATCTTTCAATATTTTAACCCATATTGATGGCATTAATCTTCAGGTAAATTTACTCATGTACTTTTTCAATTCCGTTGATGGCTAGATAAGTTTCGACTGTTAAGTTAAGAGTTTTTAGAGCCATATTCTTAGTAATTAGTCTTTCAGCCATATTTTTAGTACTGGGAGACGTTTTACAAAAGATCGAACGCAATCAATTCTAGCTGACCATCGCGTGCTAGAAAACTTATGTATAGAGACTGCGAAATATGTTTCCTTAAAATCGCTCATCGTTGAGGGCTGCTGCAAAATAAGATATATCATTTATTAGATTATTCCAAAAAATGAAACCTCATTTGAACATTATTCGGCAGAATCAATTGAGACTCTGAGCTCCAAATAGGGAATACACAGCATATAGGTTTTCCCTACAAATCTCTCTTTACGTACTTTTGTTTTCACTTTTGATGTTGCTTTCGTTATCATACCCCTGTCCTTCGTTCAGCTTGAATTACTAATTCTACAAGGCTTGCACATAATTCAATGAGCTCATTTTGGATTTCCGATGATAAATAATGAACTAGATAACGATGCTAAGGGATCACAGTGACTAATAATCTCCAAAATTCCCAAGAAGTTACCGTTATTAAGTTCATCAACCATATTTCTGTCTCCGCTCAAAACCATGCTCCTTTCACTTAAAAACAAAACAGTATCCAAAATTCTTTTTAAAATGTGCCTCCATTATTTTGCTTGGTCTTTGTTTTGATCGCAAAATAATTATAAGCCGATAATCTGTCGTATAATTTAGCTTAAGAATATCCTTAAGGACGACATAGATGAGAACAATTTTACTTAATATTCGTGCTAAATAATCGTCACGGTAGGCAATAAAAGGGATCTTTTTTGGAGCTCAAAACTAACCAATCTCGTTCAATTTTTTCTTCTTTTGGTAAAATTCTGAAAAGGAGCGACTTAGAAAGGGATTTATTCAAACGATCACAGCAAACAATATAGGCATTTACACATATACCCTCGATGAATCATATTTTCAGTAATTTGTGACTTTTTTATTTTATTTTCTAAAATCTAAACTAACTACCAACATCAAAATCATGGCGAAACCAAATATCCTTTGTTTGGTTTTCTGCTTGCGATGTACAAGTTAAAGGAATCGGGAATTCGAATTTACAAACAGAATTAACTTGTGTTGCTGAGTTTTCTAAATTGAAAACTTTAGTTACTTAGTTTGAAACTAAAGTTTCAATTTAGAAAACATTTACTAAGTCATGTAATTAAAAACTCATTTTAGAAATTCAAAGCGCGAATGGTTTGTGTTAATTGTTTTGTTTTTGTGAGAGAAAAAGAAATATTTATCATGGGTGGTGCTCAAAAACTAGTTGCTAATACAAGTGGTCAAAACAGGATTAATTCACGTTGTCTTTTCAGGTCCTGTATAAAACAATTATTTTAAATTTCATCTCAATACTTTGATTTTTTGATTACTGTTAATTTTGTCAAAATCGTACTTTGCAAAATTGACCGCTTTTTATCCTTTCTTTCTTTATATTTGTTTCCTTATATTTCCTTTTCCATATAATATATGACCCATCTTTGAAAAGAAAAACTTCCTATTTAAACCTTGAAACCTTTAAACGTAAATTAAATAATCGTGTATTTTATTAATGGTAAGAATTTAGTGGAAGATCAAATCCACATATACTTTAGTTTTGGTTAAAAACAGTTTTTTGCCTATATAATATTTTCATTGTGGTCGGTGGCCCTTTTAAAAAGCCGGGCCCGGGGGAGACCCCTCCCTTAATACCACCCTCTCGTCGGGCCTGCTCACCTAGCCTATGCCTCTTCTAAGTCGAAAGGTAAATGTGCAAAGCGAAGTAGAGCATTCTGGTTTTTATTTCTTTTAGTAGTTTTAAGGAAATTTTGTTGAGACCAACACCAGTAGTTTGTAAAATACATCTTTCCGCCACGATTGCTTAAAACAGGGTTGGAATTTTGATATTTATTTTCCGTGGGTAACTGCCACAATTTAAAAATAAAAGTATTTTTTTCAAGAAATTTTTATTACAAGCTCATACTGTTACGTTTATTACGTACCTTGTTTTATCAATTTATTTTTATCCGGCTAAGATCTTCAGCTGAGGCCGTGGATGGAAAATTCACCAGCGTTTACAAACTCTTTTCCATAATCTTCCACAAATTAAAACTCTTAGTTTTTAATAATAATTTTATTTTTTTATTGATATATATTTATATTTTTTTTTTTTTTATTATTGTTTACGTTTATTTTTTAAAATTTTTAAAAATCACAGTATGTTCACTTTTCGTACAAATTTCATTATTTTTTTGGCAATCACAAATCAGACTATCGTTTTAAAATTATATTTTTTTTTTTTAATTTTATTATGAGTTTTTTAAAAAAATGATAAGAATTTTATCACTTCTAGTTAAATTGTTATAATATTTAAATAAAACTAAACAACTAACTATATTATAATTAAATTTAAAAAAAAACTTCAGTCTTTTGGTGAAAATTTAAATGTTTTTTTTTTATATCGAAAATGAAATACTTATTGGTATGATTTGTATTTTGCGTCACCAGATGTTTAAAGAAAAAAATTAATGGTATCACTATATATTCTGATAACAAACCAATACAATAACAGATTAAAATTTTAACTTCAAATATTATAGAATTTAGTTTTGTTCAACACATTTTAATGAATGAAAATAAAGAAATTTCTTCTAATCACAATAATATGAAAACGAAAACAATTTGATAAATAATTTATATTTAAAAAAAAATGGAAAAAAAACACAATTTACTAAACGAAAAAACTATAATTTTGTTCTGAAGGAGAGTATCCTTTCAGAACCAAGAATAAAAACTTACTTCCTTTATTTTTCCACAAAAACTTCCAACTATCCTTGATTCTGAGAAGATTGTCCCCTCTTCAGAATCTCGTCAAAGGAGGAGTTTTTACCAAAATATTTACATAAACTTTTCTAACCGAATTAACTCCTCCTTAAACAAAATTATTAAATATTTACAACAAAAATTAAACTTATAATTAACCAATTAAAATAAACTTATCCTAAATTATATTGCACATAAAAAATTGAAAAAATTTACTTTCACCTAACATCATGGAAAAACCCTACATCTGGCAAACACCTTACAGTTAAAAATTTCCGAAATTTAATCAAACGCAATAAACTTAAATAGACAAATTAAACAACAAAAAAAAGACAAAATATCCTTTTTTTATGATCTAATATTTTTCCATCATGTTAAGGCGACGTAGTTTTAGTGCAATAAAACTAACAATAGATATTTACCAAAAAAAAATAATAATGAAAACAATTATCCTTTGATAATAATAAAGACTAATTCTAAAAATAAAAATATGGGAAACATATTTTATATTTATGAAACGTAATTGAAAAATCTTCGTTTCAATACTAGGGTTTCTCATTTCCCGTAAAAATTCAAATCCCGGGAAGCCGGGACAAAAAATATTAAATTCCCGGGATCCCAGGAAATTAAAGTTATTATTTCGATATCAACGTTGTAATTCTGGCAGGAAACGCATGCAACAGATGAAGCGCAACTTACCTCTAAAGGAAAAATTGTTGGTTACATTCTAGTTAGTGCTATTTACCATGAAACATGTGGGTCTGGCACGTATATTAAGTCAAAAATCATGAACTACACCCATGTACTTACACCAGACGGATATATCGATCACGAAGATTGTTAACGTAAACAAGCCCCTAAATACAGCGTGGCTAGCTGATACTTTACCATTATTTCACCACCCAGCAATATAGGTTGGTGACTTTAATAGCCATCACAATCAGTGGTCCTACTCAAATAATAATCGCAATGGCATACAACTAACTGACGGGACCAATCGACAACATATTCCTGGTATATGATACGAAAGACATGAAAACCTAATTAGATTTGCTAGATTGCCAAGTTATTACAATCCCGACCTCTGTTTTTCCACAAAAAACGAACAACGTAAACCTATTCAAATATCTAGGACTGTCCTACAAGGTTCACCACGCTCTCAACATCGTCCAGTAATTTTTGAGGTAGGTATCCAAATCTCACACGTAAACTATACTCCTCAACCTAGATGCAATTTTAACAATACTGACTGGGCGGAAATATGGGTCGGAGTTGGATGCAATGATTCACTAGATCCAACCCATTCCTAAAAATTACGCAAGGTTCGTAGGAGCCATCATTTCAACTGCAGAGAAATGCATCTCAAGAGACTTCCGGTTAAGAATACATTCCTGGTTGGAGTAGAGCGAGCGATATATTTATTATTTGAGGAGCACCTTAGTAGTGGTGAGGCAGACGTGGTCGATGACTTAATATACTCGCTGGACACCGCGAGGAAACAAAAGTGGATTAACGCTATTGAAAACATTGATTTTTCCCATTCTAGTAGGGCAGCTTGGAGTCTTCTTTGGAAGCTGGATGGCTCAAACTCAGTTACTCGTGCAACAATGAAATAAATCCAGAGGACATTGCAAATCACATTGTAAACATGTCTCGTTCCTCTATTAATCGCCTTCATAAGAGAACCATTAAACATAAATTAAGAGAAATGAAGCACAAGTTTTAAGTAGATTTCTCAGAAAAATCTATACCTATTTTAAGTTTTATTGGTTTTAATTTGTTGTGTTTATATGTGTCAAAAAAAACCATGACACCATATGTGTCAAAAAAAACATTTTCCTAATTTTGAACGAAATTAATTACTACAGAGGGAAAAGAATTAAAAACTACTCCATTTTCGAGTGAGAAAATTTTTAATATCTTTGAAAAAAGTACAAAAAAATTTAAATAAAAATTAGCGGGATACCCGGGATCCCGGGATGAAATCGGGATGAAAACGGGATGAAAATTTACCCCGGGATGTAAATTTATACCGGGATCCCGTTTGAGAAACCCTAGTTCATACCAACCCGGGTAGGAGCTGCCAGTGTTAAACAACGGACTAATCTCGGACCAGTGTTGAAGAGCCAAGCCTTGGCTAGTTAGCTTTGGGCCAGGTCTGGGCCAGTTGTAAATGCCTAGACTGAACCAAGGTTCAGTTTATTATATTACTTTTTATTAATAAGTGTAATGTATTGTAAACATGTGCAGGTCATATTATTTTTATCTTTATTTTCATATATGTTACTCTTTTCACAACCTCTTGCGACACCTTTAAAGGTCTGGAAATAAAAAGGAAAAAAAATTGGTTTGGTAAACCCGGCCCAATTTTTATTTGTCAGACTTGGCCTCAAGACATCAGTTCAAGCTTGGCCCAAGCTTGTGCCATTTGAAGTTAAGCCTGGCCCAACCCCCAAAAGCTATGGCGCGGGGTTAGCCCATGTTTGGTCCAGGCTTGGCCCCTTAGCTTTTTTTTACCCGGAAAACGATGACTCGTATAGTTTTATTTCCGTTTTTAAATTGGAACTTAAATTAAAATTTAACAATTTTCTTATAACTCAGTACTTTCAGTACATAATTTTAGAAATTAGTAAAAATCAGTACCGCATATGTGTATCTGTACAGAAGCTAGAAAATCAGTACTGACCTGATAAATTCAGTACGAATGGTCACTCTATATATTAATTACAAAGTGCATAATTTGTTAGGATAACTTTTATTAAGTAAAGTGCGTGTGAAACCATGCTGGTAAAACCCTGACAATGTTTTGTAGCGTTCTGCTTTGCTAAAGTGAGATATAAGTATGTACTAAGATCCGTATTTAGATTTTAAATGATTTTATTTTGTTGAATCTGTAAATGATATCCGTCTGTAAATGATATTAGGAATAGTAATATCGAAAAAGCTAGCTACATGGAGCTTTAAAAGTAACATAGTGATGTATTTCTAGTTATTTTTGTGCTTGCACCTATGACCTAGTGATTGCAAATTTGAGGTTTAAAAACCGGATTTTCGATTTTTCCTACAAAAAAAATCGGGTTCCGGTTTCAAACCGTTTTTTTAAACAAAATATATTAATTTATTTTGTATAAATTAATATATTTTGTTTAAAAAAAACAGTTTACCAGAGTTTAAAAAACAACAATTTGAACAAAATTCAAGTTTATTAGGTAGATTTCATATAAAAATCTACCTATTGCAATGGGCTTCATCTCGGAATTTCGGAAAAATTTTTGTGCCAAACGACTATATATGATAAGCGGAGACAAAAAAACAAAAAAAAAAAAAATTTATATATATATATATATATATATATATATATATATATATATATATATATATATATATATATATATATATATATATAAACGATATGAGATATAACGAAAACGACCGGCACTCTCACGGTCGCATTTGTTGAGGTAGATCAAAAAAAATTTCTATACTTGTGTGTTTTAATAATATCTTGGACAAGTTCGTGAATCAGCAAAATCCGACACATGGTTAAGAAACTAGAGGCTTTTTTCTGAAAAAAATTGATTTTTTAAAACCGTTATAACGGCCGTTTGGATACTAATATTCCAAAAAATTTAACAAATTTAGAATTTTTGGAATCTTTTTTATCAATTTGTTTTAAATCTAGACCTCTGCAGTTAGAGGTTTCTGAGTGAGCGGCTCCAACAAAAAAGTTTGCAAAAAAAATTTTTTTTTTGAAACAACCGGCACTCTCACGGTCGCATTTATAAGGCCAGATCAAAAACCCTTTTTTAAAAATGTGCGTTTTATTAATATCTTGGACAAGTTCGTAAATCAGCCCAATCCAACACATGGTTAAGAAACTAGAGGCTTTATACTAGAAAAAAACTCTGTTTTTTAGATCCGCTATATTTTTCAAAACTTCATAAATTTAGAATCTTTGAAACCCTTTCAATTAGTTTCTTTCAAAAACAAGACCTCTGCAGTTGGAGGTTTCTGAGTGAACGGCTCCAACAAAAAAGCTTGTAAAACACAAAATGCGTTTGAATCAACCGGCGCTCTCACGGTTGCATTTGTGGAGCTAGATCAAAAAACCTTTCTTAAAAATGTGTGTTTTAATAATATCTTGGACAAGTTCGTAAATCAGAAAAGACTGACACATGGTTACGGAACTATAGGCCTTATACTAGAAAAAAAAGTGGTTTTTTTAATCCGTTATAACGGCCATTTGGATACTAATATTTTTAAAATCTTCATAAATTTAGAATTTGTGGAAACATTTTAATCCGTTTCTTATAAATATAATCCTCTGCAGTTAGAGGTTTTTGACTTGTTGGCTTCAACAAAAAAGTTTGCAACAATCCCCAACTACAATTTCCAAAAACCTTATAACAGTCAATGTCAACCTTATAACAGTCAAAAAATAAAAGATTTGAATAGAAGAAATTAATTTTTTTTCTTAGAAATAAACTATTTTGATATTTTGCAGTAATTGCACGACATATGATATAGAGTAGGTTTGTGTCATAAATTATCACACACATGTTCTGTGGTAGATTTGATATTTGTTTGTTGCAAAATTGGATACATATAATTTTGCTTGTAGGTAGCAAATTTTCTTTTTAAAATTTGTTCGATATCTGTTTGAAATTAGTTTGTTTTATTTAAACTTATCTGATACATCAGATTCTACTGGCACACAAAACTGTCTAATCTCGAAATCTACCTATTTCTAGCGGATATACGTGCCGCTTGGACTTTTTTATGTTTGTTTTAAATGCAAATAATAAAATATGGAGGAGCTGAAATCTCACAGCTCTGAGATATCAAGACTTCGGTCTGGGTTAGGGATTTTGATATAGTTTTCAGCAAAAAACTTTTAAGGACATGGTTTTTAGTTTTGGGAAGCGATGTTTATAACTCAAACATAACTCTTTGTTAAAATACAAGTGTTTTTTATCTCTGTTTAGGAATTTATTACAAAACTAACGCGGAAACATCAATACGATGCCGGAAAATTATAACAGATCATAAATTAACATAATTTAGTGAAAAGATGTTACACTCAGCAAACTACTCAAAAACCTCTCCATTTAGCGTTTCGAGAAAATATTACAAAATCACAAATTCATATTTCTTTCAAAATTCCAAAAATATTGTAAAAATTAAATAAAATCAAACTTTTTTCAAAATTCCAAAAATATTACAAAAATTAGAATAAAATCAAAAATTGAAACTTTTTCTAAATTCCAATAATATTCCAAAAATTCTTAAAAATTCAAACTTTTCCAAAATTCTAAAAATATGGCAAAAATTATTACAAAATCAAAAATTCAAACTTTTTTCAAAATTCCAAAAGTTATAATAAAATCAAAATTTTAAAATTTTTCAATATTCTAAAAATATTCCAAAAAATCTTACAAAATCAAAAATTGAAACTTTTTTCAAAATTCCAAAAATATTCCAAAAATTAGAATAAAATCAAATATTTAAACTTTTTCTAAATTCCAATAATATTCCAAAAATTCTTAAAAATTCAAATTTTTTCCAAAATTCTAAAAATATTGCAAAAATTATTACTAAATCAAAAATACAAACTTTTTTCAAAATTTCAAAAATATTTCAAAAACTATAACAAATTCAAAAATTTCCATTTTCAATTACATTTACGTCATAAAAACAGCTACATTCTTTTCCAAAAAATTGGCTAAAAAATAAATGAAATCATTTTTTGACACACTTGACATTATTTTTTTGACAAACTTATAATGCCATAATTCTCTATAATAATAATAAAATTTCATGTCATACAAATAATTAATTTTATTTTTTTCCAAAAAATTGGGTAAAAAAGTAAATAAAAATCTTTCTTTTGACACACTTGACAACATTTTTTTGACAAACTTATAATGCAATAATCTAGTTTTTGATCTCACATACCAATCCCGACCATCGAGATTTCTCCAAATTCAATGTTCCTAATCGTAATCACTTAAAAAGAACGTTTTTTTAGCCAAAAATATGAAAATTTGCTATTTTTGACACTTAATGATTTTTTGATACACTTCCGGTACAGTTATCGAACACAGTGTCCTTTCGGACCTGTCCCTGACCTATTTTTAGAAAAAAAAATTTGAAATCCCTCCAGCGGTTTTCCCTGCAGCGTAGGTAATGACCGCCGGCCGGCAGACAGACTTACATTTTTTAATATTATTATTATGTTTCGCCAATCAGTGTCTTCCGCTTCTATACAATATATATACATTTTTTTTTTGCTTTTCTAGAATCAGTAGGTCGTAAAACGTCGAGAAATCCCAAAAAAGTAGGAGCAAGAAATTTACTTTTGGCTCATGATAGTAATACTTAGGTCTTTCAGACCGAAAATAATCCAGTCAAAAATAAAATAATAAAACAAAATAATAAGCAAAACAAAAATATTTTTGTAAGAAATAATAACTATTTATGAGCAATTTCACGAAGATTCAACAACGTTTTGACTTGACCCCTTTTAGTTTCGATTATTTTTTGTTTATAGATAGTCTTTGATAAATAAAAAATACAATTTCTCTTAGAATTTTTTTTTCGACCAGGGGTCTTCACAGGGTGCCCCTCAATTTTTGTTATTTTGTGATGTGAGTGCATTTTGACGAGCGATTGTAGAAAAACTACTCAATCGATTTTCATAAATGATATGTCGTTGAATAGGTTAGAACAAAGTTTTTAAAAATGTACACTGTTAATTTTTTGAAATAATTTTTAACGGTGTAACATAAGAAAAAAATCGTGCAATTGAAAAAAAGATGGCATAGCCTTTTTTTTTCTAACCACTTGTGAAAGTTTAGGACTAGTTATATTTTTTGTTTTAGAGATAAAATTCGTTGTGCATATGACTGTCGGGAATCAGTTTTTATTTGTTCTGAAGGAAAATTATAAAAATGGCGATTTTTAGAATCAGATTTTTTTTTTATGTTCAATATCAAATATTTTATTATTAAATGAACTTTTTAAAAAGCAATTTCAGTCAAGTTCAGCAAAATTTTGCGACATTTTGACTCGACCCTTTTTAATTTGGTTTATTTTTAGTTTATAGATAGCCTTTGATAAATGAAAAATACGGCTTCAAGTAGAATTTTTTTAAATATAGACCAAAATAAACCAGATTAAAAAGGGTCGAGTCAAAATGTCGCAAAATTTTGCTGAGCTTGACTGAAATTGCTTTTTAAAAAGTTCATTTAATAATAAAATATTTGATATTAAACATAAAAAAAAAATCTGAATCTAAAAATCGCCATTTTTATAATTTTCCTTCAAAACAAAAAAAACTGATTCCCGACAGTCATATGCACAACGAATTTTATCTCTAAAACAAAAATGATGCTAGTCCTAAACTTTCACAAGTTGTTAGATATAAAATAAGCTTTAATTTTGTTTTAAAAAAAAAAAAAAAAAAGAGGCTATGCCATCTTTTTTTCAATTACACCGTTTTTTTCTTATGTTACACCGTTAAAAATTATTTCAAAAAATTAACAGTGTACATTTTTAAAAACTTTGTTCTAATACCTATTCAACGACATATCATTTATGAAAATCGATTGAGTAGTTTTTCTACAATCGCTCGTCAAAATGCACTCACATCACAAAATAACAAAAATTGAGAGGCACCTTATGAAGACCCCTGGTCGAAAAAAAAAATTCTAAGAGAACCTGTATTTTTTATTTATCAAAGACTATCTATAAACAAAAAATAATCAAAATTAAAAAAGGGGTCAAGTCAAAACGTTGTTGAATCTTCGTGAATTTTCTCCTACTTTGAAAAAATCAATACTTTAAACTCAATTTTTTAAATAAATGGTTACAACAAGTACACCTCTCGGCGGGAATCTCAAGTATTTCTTATTAGCTGCTTCACTAAATCCCTATTTCAATGTGTCATTTTCCTAAATCAAACAGGATGATCCTCGGCATGGGTGGCAAGACTCTCATATGCTAATTATTTGCAATTACCGCTCTCATTACTGTTATAAATGTGAGCATATGAACACATTGGAAAAAGTATCTAAAACTAGCACAACGTCTGTATTACCACCACACAATAATCTGGTTTATCATGAAAATTGTACATCCAAAAAAAGGCGCAAATTTAACAAATCTCGCTGGTTTTAAACCCGTTCAAATTTTTTTATTGGGTGACAAATCTCCAAATTGAAATCCTGTTGCTTATATATCGAGGAATCGTGCTCTACCAACCAATGAAATTTAAGTAATTTTTCTTCGTCAACATATAACGGATTCACCTAGGATTTACAAATAAATAAACAGTCTCAAATCAACACCATTTTGATTTTAATGGCAGCTCAAATAACGTTCACCAGATTCGATTCAAATATATGCAAGCGAATATCGCCAACCAGAGCTCCACACATTTCGGGGTTTTCCAAATTTTATACCATCCGACATCCCAATATAACATTTGCGTGTTTCAACTTCTAACTAATTTTATTAAACCTCTTGACAATTCGGGTTCATTCAAGATTAGTGTTGGACTTGAGGGAATATGTATCGAAAACCAACACAAGTTTTCATTCTAGGTTATCCTAGTTGGCGACTTTAATTTCTCATTCACACTTATGAGTTATGACACACACACTTATGCCCTCTTTAGACGAGATGTTTTTGTTGGTGGGTTATAATATTAAAAGTTCGGAGGGTGAAAGATTTGTAAAGTGTACAATCAATCATATGTAAAATCCAATCCCACACATCAACCCACAAAATATCGTAGAACTTTTTCATTATGTGAGTCAGTTAATTTATTTTAAGAAAATAAAATCAATTAAATATTATTTGAACTGCAACGAAATCGCAAATCAATTAAAAAAAAGTCTACTTTGAAAAAATCAATACTTTAAACTCAATTTTTAAAATAAATGATTACAACAAAAAATTCTAAACAGACGCACAACTGGAATAAACCCAAGGTTTTTTATCTATGTTTACATACATTAAAAAAAACCTGATGATTTTCTCGTGTTAAATAAACTAAACCGATAAACAAATATCTGAAATTGAATCTTACCCAAAACTTTTTGCAAATACTTTTAGTCGTCAGTGGATATAATGGATTTGATATTTTTCTTTTGGGTATGATTTTATTTATAACCAAGCGTCATAATTTTTCTTGACATAATCCTAAAACCATCGTTCAAACAACATCAAAAGTTCCACAAAAAAAAAAACTTTTCAACTTCTCTTCTACGCAGAAAAGTAACAATAAAAAATCTGGATTTTATAATATTGAAAACTTCTGTTGCTGCCGTTTAATGTTTCATTCTATTTTTATGTTTCAGTTTTATTTATTTAATTTACGAACAAAAAAAAAAAACTGAGTAAAATCTTAGGAAAATTGAAAAAATGTTAAAGAAAATCTTGACATCCAAATAAAATATGTTTATAAAAAAAGTTTGGAAAATTTTTGATTGTTAAGGACGCTATAAATTATTGTTTCTGCTATTTTTGATATTGGCGAGACATCTAAAATAAAAATTAGTTCATTGATTGAGAAGGTCGTTCGTTTGATAAACGTTTAATTGGTTTGAATCATTTAAATTCAACAAGCAACATTTAAAACGATATTATGTTTATGCAATTATGCATCGATAATTAAAGGAAGGAGAGGTTATTAATTTGATTTGATTTTTAATGTTCTTCCTCGTCGCCAAATAGACATTAAAAATTGATGTCGTACCAAATGCATGTTTTATTATTTTCAAATAAATTAAAATGATGAAAAACCGGGATCGCAGATAAATTATTTTACGACCAAAAGTGGCATTACATGTTATAGTTTTTTAAAAGTAGAAACAAGCGATATGAACATAAAATTAACAAATTACTGTAACATAATCGAATATAAATCTGGATATAAATTTAAATTTTATTTGTTGATGAGACTGTTGTCAATTTATTTAAAATATTTGTGGTAGAACAACATTTTAAAAACCAATAAAAAAGTTTGTTATTTTTAACAACACAAAAATTAATTTTACGATTTTTAAAATTTTTAAAAACTTAATAATCAGTTAACTGCTGTTATTATAACGATTAAAGATTTTATTTCTGAAGTTTTTTAGCCTTCAATTTTCTCATTGTTATGCTACATAATAAGTAGCGAAATTAAATGATATCGTGCTAGCAACTACGTGACGAACGAGCCATAGTTGAACCTTAATAAATCTACCGATGAAATCATATTATATTCGCTATAAGTGGTCCTAAAATTTAAAAAAAAAATCGAATCGCTGTGAGTGGAGACATACATGTTTAAGGTGTTGAAAATCTTCTAATGTTGACGCTCAGATCATGCCTCAAAATCGTCATATTATATTTAGCAGAAAGTTAAAACTTACAGCGTATCTTAGTTGTGATATACAATGGTAAAATCTGGAAACAGAATGGCAAACAAATGTAGATCAACATTTAGGGTGATATCTTATCCTAGGTATTGTAACGTGAAGAAAATTTTTTTAAATTCAATTGATTTAAATGAATATCAAATCCACTCATCTATCTGTGTTGTTTCGTCCAATAAAATTATTGTTTTTTTTAATTTCATTGATGCCTTTTTTTTTATTTATTAAAATATCAAATCACATTCGCCCATGTCAACTCAGTGAGATCGGTCGAGTTTTATAAAATAAAAATATAAGATCAAAATATAAAATGGTAATGTGATCATTTAATCAATTTCTCTAGTGTTTCATTGAGTTAAATCAAATTATAATAAATAGTGCACATTTATTTATTTAAATTTAAATTAATTTCACAAAATATACATTAAAGTGCAGATACAACAAAATAATAATACATAAGCAACGCGTGGAAAATGGCGAAACGACTTCAACATAAAATTACAACATAATTCATATAATAAAAACATCATACCTTCATAACAGATAAAGTAATAAAACCATAATTACAACTTCTTACAAATCATAAAATCAAATAGAAAAATATTCAACAAATCCTAAAATAAGGTTAACTTACATACGGCTATCATATTTTCAGTCAACACAATAGACTAACAAGGTGATTCAAATTCAGCATCACAAATAAAACATAAAAACAATAAGCAATTACACTCGTGTCAACCTTGTGAAATCAGTAGAATTTAATAATAAAGAAAAAGAAAAGACCAATATACAAAATGGCAAGAGAATATTTGATCTAAATCTCTAATACTACAAATTTAATTTATTTTATAAAAAAGTGTACATTTAACTAAATCTCATTGGACATTAAAATAATTTCACGTAATATATACTAAAGTGCAAATACAACAAAAATAAAAATAAACAAGCAACGCGTGATAAAGCAACAAATCAAAACCTTAACTTTTATCATACTCAGGAGCTATATTGACTATAGAAAGTCATAAGCAGAATTTACATGAATATAAAATTCAACATTACAAGATATAAAACATAAAAATAATTAAAAATCAACACACCATCGTCTCCTGTGTCAACATGATATCAAACAACACCAACATATAATGTCACTCGGAAGAATCTAAATAAGGATATAACCCTTACCAGACAATGCTGATCAACTAAATGGACGCTCAATTTATAATTATAATTTGAACTGATTTCCTAATAAACATCAAAGTGCAGATACAACAAAATGAAAATTCATAAACAACGCGTGAAAAATGGCAGAATGACTCAGCATCAAATTACAACATGATTCTTATAATAAAAATATCATATCTGCGTAACAGATAAAACAATAAAACCAAAACCATAACTTCTTACAATTCATAAAAAAAAAATAAAACATATTCTTCAACAAATCCTAAATCAAGATTAAATTACATACGGCTATCATATATACAGTCAGCACAATAGTCTCACAAGGTGATTCATATACAGCATCACAAAAATAATATAAAATCACGCTCATATTAACTCAGTGAAATTAGTTGAACTCAATAATAAAGAAAAAGAAAGGATAAATAATACAATATGGTAAGAGAATATTTTATCTAATTCTCTAGTGCCTCATTGAATTTAAATTATTATAAAAAGTGCACGTTAATCTAATTGAATTTTATTGGACATTAAAATAAATTCTTAATTCAAAATATACTAAAATTCAAATACAACAAAAATAAAAATATACAAGCTACGCGTGGTAAATGGCGTAATGACATAACATCAAATTACAACATAATTCATATATTTAAAACATCTCACCCATGTAACAGATAAAGCAATAAAATCAAAACCAAAACTTCAATCATTTTCAAGAACTATATTGCCTATTATAAAATCATAAGCCGAAATCACATGAATACAACAAATTTAGCACCACAAGAAATAAAACATAAACAATAAGAAATCAAGAACTCATCATCGTCTCCTCTGATGTCAACATGAAATCAAATACAACACTAAATATATAACAGCACCTGAAAGAATACACCCTTACCAGAAAACTGCTGATCAACTAAATGGACATGGACACTCAAATTAAAAATAGGTGATATCATTCCATATTATTATTTAAGAATTTATATGTTATTCATTCTTTTTGGGAAATCAGATTTCTTTGTTCCTCTTTTTTCTCCCTGTACATTGTTTGAGCCTGATGACAGTGTCCAAACTGCACTAATTCTTATTAAGGATTACTTTTGAAGATTGTCTACCATCTCCTACGAGAGCGAACTTGCCACAATTTATTCATTCAACTGATTTCTAGTGTAACTCACTCCGTGTACGGAACCATAATTAGTTAATTCTAATATTTCATATATTATGTCGAAACAATTCTCTACCGAATTGATTGTTGCAAAGGAATGTAATGATTAACTTTTTAATTCTTTTCAACTCTTCCCTTGCCTAGTCGTTTATCCCTAGAATTACAATTTCATAATCCTATCAGACTGATTGAAAAAGGAATAGACAATATATAAATATTTCATCGTTATTCGAATTGCAATATACTGTTTAATTCTATGGAAAGATCCAATAGAAAAAACAAAAGATTAACAGACAATAACATAGTAGTAAAAAAATTGAAATCCAGCTTTTCGGAAATGGATGATACTATAATCAATCATACCTCGAATTCGACCACAGATAACTTAGACTTATATCTGAATCCAAACATGGACTCTTATTCAGATATCTCTGAAACAGATTATTCAGCTGACAATTGCAACAATATTTTTCTAAGCACGGATCTAATCGAAAAAACAAGTTTCCCTCCCATTGATGTAGATATTGATAATCAAGAATTAGACAAAGAGAATGACACAATTATTCCAGAGACAATTATAAACGACTCCATAATAAAATATCGTCCCAGTGACACGGGCCCTTATTCACTGATCGTAGAAGGAAAACACATTGATGATCTTTCCATAGATATTTATCTAAAACAAATTAATTTAGGTGCTATCTTGGAAGTTTACCAAATTAACAAAAATAGAATCAGAATTACTACCTATAACTGGTCCTCAGCAAATGCCATTGTTGATTTTTTTGCAACTAATAAAGAATTAAAGGCTTTTATTCCTATCTCATTTGTTCAATCCAAAGGAATTATCAGATATATATCTTTGGATATCACTATCGACAACCTCTGGAAACTCTTAAACCCATTGGATCAAATAACTAATATAAATAGATTGACAAAATGGAACTCAGATACCAAAGTCGCCGAAAATGTTTCCTCTTTAGTCCTAACCTTCCGTAAATCCTCTGTTCCTGACCACATCTCCATCTCTAATGTAAAACGATTCGTCACTCCATACATTTCTAAGCCATTACTTTGCTATAATTGCTTAATTTATGGACACGCTGCTTCTAATTGCAAAGGTCGAATTAGATATTCGAACTGTTCAGACCTAGATCATTCATCTAATAACTGTCCGAATAAATCCTATTGTCTTTATTGCAAAAAACAATACAAGACGAACCATATTGATTGTGAAGAATATGCTATTCAAGAAAAAATCAAATTTCTTATGGACACAAAAAAAATTTCTTACAGAGAAGCCAAATTAAAGATCTATCCTTTATCATCAGCCAGAAATACAGAACATGACTCATTTTTGTTTCAAAAAAAAACTCTGAAGAAGCCCAACAACTCAGAAGCCCTATCAGGTTATTCTATGAAACAGAAATTATACATTACTTCAATTTTCAGAGAAAATGAAATCCTCAAAAAGAAAAACGAATCTCATACTGAATTACAGAAAGAACTTGAGGTAATGCGTTCGGAATGGAAAGAATTAAAAGAGTCAAATAAAAGAGAAAAAGAATCATTAAGAATCGAAATAGACGAAATTAAAAACAAACAACTAGATATCCTATTATTGGTGAGAGACACTCTTCGGATAGGAGAGAATATCCCAAAATTAAGTGACGGAAATATCAAAGAAACCGAATTGACAAACCTTTGTAATAATCTAAGATATATAGAAAAACTACTATCCACTAGCACAAAAGAATCAATCGACTCAATAATCGGTAGTAATGCGATTTGATTGACTCCTCAGATTCTCAATAGACATGTTTTGCATCGGGTTTAATTAATTTTAAATATATTATATTTCTTTTAAATATCATTTATGTCTAATTGGAACATATTTAACCTCTACCTTCACTTACATATTAAATTCAGCAGTTGATAGATAAATATTTAATCTAAACTACTGAAATAGAACTACCATAAGTAAATACATATATTATAAAACTAATACAAAACTCAATTCACACATCGGCCAGATTTAAAAAATTTTTACAGATTACTCCAGAAACGGTTTTAAATATTCATTAGCTTCATTAATTATACAGATAGATTATATCTTCTCTCTATCAAATACATCATGCCAGCCAAAATTCTCCAAATCAATATTAGAAGTCTGAAAAAAAACAAATCGGAATTAGAACACTTCTTAATATTAGAAAACATAGACATGCATTTTTATCTGAAACCTGGTCAAACTCACGGCATAGATGTAAATTGAGAGGGTACACTTATTACCTAAAACATAGAAGGGACAATTACGGGGGGGTAGGACTAATCATCAAAGACAACATTATAGTTAAGGAAGTGAATGATCATTGGAATCTTGGTTCATTAGAAGCCTTGAATATCCTGATTTCCGACAACAATGATTTCTCCCTTTCCTTGACCTCATTTTACGCTCCTCCACATTTAAATAACCATGTGCTCAAAACCAATTTTAAAACTCTACTGCATAAATTAAAGAACGTAAACAACTCAATAATCTTGGGAGACATTAACGCGCACCATCATTTATGGGAAAATCATAGTATCCCAGACGCCAGGGGTAGATATATAGCTGATATTATAAACGAATCAAATTATATATACTAAATAACGGAAACCATACTAGACTGGGTAGCTTGGGATACTCCTCTGCTATCGACATATCACTAATCTCACCAAATCTTGTTAACAAAATTTCCTGGGATATTGGACTTAATAATATAGGCACATCGGATCATTTACCAATCATAATAAATTATACGGACAAATTTATTATATCCCCTTACAATAATAAAAAGATAAAACATAATAATATTCATAAAGAAATTTCAAAATTAAATCTTAATCATACTCAGGACTTAAATGATTATGAGGACGAATTGGAAAGGATTGTAAAGAATAATACAGTTACCATACCTAATGATAGTAAATATATACCCAAACCATGGTGGAATGAAAGGATCCAAAGACTATGGAATATCAAAAAATCTAAATTAAAAATATATAATCTACACTCAATAAAATATACATATATTGGACTAAAGAGAGCCACCTGCAGATTGAAGAAAGAAATAAAAAAATGCAAAAGATCAGCCTGGAATGATTTTATTTACAGCATCAATCCCAACTCCGATACAAGAACCATCTGGAAGAAGTTAAACTACTTTAATAATAAATATGTTAATTCCAACATTTTTCAAATAAAAGAGAACGTAGAAATTTTTATGAACTTAAACTTTATCAACAGAACAACTGTTTTGAATTCTAATACCCTATCTCATACCTTATGTAGAGATGAATTCTGTTCTGAAGAAATTTCTGAAATTTTGGAAAATGCAAAAAATACCCTTCCGGGAATCGATCAGATCTCATATAAAATTTTAAAATGTCTGGATTTAAATCATATAAATAAACTAAAAGATCTTTTTAATGAATCATGGTATAATCAGACTTTTCCTTCATGTTGGAAAACCTCCAAGATTATCCCTATTCTCAAAGCTAAAAAGGACAACACTAAAGTAGAAAACTATCGTCCAATCTTATCCAATCTTATTATCTTATCTTTTTTATTGTTTTGAAATTTTTTTTTATTTTTGATCTACGGGTGTGACAACCCCGCGTACTCCAGTCCCTGCTGTTGGCATACGAGTGAGATATCACATACCACTGGCAATAGCAGTGAGATATCACTAGCCAAGGTGACATCTTAGGGGTGGTGGCGGATGAACTGTATTCAGTCAACGGTAGCACCCTCAATCTTAGCTGTGAAATAATCCTTGATGATGAGACGCTATTGCTTCATTGAGGAAACGACCCTTCATATAACTATGTGTGGGCTTTAATCTTCAACAAAGACAGTGCGTCACAGGATCAAGGAATATGCAACCGGCTGGATTATTGGCAACTACTTTTTTGTTTTGTTTCAGCAAATTTTGGTAATAATTTGCTATTTACTTTTTAATTTACATTTATTTTCTCTATTCTATCATAAAATATTAGCCTATGTCATATTTTGTCAGTGATAGGATTTTTTGTTTAGTTATCCATTTCTTAACAAAAAATATAAAAAAAAAACAAAAAAAGAAAGATTTACGTCCATCAACACCTTTGAACGTATGTTGTTGTGGGACCTTAGTCTTAAAAGGTTTTTATGTGTTATTGTGACACATATTGTAATTCCTACTACACAACACATTTTATTAAAAAAAAAAAAAAAAAAAAATCTCCCTTCTTCCCACATTATATAAAGTCATGGCTAAATTGGTCATGAATAGAGTCAATGAATTCATTTCTAAAAATTCATTTTTACCTGACCATTCATTCGGTTTTAGGAAAGACAGATCTTCCAGAGACTTGATATCGTTGCTTTAATAATGAAACAACGTATGCTATTTATACGTTGTTTTTATATAATAGGTGCGCTGCATTCCCCATAAGGGTATCTTTGAATTGGCGTTTTTACATTTTCGAATTATTTTATGACTGGGGGTAAGAATTAATAAATTATAAATTAACGTCCATGCAAATGCATGCGCACATCAAACTTTAAACTCAAATATCTCGAAACTATACTTTTGCGTATACGTCATTTCATTATTAAAGCGACGATATTTTGTATTCTAAACAGATTACTATTCCTCATCAAAAATAAATTCTGCATCTTTCTGATTGGCTTAGACATTAAGGGAGCTTTCGACAATGTTGACATAGAATCATTGATAATCATCATGAAGGAAATGAGAATTCCTTTATCTTATGTCAACTGGATTCACGAAAGACTAACAAACAGGAAAATAATATTTAATGACAACGTTTTTGGAATTTCTAGAATTGTAAGCTCAGGTGTTCCTCAAGGGGATCCCATGAGCCCATTTCTTTTCAACATTTATACACATCATCTTCACAAAACCGCAAAGGACAATATTTTCATCTTCCAATACGCAGATGATTTCTTCTTTATTATTGCAGATTTAAACAACTCATCAGCAGAGAGAAAGGCAAATACCTTTTTATCTGAATTCGCCAACAATCTTAATAAATTAAAATTACAAATCAATGCCAGTAAAACAAATTATATCTACATGCATAATAATACTCGTAACTGTCCTTTAACAAAACTACATGTCAATAACAATTTGATTGAAAAAGTAAATCTTATAAGAATATTGGGTTTTTATTTTGATAAAAAACTTAATTTCAAACAATATCATAAGATTTTAAAGGATAAATGTAGCTCGGTCATAAATTTATTGAAAATCTTTTCCGGTAGAAAATATGGTGCTCATCCCTCCACCTTGTTAAATTTCCACAAGAGTCTGGTAATTAATAGAATCATGTATAGCGCCTTTGTCTCCTCTAATAACTTCCATTTTGATATAATTCAAAAAATAATTAACAGTAGCCTAAGAATATGTTTAGGATTATTAAATAGCACCCCAATATCCGCTGTCATTTCTGAAGCAGGAGATATTCCAATCAATTTAAAAATAGAAGGAAACATATATAAATATATAGTTAATAATATCTATAATAAAACTTTTATAGGTCATATAATCATATCTAATTGCTATTTAAAATACTTTAACCTTGTATATAATAAATATAAATTTTTGATCAAAAAAACTCCCCCCAATATAAACATAGAGGATATCTCTTCTTCCTTTTTTGAAAAAAACCTGGTAATAGACACATACTTACATGACTTACTTTCTAAAGGTGATCACTTTTATACCTTCAACAAACATAGAATCTGCATGGATTATATTAATGGCTATTCCAACTCGGATTGTTGCTACACTGATGGTTCAATTAATGAAATCGGTAATGGTATAGGCATATATAATTTATACAACTCTTCAACTGTCTCTCTGTTGATTCGTGACAATATATCAATTAAATCCCTGGAACTGATAGCAATCTTGGAAGCCATCAAACTAGCCTTACATTCGAATTTAACTCACCTGGTAATATTTACTGACTCATTGAGTTCCTGCACCTCTATTTCCAATTCTATTAATTCAAAATATAAATATTATGAAAAACTCATCATCAACTTGATATTATTAAATAATTTAAAAATCACAATAGTTTGGATTCCGAGTCACTCCAATTTATCAGGTAACGACAAAGCCGACGCAGCTGCTAAATCAGGTACTTTATCCAATAATTCTATTGACATCATGTTGTCTCCGGACGAATCTACCAAAATACATCAAAATTTGCTTTATTCTCAATGGCAAATAAAATTCATTGACATGACACACACCAAAGGAAAAATTCATGGATCAAACATTAACTTCACTATTAAACAAAAACCCTGGTTTCACAAAGCCAACTTAGATTCATATACTATCAAAAGAATTAACAGATTAAGATCGGACCATTGCTTTGATAGCAAATACTTCAAATTGATCAAGGTTAATAATGACGAATATTGCAATATTTGTAATATTGTAAATAGTGCGTCTCATATCCTGATGAATTGTCCTAAATACTTATCCATTAGATTGAAATATCCTTTTCTGATTAAATACGAATTGAGAAAGATTTTCGAAGAAAATAAAAATTCCTATTTAACTGGAGTTATCAATTTTTTAAAAGACATCAACATAGACATTTGAAGTCAATCAGTTGATAAATCAGGTACCTTATTCAAATTTCATTGATATCATGTTACCTCCGGACGAATTCACCAAAATACATCAAAATTTGATTCATTCTCAAGGCAAATAAAACTCATTGACATGACTCACACCAAAGGAAAAATTCATGGATCAAACATAAACTTTACTATCAATCAAAACCCTGGTTTCACATAGCCAACATAGCCAGCTCATACATTATCAAAAGAATTAACAGATTAAGATCGGACCATTGCTTTGATAGAAAATACTACATATTGACCAAGGGAAATAACGATGAATATTGCAATATTTGTAATATTGTAAACAGTGCGTCCCATATCCTGATGAATTACCCTAAATACTTATCCTTTAGATTGAAATATCCTCTTCTGACAAAACACGATTTGAAAAAGATTTTCGAAGAAAATAAAAATTTCCTATTTAGCTGGAATTATCAATTTTTTAAAAGACATCAACATGGACATTTGAAGTCAATCAGTCGATAGCCGTGAACAGGTTATTTTTCTATCTTTTCAATTTTGATACAATTTTTTTATAATGTTATCGCCAGCGAGCTCAAGCGATGTACACCGAAATAATAATATATGATCTGCTGTGTATACCCTACACAGTCAACTTTGTAGGGAGGGGAGGAAAGAGAAAAGAGTGGGAAGAAAGAAAAGAAAAAAAAAAAAAAAAAAAAATAAAGAAGGAAAAATAATAACTTTTTCTTTATATAATTATCTATCTCACTATTGTTAATATAATAGTTTTTAGCCTGTATAAGTTATATTGGAATTTACATATAATTAAACATTATTGCTTTATATAAGTATTTATATGTTTATCCATTATTAATGGATAAACATTATTAACTGTCTTATCAAATCATATATATAGATAGATACATGTACAAATTAAATATTGAAATAACACAAAGTTGTAATTCTTTTGAAATAACTAATAGAAAAATAATTAACTAAATAACTGAAATAATTAATTGTTATAATATAAGTAAATTTTTAATCTTAGTATATATAAATGGTTGCAATTGTCAATTATTATTGTTGGAATAATTTTTCATAGGTAGTATCACGAGGTGCTTCGGGAAGTGAGGAATTGTCCGGCTTTGTCGGTCCGACAGATATAATGCATTTATGCATTAGTCTTGCGCGTGACGACACTGCCGGAAATGTTTCTTAGTTCCCGGTGCAGGTCATCGTGATGCTGCCTAATACGTCCTACCAAGACGTTAAAAGGGTTTAATGTGAATATATCAATACCATATAGTAATAAATGTATAATCCAATATTTTTAAGTCAAAGCCTGATTATGGGAGGTTACATGCTGATCGTTTTTAGTGTTTCAATAAAAGACCAATAACCAATTGGATTCTTAATTGACCACAAAGATACGATTGGCATGTTCCATCCCATAGATCAGGGAATACATTGTAATAAATCTTTGGTGATGTGGGCCTCCGCCTAATCCAATAAAATAACAAAATTTAAAAAAAAAATTAAAAAAAAAAAAAATATCAAATCAAATAAATTGTTGAGTTAACGTTTCTTTTTTTTCATGTTAAATATTTTTGCAACAGTTGATTTATTTTGTTAGATTTAAATATTTATTTTTGTTATTATTAAGAAATTAGACAATAGCTATAATTAAAACCTTAGATTTAGTATATTAATATTATTATTAGAAGTCACAATGATGGAGTCCCTTCAAAAAATGCTAAAGCCCTTTGATGTGCGGCCTCATCAGTTATATTGATACTTTCAAATTTTGCTTTCAAATCAATTAAATTATGTGCGATGTTGTGTTTAATGGTTGGCCAGATTGAATTGAAACTATCAATAGATGGTGCAGAGTTATATAATAAATATGAAATAAACATCCGCCTTGAAGCTTGGAGACAATCATGAAAATTGCCGAAAAATGAAAAAAAAGGACAGCCAACATAATCTTTGTATAACACAAAACTAGGAGAAGAGAAAGTAGGGGAAAAATTCTAATACTGGGTCAAAGAAAAATTAAAGATCGGTCTATTTGTGTTTGGCGGCTATCGAGACCACATCTATTAAAGCTGTGCAGCAATAATTAGTTGAAGTTGAACTTCCATCAAAATATTCAAACAAAACAGCAATTTTTATTTGAAGTTGGGTTGATTTAGCAGACCGTTTTTGGATACAAGAATTCCTGGCGAGTAAACCATATGAAGGCCAAGAAATATAACAAAGTTTGGGTATGTTATTTTTTGAAGGACAACGCCGGATCAACATTAATGATCAAGTATTGTTTTTATAAATAATAATTATAAATAATTTAAATTCAAGTTCTTTTAAATGTGTAATAATAATAAGTTGATAAAAATGCATTTATGGTTTTTTGAATTTTTACAAAAAAGAATAGAATAATGTCAATTAAATGTTTATCTTGTGCTAATTTTGTTTTCCTTATTGATTGAAAAAAGTGTTTGTGTTTTGTGTTGTTTATGGTTTTTAAGGAAATGAAAAGAAACTGCATCGTGGAAATTTTTTGATGAAGGCCCGTCCCAACCATAAATTAGCACTGCGTTTAAAGGTACGTTATAGTATGAACCCCTCCAAAAATTTGAAAGTTTGTATCTATCGCTTTATTTAAGTTTCGATGTTTTTCGTTAACAAGCCACAAACTAATCAACCTTTCATTAAGCATTTAACATTTTTTTTTCGCTCGCTAACTCTATTTCTAACATAATAAATTTGCCAATCAAAGATTTAGTTATTTTAGATCTATTTGATTTGTTGCGAATACCGATTTCTTTTCATTTCTGTTTATTAATTAAATGTTAACAAAAATTTTAAAGGTGTTGCAGATAAGCAACTTGAATTAATTGTTATCATTGAAAGTTATATATCATTATGTTGGTTTTACTGAATGATTTAGTTTTTCTTTAAATATTGAGTCATTAGTTTAATTATAAAGTCGGCTGTTTGTAGAGTTATTTATTTTAAAGATAAATGTATGCTCTCAACTGGAAAATTATACGTTTGGGTTGATTTAAATCAGTGTTTTTGTTTGCATGCAGAGATTTGGCAATTACTTTTGTAGTGATTTTTGTGGACACTCCAGCCGTTTCTTTAAGCTTAATATTTACGTTTATTTAATTACACCGGCACACAAAAAAAAAGTCCAAGCGGCACGTATATCCGCTAGAAATAGGTAGATTTCGAGATCAGACAGTTTTGTTTGCCAGTAGAATCTGATGTATCAGATTTGTTGGAACAAAACAAACTAATTTCAAACAGATATCGAACAAATTTTAAAAAGAAAATTAGCTACCTATAAGCAAAATTATATCTATCCAATTTTGCAACAAACAAATATCAAATCTACCTCAGAACATGTGTGTGACAATTTATGACACAAACCTACTCTATATCATATGTCGTGCAATTTTTTTTTTTTTTAATAAAATGTGTTGTGTAATAGGGTTTAGAATATGTGTCACAACAACACATAAATACCTTTTAAGACCTAGGTCTAGACCTGGGTCCCACAACAACTGTCGTTCTGAGGTGTAGATTAACGCTTTTTTTAAACATCTGTGGGTTGAAGCCACCTGAGACTAAGTGTTCCGGCAAACTATTCCATTTGTACGCAGTTCGAACAAAGAAGTCTCTCTGCGATCTGCCAGTATGACAGCGCGGGATCTTTACCGTTTCACTGGTTGCGGCAGCCGATTGCCGAGTGGAACGGGGGTAAGAATAAGTTTGAGGCATGATGCCGCTGATTTCATCTGAGCACTGCTGATTACGATATTTGTAAAAAACAACGAGGTCAACAACAGTGCGACGATGTTGTAGGGAATCAAGTTTTGATGTCAAAGTTCGATCACCCACAATTCGTATAGCCCGCTTTTGAACAGAGTTCAAGAGGGCCAAGATGGAAACAGAGGCAGCACCCCAAACTTGACAGCAATACTCCATACAGGGACGAATATAGGACTTATAAACATGGAGCAATTGGTATGGAGTGAAAAATTTTTTGCATCTATTTAGGAGGCCGAGTTTTTTAGACGCGCTTTTTGCCATCGCCATTACATGATCGTTCCAGAGTAGGTCATTTGAAACTGTGACACCCAATAAATGAATGTTTTTACATTCACCTATTGGTTCATCACACATACTAAATAAAATATCTTTGGGGAACTCGGTCTTTAATCTGGAAACAATCAACAGCTGTGTTTTGGTGGAGTTGAAATTGACAAGGTTTTGGTCACCCCAGTCGGCGACTTTATTACTGCAAAATATCAAAATAGTTTATTTCTAAGAAAAAAAAATTAATTTCTTTTATATGTGTTATTATGGTTTTCCATATTATTCACTGTTTGTGTGCTTTTGTCACTTTTGAATTAAAATGCAATATTTAAAAATATACTTTTTACTGTTTATTTTTAAATTTAGTTATAATAATAAAACTTCCTTATAGTAACAATTTGATTTTTATTTTTTATTTTAAAGAATATCGATTTCGACTTACGTCATCCTCAGTTCTTAAATTATTCTTATTCTATTCTAAAAAAAAAAAAAAAAAAAAATAAACAGCAAAAAGTATATTTTTAAATATTACATTTTAATAATTTCTTCTATTCAAATCTTTTATTTTTTTCACTGTTACAAGGTTGACATTGACTGTTATAAGGTTTTTGGAAATTGTAGTTGGGGATTGTTGCAAACTTTTTTTGTTGAAGCCAACATGTCAAAAACCTCTATTTGCAGAGGTTTATATTTTTAAGAAACGGATTAAAATGTTTCCACAGATTCTAAATTTATGAAGATTTTAAAAATATTAGTATCCAAACGGCCGTTATAACGGATTAAAAAACCACTTTTTTTTCAAGTATAAAGCTTCTAGTTCCTTAACCATGTGTCAGATTTTTCTGATTTACGAACTTGTCCAAGATATTAATAAAACACACATTTTTAAGAAAGGTTTTTTGATCTGGCTCCACAAATGCAACCGTGAGAGCGCCGGTTGATTCAAACGCATTTTGTGTTTTACAAGCTTTTTTGTTAGAGCCGCTCACTCAGAAAACTACAACTGCAGAGGTCTTTTTTTTGAATTAAATTGATTAAAAAGGTTTCAAAGATTCTAAATTTATGAAGTTTTTAAACATATTAGAATCCAAACGGCCGTTATAACGGATCTAAAAAACAGAGTTTTTTCCTACTATAAAGCCTCTAGTTTCTGGTGTTTAATTGAATTTCTAGTGTTGGATTGGGCTGATTTACGAACTCGTCCAAGATATTATTAAAACGCACGTTTTTAGAAAAGATTTTTTGATCTGGCCTTACAGCTGCGACCGTGAGAGTACCGGTTGTTTCAAAAAAAATTTATTTTTGCAAACTTTTTTGTTGGAGCCGCTCACTCAGGAACCTCTAACTGCAGAGGTCTATTTTTAAAATAAATTGATAAAAAAGATTTCAAAGATTCTAAATTTTTAATTTTTTTTGAAATATTAGTATCTAAACGGTCGTTGTAACGGTTTTAAAAAATCAATTTTTTCAGAAAAAAGCATACCAGAAAGAAGCATACCGTATACCAGATGCTGGCATTTGATGATAGTGCTTGTAAGTAGCTCACAATCCTCTTCCTTGGCCCATATTTTGACAATAAACCGTCTGTCTATATCAGTAATATTTGGCATACAGTCCGAAATGTGATAGAAGTTTCCACTTCGTTCTGCAGTTCGGAGAGAATCGTTAAATGTCCGGTCAGGCTACCAGGTTTGAGTTTATGGACTTAAGGTGCAGTCTGTAAGCACTAGTTGCTTCTGCAGATCTGATGTACAGATGCAATGGAGGAAGTAGAAGAAAGATCTCCATTGTAGATGTTGATGTGATTTTAAAAAGCACTTTTGGTACAGAGGCACAAAAGTCTCTGTACTTTTGTGAGCATTATCTGAGCAGATATTTGGTTTGTTTTCGGCCACCAGACCAAAATGCGTATAACAGTATGGGTTTCATTATGCTTTGATGTAACCAAAGTACCGTTTTGGGGCTTAATCCCAAGGATATTCCAAACAAGTTTCAACAAGCTAAGAAAGCCTCGCTTACTCTGTTCGAGATAGATGTGTTTTAGGTGTAAGTTTTAAGTGAGTTTGCTATCGAGGATAACACGCAAGTACTTAATCTCTTTAACTACCTGTATCTGTTCGCCGTTGAACTCAGAAGGATTTAAATTAGAACTTCTGTAAGCAAAGACTACAGTACTATTTTTTTGCGTATTAACAGACAGCTCCACCTCGTTGCATCAATTCATCACGAGGGTTCGTTTACCCCCAGTAGAGTAATGTTTACCACCATGACTGGTATAGCGTCGGCGTAGCCTACAGCGGTGAAGGCAGAATGTTTCACCTTATTTAGAAAGATTAAGAAGATTAAGTAGATTTCCCGGTTTGTTATACATGTTGACATGAGTCGAGAGGATTTTGCTAAAGACATACATGCCGAATGTTATAGTGCAGAACCTTTTCTTCCGTTTTCAGAAGAAATAATGTATTCCTTACTGGCTTGTAAGATTCTAGCTTCTCCCCATATCAGCAGAACGTACGCAAGGCTAAAACTTGCTATACACAGACGCTCGAGGTATGGGAGAATTACAGTTAAACCTTTTAAAGATCGGGAATATTCCGTTGCCTCCTAGGGATTTTCAGGATCCAACGGACCAGAGTTTGGTAGGTTTTCCTCTTCCGAGCTCACGCATGTGGAGCCCGGAAAGTGAGTCTGTAATAGTGTTTCTAGAGTCTCACTGCAGCTGGTAGTATAGGTATCCTCCAGCGTGCAGATTAAACACAGTGGGTTTGTGTGGTTCATTGTTGTAGTTAGTAAGAGCCGTTTGATGCTCCGTCCAGGTGTTTGTTATTTTTGCTTTGTTAAAGAGCTTACGAACTTTGTTCCTCATCATTTTCAAATTGTCATTAGACCAAGGCACACAATTGAAGAATTGCTGCATGTAGTTTGAAGAAATCCCAATCGGTCCCCTTTCTGGGGTTCCTAAACTGGAGAGTACTGTTTGGTTGGTGTTTTATGTAGAAGCATGTATATGCGTGGTCCGATATAGAAGCTGCATCCGAGACTTCCCAATTACTGATAAAATTCACGGTGATGTTGTTGATCAGAATTAGTGGGCTCGGTGGGTTTGCTGCCTTTGTTAGCTATAAACAAATTTTTTGTATATAGGTATTGGAACAGACCTTTTGTATTCATGTTGCTACTACTCCACACGGTGTGAAGATCATTTGCATTGCACGTTATTATTAAGTTGTAGTGTTTGTCCTTGCAATGTCGAATTGGCTTACATAATCGGTTGGTGTTTCCTCCTCATATCCTGAAAAGTACGCAGATGCAAAAATGAATTTGCGAACACTGCTGTGGGAAAGAGAGATTTCAGTCTGCACTGCTATTAGATCTCTGCAAATAATTTCTGTTAATGGAAATTCTTTTAATCGTTTGTTGAAGAGAACCGCAGTTCTGGCTCTCTCCTGGTCTGAGAAGTTTATTAGTTGAATCTCTTTGTTGGTCGATAGAAATTTTATTTTTTGCTGTCTGTTCATGGTTCCAGGATGAACACAATATCGTGAACATCCTATTGTATACAGAGGTTCAAATTAGCTAAGGTCATTGTTTGTTCAGGTTAATTTGAACGCAACTTACTTTAAGCTTTATTTTTATTCAGATGGCTATAGTGGTCTAGTGGGGGCTTTCGGTAGCCCATGCTTTTTGCGTAACAGTTCGCTTGTACGGGGTTGAGTAGATGTGTATGACACGTTGGAGTGTATGACACTGATTTAGGATTTGGTTGTCGTTGTTTTCAGGTTATCAGACACCGAGCTAGAATCGTTCCTTGCAGAAGCAGATGTGGATGGTCCTTCACTTTCGACCGAAAGCCCCGAAATAGTGCTACGAGTTGCTAACGGTAGAACTGGGTATTACTTCTTCCGGTATCGCAGTTGTAGGCTGGTTTGGTTTGGTATCGCATAAATCGCACCGAACATCCAGTTTAACCTTAGTTTGGAACTTAAAAGATGTTTCTAGGATGCTGGGTCAGGAATGAACACCAGTATCCGCGCCATCCTTCTCAATTATGTGCTTCAGGATGATGCATGATCTCGGCCTGATATCCGGGTTTTGGGCACCGAACCGCCTTAAAATCTTCTCTGTTGATTCTTTGGCGCAATCTAGAAGGTAAGCTGTGAGTCTAGGAGACCGAGGTAGCTCTTCCTCTTTTAGAGTACGTTCCTGTCTCTTCACGATCATAATCCTTCGTACCGCTTTTGCAACCCGCTGCGCCGATGTATTATCGGCACAGTCATCAGCAACTAACCATTTTTTACCTCTTAATTTAGTTTTATATCCTCCTTCATATCTTGAAATATTAGCCTATTATGTGACAGGATTTTTTGATGTGAACGAATTTATTGTTTAGCTATCCATTTCTTAAAAAAATAAAAATTTAGGGCCCATCAACACCTCAGAACGCATATTGTTGATCTATGCCTTGAAGGATTTTATGAGTTATTGGGACACATGTTGTAATTCCTAATAAAAAACAAATAAAAGTTCTGTCAATTAATTAGCATAAACTCAGACCGTAGGGTTTTAGTGTGGTTACCTATAGTGCCGAAAACTCGCATCTGAAAAATTTCGATTTTACAAAAGTTTTTCTTAATGAATAAAAGCACTTACGCTTAATGGTAAGTTTTTCTTTATGAGAAGTTTTTTGAACGCTAAAAAAATTTTCACGACAATAGTCTTCTTTCAAAAATAATATATTTAGTTAGACCATTACCCCAGATAAGGTCTTCGTACCTCGGCGCCTGAAATTTTGGCGTCATTGTGTTTTTATAACCATGTAGTAAAATAAGACTTGACATCATCGATTTGATATCGTATGACATAGCCTGACGACTGTCTTGTATTTGTGTTGCAAAAAAACATATCCTAACAAAGATCAACAAGTTTGATTGGTATTCGAGTTGGAACACCCAAAATTATTTGCTTTGCTACAATCTTATTCTATCTGTTGGTTCTTCCAGATACGAACTTTTATACTTCCTATTCAGTTCTAAAAAAAAACTAATTTATTCCTCAAACTTTTATATAATTTGCTTGTTCATCATAGTGATCAAACACCTGACCACTGACTAACCACACCAAATGTAAATAAGAAAAAATTAAATTCCAACAAGACAAAAAAAAAAAAACTAAAGTATAAATAAAACACTTTCATTTTTATTATTGTAATTTAAATTTTGAATAAATTTAAAATTAAAAGTAAAAAAAACACTCAAAAAAATTGTGAGAAGTTCATGACAAGGCATTAAAACAAATTCTTTAAGAAATATTTAAAAACAATTAAAAAAAATTTATACAAAAACGTAGACAAACAGACACCAGCTAGAATTATTGTTTTTTTTTTTTTTGCATTAAGAAATAAGATAAAATTATATCCAATTTCTTAGCGTTGAATGAATAAATCTTTCCATTGAATTTTGTTTTCTTATTGCTTGTACGAATATATCAATCGTAATATTTTTGATGCGTGAAAATTATAGAATTTAATGAACTCGAAATGTTTGCATAAAACATAAAAGTTGATGTATAATTGCCAGTAAGTGGGTGGGTTTTGTCGTTCGTATATGCTAACTGTTGTGGGAGTATAAATAACATTTTCGAATTAATATTTTATTGTTTTTGTTTTGCTCTCCGCTTTTGCTAATTAAAATAAAAAATATTCATAATTAATCAATAAATTTGACTATTTTCCAACTTTTTGTTTGATGTCTGACAAAATCTGTAACAACTTGTATACGTGGTCTTTGAACTAAATCACGAAACCAGACAGTTTTCAACTCCCTTTCACACATATACACTGGATATGTAATCGATACAGTAAATAACTTTTTATCTGATTTTAAGAAGAACGTTAATTTATTATCTTATGAATTAAACATTATTATTGACGTTTAGGCAATCCAAATAATTAATTCAGAAAATATTAATCATAAAAATCAGTAGACTTATTATTTAATGACCCAGATATTATTTAATGTTTAAACGATTTTTTTTAGTTAAAAATTACGTTTTTTTGTGTAAAAAACTCTGATTTCGATGAAATCTCATACACAGATAGCCAATGACAAAAAAAAATACTATTTCTTTCGAAAAATGAAATTTCGCTCTGCGAACGACACAGATCTTTGGCTACCGATTGCTAACGATTGACTAAACCGATTTAAGTCATTTATAGCTCATTAGAAAGGTAATTGATAGAAATGCCTTATAAAAAAATTTATTTCTAATTTTGTAGTAATTTTTTAAAACTGTCTTAAACTTAAATAATATTTTCAAAGATAGCGCTGTTGAGGGTACCCTCAATTTTACCACTTTTTTTCCAGAAAGAAATGTTTAATTAATTCTTAATCTAAATCGAAAGTTTCTCAGTGGCATAATTTTTCGTTTTGAAAATAAAATTTTTACAAAATTTTAATTTCCGTTTTTCAATTTTTTTTTTTAAACAATGTAGTCTATTTAACTAAAACCACCTGAATTCTTGTTTTATAGAAATTTTATTATTTCAAAGATACAAGTTAAGTATTTGAGGGTGTGGATGCTTTTCACATAATTTACCTTGAAAGTGTTGCATATAAACGCTTTCCAAATTATGAAGTACATGGTGATGGCTACAGCACAGTAGTATTAAAGGTTTGTCTACCTAAAATTTCTTATTTCACAATAGCTCTATACCGGTCTCCAAACAAACATAATCCCAATTTTTTTAATCTCTTGACTGATGTTGTCGACGAAATTAGAGCACAATTCCAAAGTTGTGAGGTTATCGTTACCGGTGACTTCAACGTCCACAACAAATCGTGGTTAGAATTTTCCAAAATGACCGACGACGACAACAATGGCAGGGAGGCAGAAATAATTGCTGCATCGCACGGCCTGACGCAAATTGTAAAAAGCTCAACTTTCACTCCTCGTAATGGCGGTGATAAAAGTTTTCTCTTAGACCTTTATCTCACATCTATGCCAGATATTACTAGTGTCGATGTCGATAAGGGTAGTATTGGAAATTCTGACCATTATCTAATCACATCAATTATCAAAACTGATTTGCTACAAACTAGAGTTCCCAAATCCCGTAAAATATTTCACTTTTCAAAAATGGACACCAATGGTCTCCGAAGTTTTTTTCAAGGTTTCCCTTTTGATCGTCATTGTTTTTATACTGACGATGTAAATGTTTCTGCTTAAAACTTTACTGAAACCATTCAATTCGGCATCAACAAATTCGTTCCCTTTTCAATAATGAAACCCCAACAAAAATATTTGTTTTCGAAAGCAGCCAAATTGGCTCTTAGAAACAAACGTAGATTATTTAATATTTGGATTCATAAAAAGAACTCCGTTAATCGATCCCAATATTTAAAGGCTAATAAAATATCAAACCAGATAATTGAAAACGAAAAAGCAGAGATTGGCAGACCGAAAGCGGCAAAACTTTCGAGTATGTCAATTTCTGACAAAAGTTTTTACAGTGTCATTAATTCTTTAAATTGTGGTACTAAATCTTCTATGCCTCCTATCATTGATGGTGACTCAATCATTACTGACCCTGCAAAGAAAGCTACATTGTTCGCGGAACGATTTGCTTCAAATTCAACAGTTTTAGAAACACCTAAAGAAATACCCCAAATCCAGTCTTCAAGAGTTAATATGAAACAATTACATTTCAAACCCAAAATTGTCGAAACACTTTTAAGTGGGTTCAACAACAACAAAGCCTCTGGTCTGGACAACATTCCTTCTGTTATTCTAAAAACATTTTCAAAAGAACTTGCACCAAAATATTCTATAAATCCTATAAATCTGGTATTTATCCATCCTGCTGGAAGTTGCCCAATGTCCAGCCTTTCCCAAAAAAAGGAACGAAATGTGATATTTCAAATTATAGACCAATAGGCTTAGGCCCAGTCATGTCTAAAATATACGAGCACTATATTAATTCACACATATCCAAATTTTTGGAAGACAACCATTTGATATCTGACAGCCAATACGGTTTTAGAAACAAAAGATCAACGACCGATCTATTGAACTATGTGGCACATCTTTGGAATAGCATACTTGAGAAAGGTGGTGAAACGTACGTGATCGCATTAGACATCTCAAAAGCATTTGATCGAATTTGGCATGCCAACTTGATCAACAAGCTCGTTGCGTACGGTTTTCATCCCGCAGTCGTGAAGTTGATTCAAAATTTTCTGTCTAACCGATACATCTCGGTATCTATAGATGGCTTTTCATCTGAGTCTAAATTAATAACCGCTGGTGTACCCCAAGGCTCAGTTTTATCTCCCACTTTATTTTTAATTTATATCAACGAACTGTTGCAAATCACCAGTAACCCAATAACTAGTTTTGCAGATGATAGTACACTGCACAAGTCATTCGTCCCCCTATCTTCAAAGGGTAAAATGCATGAACGAATAAATCCCGTCCGGAGAGACGCTGCCATAAATGTAAACGAAGACCAAAAAAAAGTTGCCGATTGGGGTGACAAAAATTTGGTCAATTTTAATTCCACCAAAACACAGCTATTGATTGTTTCCAGATCAAAGACCGAGTTTCCCAACGATATTTCAATTAATATGTGTGACGACCAAATAAACGAATGTGAAAGCATTCGTTTAATGGGAGTCACAATATCCAATGACTTACTTTGGAACGATCATATAATGGCCATGGCAAATAGCGCGTCAAGAAAACTCGGTCTCCTCAATAGATGTAAAAAATATTTTACTTCGCATCAATTACTCCACATTTATAAGTCCTATATTCGTCCCTGTATGAAGTATTGTTGTCAAGTTTGGGGCGCTGCATCTGTTACTACCCTAGCTCTTTTGGAGTCTGTTCAAAAGCGTGCTATACGAATTGTTGGTGATCGAGATTTAACATTAGATCTTGATTCCCTACAACATTGTCGCACTGTTGCTGATCTCGTTGTTTATTATAAATATCGTCGCCAGCAGTGCTCGGATGAAATCAGGTCCATAATGCCTCAGACATATGTTTTTCCCCGTTTTACTCGTCAATCGGTTTGTGCGGGCGGTCGGAGTGTCGAGATTACTCACTGTCATAGTAATAGAAAGCAAAGGGATTTCTTTGTGCGTACATCCTACACACGGAATGCTTTGCCCAAATCAATAGTCTCGAGTGCCTTCAATCCACAAAGATTTAAAAAAAGCGTCCACCTAAACCTCAAGACGCATGTTGTTGTGGGACCTACGTCTTATAAGGCATCTTTGTGAGCAATTTCACGAAGATTCAACAACGTTTTGACTTGACCTCTTGTAATTTTGATTATTTTTTGCTTATAGATAGTCTTTGATAAATAAAAAATACAAATTCTCTTAGAATTTTTTTTTTCGACCAGGGATCTTCACAGGGTGCCCCTCAATTTTTTGTTATTTTGTGATGTGAGTGCATTTTGACGAGCGATTGTAGAAAAACTACTGAATCGATTTTCATAAATGATATGTCGTTGAATAGGTATTAGAACAAAGTTTTTAAAAATGTACACTGTTAATTTTTTGAAATAATTTTTAACGGTGTAACATAAGAAAAAAACGGTGTAATTGAAAAAAAGATGGCATAGTCTTTTTTTTTTTTAACTAAATTGAAGCTTATTTTATATCTAACCACTTGTGAAAGTTTGGGACTTGCGTTATTTTTTGTTTTAAAGATAAAATTCGTTGTGCATATGACTGTCGGGAATCAGTTTTTTTTGTTCTGAAGGAAAATTATAAAAATGGCGTTATAAACTAAGAGATTTTTTTTTAATGTTAAATATCAAATATTTTAATATTATATGAAATTTTTAAAACATTATAAAAATTATAATAATAATAATAATAATAATAAATTTTTATTCATAAAATTCACGGTATTTAACAATTCAGAATAATTAATACTTATAAAAATAACATACCTAACATAACTTAAAGTTGTCTGTCAGGCTGGCAACATAATTTCATATTACTCTACATATCACATTGAATATCATAAAGAAGTATATAAATTAGCAAAAATTGTACTTAAAACATATTGTCTTTATTGGATTCACTGGATAGTTAGTGATAGATAATTAAATAGGAGCTCGTAGTTTTTTTCCATTTAAGAATTCCATATATTCTTCACGAGATAAGATTTCTTTACCTAGACATGCTTTTCTTCTGGCTTTGAACACTAAACATATAGCTATAAAGTGGAAAGTGTTTTCTGTCTCATCCAGATTACAAATCGAGCAAAGTCCAACTGTATTACTTTTGAAAGCTCTTCCATTAACATCGAGTAACCCACCACGTGTTTTGAATATTTGTCGAATCATTTCAATTGAATTTATATCGTTGAAATAATTTGGCACGTTAACATATTGTAAATTACAGTACTCATCATGGAATTGAGATAATCTCGCTGCTGTTACGTGCTCATCCCAATGAATGAGTTTAAGGTTTTGTAGTCCTCGTTCCTGCTGGGCTTTCCAATAAATGTTTGTTTCAGAATGGTTACAAGCAACGCCCGCTTTAGTAAAGATATCTTGGTACTCTTTGGCCCAAAAATTGTTTTGTTCTATAGTTTCTTCTGCCAATATTCTAGGTAGTCGGTTACTTGGATATTTTAGTATTTTATCTATGTACTCAAAATGAAGCTTCAATGTATATATATACAGGCGATTCAGACCAGTTTCGATGTGCAACATGTAATTTGGTGTGTTAGTTGGTAGATAAAATATTTTCTTTAAAAAATACCGTTGTAGCTTCTCAACGGCTTCATATTCTTTGAATCCTCATACTTGTCCAGCATAACACATAATTGCTCTTGATGCAGCCTCAAAGATTTTAAATTTGCCAGACGGTGCAATTCTATTATTTTTTAGAAAGGATGCCCATGTAGAATTGATAGCATTTTTTGCGCATACCAGTTTTTCATCTAGGTGTTTATTGAACGACATTTTGTATGTGATGTTAACCCCTAAATACTTATATTCATTAACCACGTCTAGCTTTATGTTATCAAACCACCATTCTTCATTTGCTGCTTTTCGACCTCCATTACGAAAAATAACTATTTTTGATTTTTCCAAGTTGACAACAAGATTCCATTTATTGCAGTAGTCAAATAATTTATTAATCATATTTTGTAGTTCTTCTGGGGTTTCAGCAAACAAAACAATATCATCAGCGTAGAGCAGTATGCGTACAAGTAGATCTTTGATTTTAATACCTCCAGGAAATTCTTCATGTAGGTCCTCTATAAATAACGCAAACAATATAGGGCTAATCGAGCATCCTTGTTTAACTCCTTGACGTACATCAAAGAAGGACGACAGCTTCTCACCATCCCACACTGCTGATTTTGTGTCTGTGTATAGAAGTTTCAAAATATTGAGAATTTTCGTTGACATACCAAGACATGACAATTTGTAAAATAGTGCACTTGTAATAATTTTTTCAAAGTCTGATTTTAAGTCAACAAAAAAAACATACAACTTTTTCCTTTTTGCCAAATAGATATGAGTAATACTCGCTAAATTAAAAATATTGTCAACTGTGGAATAATTTTTCCGGAATCCTGCTTGGTATTCACTTAATAAATTGAATTCCTCTACCCACAAATTTGTTCTATTCAGTATAATTCCAGTAAATAATTTGTATAATGTATCAGAAAGTGAAAGTCCGCGATAGTTTAGAGGCTGATGTATATCTCCTTTCTTGAAAATTGGCACAATTATAGATTTATTAAACGATTCCGGCATACTTCCATATTCAAAAAATTCGTTAAATACTAACAAAATCTCGTTGTAAAATTCATTGGGAGCAGCTTTGAAGAATTCGAATGGTATACGGTCTATTCCTGGTGCCTTATTCTCTTTGGCCTTATTAACAACAGTTTGTAGTTCATTCAAATCAAAGGCTCTATCCAATTCTGGATTTTCTATGAAAGGTTCAGCCGTATGTAGTCGTTACTATCTAATACCAACCTGTAAACATAATGTAAACTCAGTAACCCATTTATTTATTCTGAATAATTATCGATCGCAGTGAGCTGTTGTTAAAACATTATTTTTTAGTTCTAGTTTTTGTTTTGTGAATCATTGGATGTGAATCATTAATTGTAATTATTAAATGTAAATTATTAAATATAAAAACATTATGTGTTATTATTTTTTATTAATTCGCCGTAACTAATATAGAACAACCAACTACAATCTCAGAAGTGGGATAAGAATCAAGAAAGATTAAGATCAAGAAATTTTTTTCTTTGCAAATTCTTAATGTGGTTGAAAAGTTCTGGATTTTTTTTTTGTTTAAAACAAAACAATAGATTTGAAAAAATTTAAATGGTTAAAGAAAAGAAATTCAAGGCTGTGCTACGAGGAATTTAGATGTAGATGGTACATGAGCAGAATTAATTTCGCGGATTTTAATTTATGAAGCTGACAAAACAAAAGGCCTATAAATCTTGATGGTACTAATGTTTTATTTGACGTAAATGATGAAGAAAAATTTTATAATACTGATCAAATTAATATGGAATTTCTTCAAGTGGATTATTTAAAGCTATGTTTATTAGAATTGTTAGATCAAATGCAGAAAATTTTTGATAATCGTCCAAATTTATTAGAATCAAGACGGAAGTTTGAACAGCGTTCGTGGAATTCAATTGAAAAATTTAGCGAATATTATTATGACAAAATTGTTTTATCAGGTTGCCTTGAAATTAGTGATGAAGAATTGATTGATTTTATTATTGATGGTCTTGGTAATGTTGATTTAATTAATCATTCAACAATGCAACGGTTTAAAACAACAGATGAATTATTAAGTTTAACAATGTTGTTTGGGAAAAACGTGCAAGTAATAAAACTTGGAATTATAATAAATTTTTGACTATATCACGGCAAAACAATATTTATTCGCAACAAAAACCACAAACCAGCCAAATAGATCCTGGATCTTATAACTATCTTAAACCAGTATATCAACCAGAAGGAAATTATACTAATGAATCACAAATAAGATGCTACAATTATAATTCTTTAGGGCATGGATTAAGACAATGCAAAAAACCAATTAGACAACGTGGTTCCTGTTTTATTTGTGGAGAAGTGAGTCATTTTGCAAAAAATTATACATATAAAACAAAAAATGAAGAAACTCAAAAATAGGGGTGACTAGATGACGTTGTATTAGTCGAATATGGTGAGTTAGGAAAAGGAAAAGGATTTAAATAAAAATACGTTTTGTGGAATTAATCGAATTGTTCCAGATAATACAATGCAATACGGTTTTTTATTAGAGAAAGATTCTATTAAATTATTTAACTTAGGTTTAGTTGATCTGGATAAAGAAAATACGGAAAATGAAATTAAAGCTATAATGTTGATAAATTATTTAGATAAAAAATGATATTAATATTAATTTAAAAATAAATCCCGATTTAAATATAATTCATAAAACCAAATTTCACTGTATTTTTAAAAGCTATTTAGAATCAGGCAATAATAATACCTTAACAATTGATTATGTTATAAAGATCAACCCTACAAAAAACGAACATTTTAATTATTTTTCAAGGAGATTTTCGTATTATGAAAAAGAAAAAAGGCAAGAAATTGTTAACGATTTATTGCAAAATAATATTATTCAACGAAGTAATTCTTCTTACTGTTCTCCAATTATTCCAATTTTTTCATTTATTTCAGTTGTTGCTTTTATTCAAATTACATATGCCAATTATTCTAATTATGCCAATTATTCCCATTATGTCTATAATTCTAATTATGGCAATTATTCCAATTATTCTAATTATGCTAATTATTGCAATTATTCCAATCATTTTAATTATGCCAATTATTCTAAGTATTCCAATTATGCCAATTATTTCAATTATGCCAATTATTCCCATTATGCCTATAATTCTAATTCTGGCAAGTATTCCAATTATTCCAATTATACCAATTATTCCAATTATTCCAATTATTATGATTATTCCAATTATTCTAATTTTGCCAATTATTCCAATTATTCCAATTATACCAATTATTCCAATTATTCCAATTATTCCAATTATGCCAATTATTCCAATTATGACAATTATTCCAATTATGACAATTATTCCTATTAAGTCTATAATTCTGATTATGGCAATTATTTGAATTATTCTAATTACGCTAATTATTCCAATTATTCCAATCATTTTAATTATGCCAATTACTCTAAGTCAATTATTCTAATTATGCCAATAATTCAAATTATAGCAATTATTCCAATTATTACAATTAAACCTATTATTCCAATTATTCCAATTATTCTAATTATGATAATTATTCCAATTATTCTAATTATGCCAATTATTCCAATTATTCCAATTATACCAATTGTTCCAATTATTCTAATTATTCCAATTATGCCAATTACTCCAATTATACCAATTATTCCAATTATGCCAATTATTCCAATTATGCCAATTATTCCAATTATGCCAATTATTCCCATTATGCCTATAATTCTAATTCTGGCAATTATTCCAATTATTCCAATTATACCAATTATTCCAATTATTCCAATTATTATGATTATTCCAATTATTCTAATTTTGCCAATTATTTCAATTATTTCAATTATACCAATTATTCCAATTATTCCAATTATTCCAATTATGCCAATTATTCCAATTATTCCAATTATGACAATTATTCCTATTATGTCTATAATTCTGATTATGGCAATTATGTGAATTATTCTAATTATGCTAATTATTCCAATTATTCCAATCATTTTATTTATGCCAATTATTCTAAGTCAATTATTCTAATTATGCCAATTATTCTAATTATAGCAATTATTCCAATTATTCCAATTATTCTAATTATGCCAATTATTCCAATTATTCCAATTATAACAATTGTTCCAATTATTCTAATTATTCCAGTTATGCCAATTACTCCAATTATACCAATTATTCCAATTATGCCAATTATTCCAATTGTTCCTATTATTCTTATTAAATTATTCATATATGTATTTTATTTATTATTATATATTATTCCAGTTATTCATAATATTCCTATTATATCATTCAAATATAAATTATTCCTATTGAATTATTCCTGTTATTCTTACAATTATTATTTGGACGCATGTATCATTATTCCTTGTGTATCAGTATCCTAATAAGTACTTGAAATCATTATTTTAAATAAAATAGTATTATTCTCTGATTGCTTTAAAGCCGGAAAATTATATAAATATTATATTAATTAAGCCATTTAAAACTTATTGCAGTACATGTTTGAAATTTGTTTTATTATTCGATAATAGAAAATTAATATATTATAATTATATAAAAAACAATTTGTTAAAATTTATTAATTTTATTTTAAATATTATATTATTCAGAATAATTATTTTAACAACTAGTGAACTATAATTGATTTGAAATAAAAATTAAGTAATTTAATCGGGACGATTAAAATGTCAGGACGGCCGAGTTGTAGTCGTTACTATCTAATACCAACCTGTAAACACAATGTAAACTCAGTAACCCATTTATTTATTCTGAATAATTATCGATCGCAGTGAGCTGTTGTTAAAACATTATTTTTTAGTTCTAGTTTTTGTTTTGTGAATCATTGGATGTGAATCATTAATTGTAATTATTAAATGTAAATTATTAAATATAAAAACATTATGTGTTATTATTTTTTATTAATTCGCCGTAACTAATAAAGAACAACCAACTACACGTATATATTTCTGCCACTTCTGTTTCAGGCGATAAAAGTTTATTAAAATGATGCATATACTCGTGTATTTCAATTTGTGAGCTTATTGTTATTTTTTTGTGTCTAATTGTGTTTGCTAATGTCCACCATTGTTTAGAGTCTTTGACTACGCTTAACTTTCTTAACACTTCATTGTGCTATGTAACCATTTTTTTCTATACACAGTTTTTTGTAACTTTTAACATTGTCTGTATAATTCAGTTTGTGTATATATGTGTTATATTTGCGATATGCCTCTAGTTTCTCAAACATGCGGACACGCGCATTCAGACATTGATGATCAAACCAGTTATTTTTGGGTTCAAATAATTTTTTTTTGGTGTTTTGTAGCTTGGCACACGAAGATATTTTATTTTTTATCAGATTCACTTTTTCATCTATGTTATTTAAATTGTGGTAGTCATCGATACATATACAATTATTCATTTTTGTTTTAAAAATATTTTCTTCTGTTGGTATCCATTTCAATTTAGGTGGGAGGCTTACATTTCGTATATTTGCTGTGTAATTATTGGAACATAAAATATTGAAACCAATTGGCATGTGGTCGGAGTATGGTTTAGCAATCACCTGAAAACTATCAATTAAATTTAATAAATCCACCGAACAGCAACAGTAATCGATGACCGACTGCCCCATAATTCCAACAAAAGTCCATTCGCCTTCATTATCGTTATCTATTCTACCATTTACAATGATTCCACCAACATCTTCCAGTAATTCCAGCAGTTTTCTGCCATTCGCATCAACCACTATATATTTTGAATTACGCTCTGGTAGAATTTTAATGTTATTGCACAAAACATTTGCTTCGACAATTTGTTATTGTTATTAAACACGCGCGTTTACATCCCCAATCAGACAGAAATTTGTGTCTTTCATTTGCAACATAAATTCTTTTAAGGTTTCGTATTCATGTTGCCATCTTTTATCATGCAAATACTTTGGTATAAAACATATATTAATGGTTCCGATAACAGCTTTCAAAAGTATGTTTTCGTTAACATTAACAAAATGTAATGAGTATTTATCTTGTATAATTTTTTTATAGCCAAATAAACATCCTCAACTCGCGCGGCCAAATTTATGCGTTCTAGTTGCATCTATCCAATACAGGTTAAAATCTCTAAAATTACATTCAACTAACTTACGATTTTCATTAATTAAATTTATTAACAAAAATTACTAAAAATTACTTTATTACTTAAACCAGCTACGTTATATGACAGTACCTGACAGACTTCTGATTGTTATCTGGTCACATTACTTGTGGTCCTATGCATCATTGAATCCTGTACTATTTCACCGTGATTATTCACTTCCTCCAAGTTTTTTATTACGTTGTACTGGTCAGCTGATTTACTTAACAGGTTATCAATAAAAGCTCGGTCTTCCTCCTTACTTACAATAATATTGCCGTCATTCCATCTGTAGGTCTATTATTGATGTATAAATAGGTTCCCTTAAACTGAAACACCAGATTCCCATCGAGTTTTTGCAAGGATTTTTTCAGCTGCCTTAGATGATATTTCTGTGTGCGTTCTTCCTGAGTATAATCTCTTTGAACATAAACACCACTGCCTTTTAATTTTCCACTAGTATATAATATTTCATTAACTTGATAAGCAGAGTCTAGTCCAAATAAAAATTCATTCGCTTTTTTCAATTTAATTACCTTTACCACAACAGCTTGTATACTAATCACTTTATTAATAAGGTCAGTGAACATATTTTTTGCATCTTTATAATTATTACAATGAAGACCACTGACTATTAGATTGAACCGTCTAGAAGTTTTGTCACAGTGTTTAATTGCTGATATAAGTTTTGCTTTGTCGGCTATTTCTTCCCGCATTTTTTTGTTATCTTCCATAACAGCATTAAGACTTTTGTTGAGACCTACAATGTCGTTTTTTGTGGCCACTGCCTGTAGTTTAACATCTAGTTGAGCAGCAAGTTTCTGTTCAAATATTTGCCAAGAGAATGTATCAGCCATATTTATTTTATTTCCAGTTGTTTGGTGTTTTTTACTTTTATGATCTTTTATAATTTCTGGTGACGTTTCATTCAATGGTCGCTTGTTGTTGTTGATTTCCATATACAATTTTTCCTTTACTTTTTTCTCGAGTTTTGCAGTATGCAGTAACAGATTAATGATTATTGTAAAATATTACTGTAAAGTAATTACTTTGAACTTGAATTTAGTATTTGATTAATAATTTTTCAATTTATTTTCAATTATTATTTATTTATTTTTGCTTAGTCAAAAAATTTGACGTCTACCAATCTGTGTTGCCAGATATATATATTATAAAAATTATATATGTAGTACAATAAATAAAATAAATACAATTGTTAAAATGGTTTACTTATTTTACAAACAGAAGCTTCTTTTGAATAGGAAAACACTTCTGCAATTATTTTCTTTGTATTAGATGGCATAAAAAAATGAAATGTTTATTTGTCACTTTTAGTAATCACTTGTCACTCTTATAAAAAATAATTTGACAGTCTCGACTGCAAACAAAAAAACCGTATAAATAACTAAATCTATTTAGGAACTTTTGACTGGAGAAGTATTATATTCGTACAATGTTATTATGGTCATAAAGTAAAAGATTGTATTTTAACATTAAATTACAAATATTTTATTATTGAATAAACTTTTTAAAATATCATACAAATTATATATGTGAAAATAAATATAGTTATTAAAAATTATTTACTTATTTTACATTTAAAAGTTTCTTTTGAGTTGTAAATCGTTTGATAGTAATCACATTTTTATATCGATTTTGTATTTTTTTTTTTGTTAATTGATATTCATTTTTATCGGCGTATCCAAAGTTCATGGTAGATTCTCATTTTAAAGCCCATTCGAAAAGTTTTTTTGAAGTATCAATAATATCTTTGCTCCCTATACTATAACGGTGTGCAGCACGCTTCAGTGTACCACCAATTCCATCACAAGGTCCCTTTCCATGGCTGGTCTTCCATAAAGTCTCTTTTATGGTGGCATAAGTTAATTAGGTTATGTTTATTTTTGTATTGAGAAGGTGCACCGTCAGTGTTATAAATTATTTTCGTAATATTAGAATTTATATGCGTTTTGATGAATTCCATAAGTTTTGTAATGAAAAGATGGACTGTAGTACTGTTGTGATCGTTTATATCCGAAATGAGTATAAAACTTCAATGCTGTATATATTCACTTGCGGCACTTTTAAAATAAATGACAAATGGATGAATAGTAGCTTGTGAATTATTATGATAATAGCCTTGAACCGCATCCTGAATTATGAAGCCGTAGTTTTCAGAAAAATCCCCTTGAACGAAGCACTTCCTGCTTCTAAATTTTTTTTTTCCTCATAGATGTAGATTGCTGTTTTGCTATAAAGTTGTGTGGTATCAAAATTTGTAAACGGTAAATAAATATTTTCATAAATTCTTCTACAGTTTCTATTAAAGTGTCAAAATTGCATCGATCAGTGGTATTCCATTGTTGATATTTGACTTTAAGGATTCCTTTAACGTCAAAATCATTTAGTAATTTTTCTTCCAGTTGTTGAAGTTTTTTTGAACATTCATTGCACTTCAAAGTATGACAATCTTCTGTTAATTCACCACATGAAACAAAGTCAATTAATGTTTTATAATTCTGGAAAGCAGCGTCAGTAATTCAAGATATCTTAGAGTGTTGAATCATTAGTTTCATATTTTGATGTATGGTACACACGCACACATTATGAACTCCTTGGGATAATTTTAAACATTCTTGTGGTCGAAGGGACGTGAATTTAGTAGATCCTAAATATTGTATCTCGTTTGCCTGGCAATAATCTACTGATTTCATCACTTTTTTAGAACTGCTCCACAACATTTATATCTGTTGTGGATACACCTCTTTTATCCGTCGCAGATGAATTCTGAAAATTATTTTTATGTAGAGTTTTACTTTTTTCAACCAAATGACGCGCAGCATTACTGTTGTTTGTTATTATAATTATATTGTTATTATAATAATATTATTATATTTAAAAATATAATAATTTATATTATTATATTTAAAAAAAATTCTACTTGAAGTCGTATTTTTCATTTATCAAAGGCTATCTATAAACTAAAAATAAACCATATTAAAAAGGGTCGAGTCAAAATGTTGCAAAATTTTGCTGAACTTGACTGAAATTGCTTTTTAAAAAGTTCATTTAATAATAAAATATTTGATATTTAACATAAAAAAAAATCTGAATCTAAAAATCGCCATATTTATAATTTTCCTTCAGAACAAAAAAAACTGATTCCCGACAGTCATATGCACAACGAATTTTATCTTTAAAACAAAAAATAACGCAAGTCCCAAACTTTCACAAGTGGTTAGATATAAAATAAGCTTCAATTTAGTTTAAAAAAAAAAAAAGACTATGCCATCTTCTTTTCAATTACACTGTTTTTTTCTTATGTTACACCGTTAAAAATTATTTCAAAAAACTAACAGTGTACATTTTTAAAAACTTTGTTCTAATACCTATTCAACGACATATCATTTATGAAAATCGATTGAGTAGTTTTTCTACAATCGCTCGTCAAAATGCACTCACATCACAAAATAACAAAAATTGAGGGGCACCCTGTGAAGACCCCTGGTCGAAAAAAAAAATTCTAAGAGAACTTGTATTTTTTATTTATCAAAGACTATCTATAAACAAAAAATAATCAAAATTAAAAGGGGTCAAGTCAAAACGTTGTTGAATCTTCGTGAAATTGCTCATATGTATAATAATAATGTAAATAACATATACAAATTTCACCTTTGCTGCAATAAAGTAAATTTTCACGAAATCTTAAAACTTTGAAATTTAAAAAAAAATACTCGGAACCGGAGTAGGTGTCTGCCATTGGATTTTTTAATAAAAAAAGATTGTATACTTTAAGATATTAAAATGGCAGACACCATTGCTCATTGACACCATGCTAAAATCCCGTTTTTGAAGTCAAATTTTACGTTTTTTGACTAGCGTACACGCCTAAAGGAACCATCGGCGGGGATAGTGAATACCCATTTCAACTACGGCAGGTGAAAAACTATACCTAGCATCAATATGGAGTTTGCTAAAATACCGTAAGTCTGCCGGTCACTGGCTCTTAGACTATATGTTTTTATATTAGTTAGAGGAAGGTTAGGCTATTTTCAGATTTGCCTCACCTGAAAAGGAGAACTGCTCATGATTCCTAATAGTTGAGAATCAGCAAAAAAAAAATCCAACCCTACATTTTTGATTTAAAAAAAAATTTATTAAACGAGTTGTCTGATATAGAATGATAATTTACTAGACTTATGAATAAAATATGTTTTTGAATTAATTTTAAGTTCTTGGATCAATTAAACTGAAGCAACTAAGAGAATATTTTCTGTCAATAAACTTCTAAGGATATTTCAAACAAATTCCTCGTCTCATGTTTTGGTTTGGATCCAACACGAAACATGAAAAACCACTCGACTTGCCTAGTTTTTTAAAGTTTTCCAAAATGTGTGTCTTAAACAGGGGCGCACACAAGGGGGGTCCGGACCAACCCCTAACCGATAATTTTTCTGTATTGTTTTTTAAAGTTAGACATTATTTAGTGTTAACCATAAGAAATTATAGATAAACATCTCTGAATATCGTAAGATACGATGCTAACTAGGGATCTAAGGTTACACACTATTGATCAATTCTCTTGGAGGATTTTTTGAACGCTATTTTTAATGTTTTGTGGATTACAATTATCAAGGAAGACACACGTCAGTAAGGCATTCTAGAGATGCTAGATTCTGTTAAAAAATTTCTTTGAAAAACTACATCTTGTCACTCGAACCTTAAAAAGATGGGCTGTCATTGATACTCAGTTCAGGTAAAATTGATTTGATCTACGCAGACACACGCGTTTATCCATAGTGTATTTGTGTATCTTCAAATCAGCAACATACAGCGAATCAAGCTCATCCGTAAGATTTGAATTGCTGAGCAGCAATGAAAGTCTCATCAAGGTTTTCAACCGACTGTTCCAGATATGTGTGACAAAGAAAGTAAATTCTTCACGTCGCTCTTCCTTTACGGAAACCGTATTGTCTTTCATTAAGTATTTTTGACGACTTAAGAAGCTCATAATATTAAAATTTATGAACCGATAAGATTGATATGGGTTTGTAATTTGTTGAATCCGTGTTAGCAACTTTTTTGGAATTGGCTGTATACTGGCCATTTTTTAAAGAGCATTTATTTTAAATTTTATTGCTTCTTCATATTTACCCGAAACCTAAAGATCAGCCTTCAGAACCATCTATCGGAATAAACCTGCGCATACCTACGTGTATTATTTCTGAAAAATTAGAAGCAGAAATGTTTGAACTAAACATATATCTCTAAGCCTCTGCCAATCTGCAATCCAAATAAGACTAGGATTATTTTGAAACTGTTTAGGAACTTGTAAATTTAAATGAAATCAAAGTATGGTCTGAACCACCTAAAGGTTCCGATACTTTAAATTGTAGAATTTCTTGGTGGAATTGCATTTTAATAATTAAATAAACTTTATAATATTTAATTTTATTCCACAATAATTTTTATTTCATTCACAAGTACTTTCGCTTATAGCATCTTCAGGTGAATTGTACCAACGAAAGATCATTTATCAAAATCAAATAATATAATTTACTAATTTGACCATGAACGTCAGGAGCTCTGGTAGGTTGTTTGGCCATTATATTCGAGTGAAAATAAATATAAAAATAAAATAATAATATATTAATAATATTGTTACGTTTTTCCAAACTTCCTTCGAATTGGTTTAACTCACAATTCGATAAACGTAATTCCTAATCTCTTTCTGAGTTCGATCACTGATTAGTTAGCAAACACACCAGGTTTTATTAAATATTCAACAACTTAATTGTTTCACAACAACAGGCAAACAATACAGCAAACAATATTCCGAAATAGAATATTCTTTCAACAGCTTCAGAAACTACAACGGTTTATTGTAGAAATTTCCAGATCACCACGTTCAAAATAATACACAAAATATTTCTTCTCAATAACACTTAAAACTTTATTTACAAAAACTTATTTTAAATATCACTTTTATAATTTTCACTTCACTGTCGCAGGTTTAAAATAAAACTAATTAAAAACTACAAGAGGCAATTTCCTTATATACATTCTGCTTAATTTCTAGAAATTTTGCGGTCACTTTTTAGAATATTAGAATATTCGATTATTTTACGTTACGTTGATTTGATTCATAAAATCATTTGTTTTATGTAGACCTTAATTCTAAGAATATGTACAACAACAATAATATTCATTTCATTAATCTGTTGTAGTATTTTGTTGATTTGATTTTCCTAGAAGTAACCGTAATCGTCTAGATTTTTCTGTAATCGTCTAGATTATTCTGTAATCGTAACAATATAGTATAAATTTTGTTTGACTAAAATGTTTTAGTATCAATAAATTCGTTCTCTTCTCAATAATGAAACTCCAACAAAAATATTTGTTTTCCACCCAAATTGGCCCTTAGAAACAAACAAAGATTATTTAATATTTGGTTCCATAAGAAGAAGAATTTTTTTTGTAATTTTCAAAGGCACAGTTTTTAAGCTATGGTCAAAAATGTGAAAAAAAATTTCCTGTACACCACCCCCCCCCCCCCCCCCCTTAACTTCGAACATTAAAAAAGAAAAAATTGAAAAAATTCAAAGTTATTGGCAATATTGTAAAGATTGAATGAAAACTATAGCGGTCGGCTCATCATTTCAAATGTTATTTTGAGGGGGTTGAGGGTGGAAATTTTGAAAACAAATTATTTTTGACCTTGTCGAGTAGGGTGTCATATGAAAGGTTTCTCGTATTTCTTTCTAGTCCAAAACTATTTTTTTGTAATTGTTAAAAGCGCTGTTTTTGAGTTATGTTCAAAAATGTGAAAAAAATTCCTGCCCCCCCCCCCCTATTGTTGTTGTGTTCTTTCGTCTTCCATAATCGTCACATTCTCCCCCACTTTTATCTGTTCGTCCCGAATATAATCTAAATCTCCTCCTCTGTAGGGTGCTAATCTTTCTAGATGAACGACTTTTGGTTTCGCTCGTTGACCTTTCTTTATTCGATAAACGACATCGTTTAATTTTGTTTTGATGGTATAAGGTCCTTCCCAAGATGTTTGTAGTTTAGTAGATAATCCTTTTCTCCGCTGTGGATTTTGTAGCCATACTAGTTGTCCTTCCTCAAATACTTTGTTGTTTGCGCGAATGTCATACCGAGCCTCCATTCGATCACTGGATATCTGTGCTTTTTGTCTTACAAACGTGTGTACCTCCTCAAGTTCTTTTTGAAGTTTATTAACATAATCTTGGACACATAATGTGGACGATGGAATAATCCCAAACTTCAGATCACCAGGTAGCCGTAAATCATTTCCAAAAATGGTTGCAACTGGCGTCGTTTTGGTTGTATCATGCACTGCTGATCTATAAGCCATCAAGAATAACGGAATATGACGGTCCCAATCACGTTGATTCTTGTTTACTACTTTTGTTAGATATTTCTCAAGAGTAGCATTAAATATTTCCACCATGCCGTTTGATTGGGGATGTGAAGCAGTTGTTCTAGTTTTACTAATTCCAAGTATCTGACAGATTTCTTGAAATATGGTAGATTCAAAATTTCTTCCTTGATCTGTGTGAATCTCCATCGGTACTCCGTAGCGACTTATCCAATTGCTAACTACTGCTTCAGCGATCGTTGTTGCTTCTTGGTTTGGTATTGCACACACTTCTGGCCATTTGCTAAAATAATCCATTATGACTAGCACATATTTGTTGTTGTTATCAGAAGTCGGAAATGGTCCAGCTACATCCATCGCAATTCTCTCGAATGGTGCTCCTACATTATACTGCCTCATGTTACCACGACTTCTTCTTGCAGGTCCCTTTGCAGCCGCACATTGATCGCATGCTTGACACCATTCCACTACCGATTGACGTGCTCCTGACCAATAAAATCTACGCCGTACTTTAGCAAGGGTTTTGTTAATACCCAGGTGACCGCCACTGGTTCCTTCATGATATTCCTTTAATACTTGGGGTATTCTTATTTTGGGAACTACTATCATTGATTCTTTAACTGATCCGTCAGGACTTTCCCAAATTCTTTTCAAGCATCCATCTTCAATACAGAGACTGTTCCATTGTGCCCAATATGCCTTCAACGTTTGACTTTTATCGGCAATCTCACTCCATGTAGGTTTTTCTCCCTTTTCCTTGAACTTTATTATTGGTGCCAAGCTCGGATCTTCCAGTTGCTCTTTCCTTACCACTTCATGCGTCCAGTCTTCACTAAGAAGCACTTGCAGAAGCCTGACATCAATAATGTTTTCTTTACTCTCCACCCGATCACAGTGCTTGCATTCCACCTGGCATGGCCTTCTTGATAATGCATCAGCATTTCCCCTTCGATTTTCAATGTTGAAATCATAAGCCTGCAAGCGTTCAATCCATCGTGCTACTTGTCCTTCCGGGTTCTTAAATTGCAGTAGCCACTTCAATGCTCCATGATCAGTTCTCAAATGGAATTTTTGGCCGTACAAATACTTGTGAAAATGTTTTACACATTCCACTATAGCCAGCAATTCTTTACGGGTTACACAATAATTCCTTTTTGGCTTGGACAGTATTTTTGAGTAATAAGCTATTACTTTTTCTTGCCCATCAATTTCTTGAGATAACACTCCTCCTATACCATCATTGCTGGCATCAGTGTCTAATATGAATTTAAAATTTTGTATAGGGTAAGCCAGAACTGGTGCAGTGCACAATCTTTTCCGAAGCTCCACAAACGGATCTTCTTGCTTTTCGGTCCATTCAAAAGCTTTATCCTTCCTCGTGAGCTCATGTGGACTCTTAGCAACATTGGCAAATCCTGGTACAAAACGTCGGTAGTAAGTGCACAATCCCAGAAAACTGCGAAGCTCATGTAAATTTTTGGGTCTTGGCCATTCTTTTACTGCTGTGATCTTATCAGCATCTGTGTGTATTCCATTCGTTGTTACTTTGTTCCCCAAGTATTTTACTTCCTCTCTGAATAGTGTACATTTCTTTGGACTCAATTTTAGTCCTGGTGCTTGGATTCGCTCGACTTCTTCTAAATTCTTCAAATGATCGTCGAAATCTTTGCCCATTACAATGATGTCGTCCAAATACACAAGGCACATTCTCCAATGTAATCCTTTCAGCACACGTTCCATTAAACGTTCAAATGTTGCGGGAGCATTACATAGTCCGAATGGCATAACGTTAAACTGCCATAGCCCACTACCCACACTAAACGCTGTCTTTTCTCGATCCTCTTCTTAGACTTCTACCTGCCAATAACCACTTTGTAGATCTAATGTTGAGAATAATTTGGCACCTGATAATGTGTCCAAGGTATCATCAATTCGAGGTAATGGATAGCTATCTTTCTTTGTTACTGCATTCAGTTTTCTGTAGTCGACGCAGAATCTCATAGTTCCATCCTTCTTTCCAACTAAAACCACAGGTCAACTCCATGGACTATCTGATTGCTCGATAACACCAGCCATTTTCATATCCTTTACCATTCTATCAGCTTCTTCCCGTTTTGCTAATGGTAATCTTCTTGGTGCTTGGCGAATTGGCATCTCTGCTCCCGTGTCAATTTTATGTTTAACCAGATTAGTTCTTCCGTTGTCTGCTGATGTGCTGCAGAAGATGGACGAATAACGTTCGAGCAACTGCTCTGCTTCTTTCTTTTGTTCTTTTGTAAGCTCTGTTGTCCACTTCTGTAGTAGATGTTGTATTTCTTTGTTCCGCGTTTGATTTTTGACTTTCCTTTCTGTGTGCTGTTGTTCACATTTCACAATGGTAGTTACTTCTTCACATTTACCGACGATTGTTCCTTTCTTGAGGGTTTTTGTTTTGTCTGACAGATTTAGTGTTCTTATCGGTATTCTTAAGTTTTATCTGGTACAACTAACGTTTTCCCTATAATGATCTCTTGATGTTGTAGACCATTTTCATTGGCTTCCACAACCCACAACCTTGGTGACCCAAAATCTCCCTCCAATCTTCCCCAGACGATTGTTTCGGTATTAGGTGGCGGCTTTTCGCGATGTTCCAATATTATTCGCCTGATACTTGATTCTGCACCATTCATCTGAAGAACCAACTCTACGTTTCCATACTTGAATACTCCATTTCCAGCGTCTATTACAAATCCATTCGGCCTCATGAAGTCCATTCCCAAAATTACTTCATCAACGATGTCTGCCACAAGAACTCCATGCTGAAAGTGCGTATTTCCTATTTTTATATCAGCAATTTTGCTTCCTCTGATAGTTGCACTTTCCCCTGTTGCTGTTTGTATTCGATATTTTTCTGCTGGTTGTAATTCCCTTTTTAGTAAATCTGTACGGACTATTGGGCGAGTTGCTCCAGTACCTAGTGTAATGGTACAGTTGTTGTCAGCAATTTCAGCTCCAATCGTTAGACTGTCACCATTCCTTGCGATTCTTGAAATAGGGATGGAGATTATGGGGCATTCGGTTGTGGGAGCCAGCTTACGCCCCTTAAAGCTGACTCGTTTTAGTTTAACCCTTCCGCTGCTATTTGGTCATCTTCTCCCGCTTGAGCCTTTTCTTCAGATGATCTCCGTCTGATTGGTGATGTTGATCTTTCGCGTTTTAATCTGACCTCTCTGCATTCTCGAGATATGTGACCATGTTTGTCACATACCCAACATCTTATTCTACTGTTGAGTTTTAGGGGTCTTCTTTGAGGCCTAAAACTGTCCTCTTCTTCCATTTCTACACGGCGTACTTTGATTGTTGGTTTGACAATTGCTTGTGCTGTCTCACTTGTCAACGCGCAAGCTATTGTTTCAGCAAATGTAGCTTTAGGTGTCATCACAGCTGACTTCTGCGTCTCTGTATCTCTTATGCCGTCGATGAACGCATCTATCTTCATTCTTTCCATATAGTCTGGTGATGTATTTCCATGTGCCATATGTACCAGACGTTCGATCGCAGACGAAAACTCTTGCAAACTTTCTCCAATTCGCTGATAGCGACCCTTCAACTCAAGTCTGTATATCTCCCGCTTGTGGTCACTACCATATTTGCGATCTAAAGCTTTCATTGATCTCATTGTAGCTCCTTCGATCTTGTTCTGGAACTGCTTGTATTGTTTCTGCTGGTTCACTCTTCAGTGCCACTATTAAAGCTGCCACACGATGTATTTCGTTCCAACTGTTCTGATCAGCTACTGTTTCAAATTGGAATTTGAAAATTCCAAACGATGATGTACCATCGTAGGTGGGCGGTTTTAACTTCATGCTTTGTGTTTGTTGAGCCGTGTGAATTAATTAATTAATTCCATTAATTTCAACATCTTGAAGCCTTTTTTCAAAATTCACAACCATTGATTGTACTTTCTGGTTTTCATCGAGAACTTTTTGTTCAAAATGCTTTACTTCTTGTTGTACTTTCTCGATCTCTCCATGGAATATGTTTGACATTTGAAGAATCTTTTCTTCCATTATTTGCTTCATTTCTTCTCGATTTGTTGCCAATTGTTTATCGATGTTTGCAGACTGTTGATTGATGGTAATGGACTGCTGCTTTATTTCTTCTCGACTTGCAGCTAATTGTTGATCGATGTTTGCATCTATCTTTTTCATTTCATTACTCATGAGTTCCATATTTGTCTTAACATCAGATCTCATGTTGAAACTCATTTGCTCCATCATAGACATTAACTGTGCAAAGTCGTTGTTTGCTGGTATGACTTGCCTTGTTGCTTCACCATCTTCATCTTCAATATTTCCTGCATCTGGATTTACATCTGCTTCTTTTTGCCCAAAACGATATTTTTCTGGATCCAATCCAGCTGCTTCCGTAGCTTTTATTAATCGTTCTTTCAACTCATTCTTGGTTCCCGTTGTTGAGAGGTTCCTTTTCTCCAATTCGCTCTTTAGATCATGAACTTTTAATCCATTTAAATCCATCTTATTTCCCAATTTCACTTCTGACACCAGTTGTAACGTTTCTTAGCCGAGTTACAATTATTTAGTTCGATCACTAAATCAGGAAATTTAAAACACAATGGATTTTCCAAACGTTATAATTTTATTCGTTCAAGATTTTACAATAAAAATATTTCTCCTATTACTATTCCCCTTTTAGTTCTTCTTGTACTAACAATATTTCACCACTTATAATTCTTTTATACTTGTTCACAATATCACTTTTTACTTTCTACTTATAACACTGTTAATTTTACTTCGCCTTTATCACTGCTAAATTTTTATACTTTTTGTATCGCTAACAGTTTTATACTAATCCTATCCTCGAAGAACACCTCTTATTTATACTACATGTAATAGCCTCGATATTACTGCAATATTCTAGAACACACCTTTTTTTTCCTTCCTTTATCAACAATAAGACGATCTTCAAATATTGACACCTAGGTGTGAAATCTATTCTTTTGTTTTGTTTCTTGTTTTATTTACCAATTTTTATTTCGTTAACCAATCCTTATTCAAGAAAGCAAATACTTCCTATTTAATGTTTACTTTGGCTACGTTGATTTGGTTTTATTGATCTTTACATTTCTTTTAGAAGAATTTTCTCGAAGATAATTCTAATCTAACGAGAATTTTCTTGAAGATTTTCTATTGTTGTTGTGTTCATTCGTCTTCCATAATCGTCACAATATGTTGCGTTGGAAATATTCTTTGTGAGGTTGATCACTTATTATAAACATTTTTGAAATTGTTGAACTATTGAACTACTGTTGAACTATAAAATTGTTACAGTCAAGTAAATCGAGGGTAGGGATCTGTTCTTTTCGTTAGATCTGATATACAGTACCACTAGTGCAGAAAAATAGTAGCCATAATGTTTAACCATTACCTCCAAAACCGGTAATTGCATAGTTCTCATCTTGTGAGAATATTTTAGGAACGTCAGAGTTCTTTATAGAATTATTGCAATAATCTTTAAAATTAAAGAAATTCCTACGTGACCTAATCTAAAAGAAATAAGTTATTCATATAATCTTATGAGTAATGACTTATAACTCGCCCTCTATTATAACAGTTTATAAATTTACTCGTCTGAATACGTGATTTTAGTTTATATCGTACATGCGTAAATTTTTTCATATCTTTTCCTATATCTGTTTTATACATTTTATTTGTATAGAAAAGTGCGTCAGTTTTAGCGATGAGTAATCATCATATATACTTTGGCAAATTTTATCCGCAAAAAAAAAATTAAAACATTTAAAGATCTGGTCCAAGGTTAGCGGTTATATCATTTGTGCAAAAATTTAAATATATTGTAATAGCGGTTTAATTATCTATTTATATTTAAGAAAACTGGTATAGAGATTATGTTTAATTCAAATTTATTACTATTTGTGGTTTGCGGTAGTTGTGTTTGAAAAATTGTTGAACTCTTTTATAACAGGTAAGGTGTAAGTAAATCTCTGTTTTAGGTACCATTCAAAGTAATGTATGTGTAATCGGCAGTCAAATGTAATTGGTTGCAACCAATAACAATCTTCATCAAATATTCTCAAATATATACTTAGCACCACCATGTCTTTTATCATACTTATGTTGCGCAAATGTTAACCTTGAATTAATTTAAGGCCAATACTAAAACAAATTTAAACTTGACATAACTCAATTTCTATTAATATTTCCCAAAATTCAATTAATTTCTTCTCATTTGTATTGCCTTGGACTTCATATCATTTCCTTATGATTCAAATTAAAAAAAAAAATATTCATGAATTCAAAATAACATTTAGTATGTTGAAGTTGATGTTCTGCTTCTGCTGTTATTAATAAAATATCTCGACTTTTATGAGATATTAACTTATATTTTTAAAAAGTTTGTGTCAAATCACACATTTTTACATAAATCTTCGTCAACAACATTTTTCATATTAAATTCTTATTTTAATGTAAAACTTAACAGTTAAAATTTATTAACATAAAAAGAAAAGAAATAACTTTAATATCGATAAGATCGATATCCAACAACAATTTATCAAAACATCTTATATCAACTTAATTATTTATTTCATTTCTGTCGGAATTCAATTTCACTTTTAAATTTATTTAATGAGATTTTATGCTTTTCTTGTGCCTAATTGCAATCGCGATCATTCGATCAAAATACATATATGTAATTATCGTTAAAATTATTAATTTTGTAATCTGTAAAATTAGACAGTTGGTTGTGACAGTTCGTTTTTATTTCTAAAAAAGTTAGCAGGTTCAGTGATATTTGATGGGAAATCAAAACTATTTTCTCCGCACGATCGTGTCATATCATATCCAAAACCATATATCAACTCTGTCACGATATGTAATTTATACAAATAAATTTATTTGTTTTTATAAACTGATCAATCCAAAAATGACGAAGAAGAAAATTTTATTGAAATAAAAAGAAATAAAATTAGTTTCGTTTAGCTTCATCAAGAGTTCATCAAAGTCAAACCAATTTTAGATTAAAAATTTGTTTTTTAAACGCCTCCAACAAAGTGACAGATTTGATTTTGACTAATTTAAATTTTGACTCTATTTCCACAACGAACCAAATATCAACTATAACATAAACCGGAAAAAAATCGCTTAATCTATCATAAATCAAATAGGTTAAGGTTTTTTTTAACGCAAGAATATCATGTTTTACAAACTAACCTAATAATTATCCAATATTTGGAGGCTATATATTAAAGGATTAGTGTTGTAAGTCGTACAAAACAAATAGTTCGTGAATTTATTTTTTGCCAAATTTTACCTTGAATTTATTCGTGTTGAAATAATTGCTACTGATCATGTAACATTTTGTGTTATGAATTATGATCAATCAAATTATTTCCACCTAAAATATCTACTGTATCCAATCTGTTGTAATGTAATTTTCTAGAGAGGAAATTCGTTTTAGCAACGTTTAAGATATGCAGAGCAATCAATGCAGATCTTTGGCAGTCAATACGGTATGGACATGATCCCTCTCTTGTAGATCAATGGTTCACAATTTTTAAAAAATATGCTGGGACTTCTTCCTTTGATCGGTAAAACCTATATTCCACTAAATGTTCGGCTTGTTGTTTCCTTAGAGTTAGACTCTCAAACTTGTAATGAAGCGCTGCTTCATTGGTAATTCAATGAAGTGGCATACAGGCCGCGCACCTAATGAGATTTATAAAGCCCCAAACTAGCTTCAGTAAGTGGGGTCGAAAGAAGAATACCTGCTGCTTCAACACAAATACCAGTATAGTACGCGTGTCTCATGATAAAATAAGCGGATATATAAAAAGGCAAGGGAACTGAGTAGACTCTGGCGACATCCGTATATGAACAAACCGCGATCATCACGTCCAACGCCATATTTCTAACACACCCACACACACATACTCACACTCACACACATATACTCACACACACATACTCACTCATGTATGCACTCATCCATGCCCATACGCGCATTCACACTACGCGATACGGCCAAACTACCATATTTAATCCAATAGATTAACTTGTTATCATTTTTATAACTGTGGATATGCACATTAGGAGAGGTACCACCAGTATACAGAATGTTTTGATGACGGAAACAAATTCAGGAAAAGAATATCAGATGACGAAAGATCTAGTGCTCGACGGCTTGAATATAATGACTAATATTGATGGTTAACAACAGTTAGTGCATGAGAGTGGATCGTGTTTTAACTTTTTAGTAACCGATTGTAATGCTTTCCATGCAATAGTTCGAGCATCAGAACTTACTACCAGCTGTTCCACTGCTTCTACTAGTATAGGCTGATCATACTTGTATAACTCAGTCCATGAATTAAGCAAGGATGTTAATATACCTCCCTGTTTGGAAATTGTTTTTAGTACAATCACATCAGGTCCACACATATGTTTAACCAACGAGATGCAAATTCTCATATGCCGTTGTAACATTTCTATTAATTTTGTTCCAAACTAAAAAAAAAGTACTCAAAAAAAATTCTTCAAAAATAATATTGTAATCATTTGCACTTTGTAATGTAGTATACGAATTATCGAATTGGCCAAACATTATCCGTTGAGATGCAATAATTGGATTAAATATTGGTATTGTAACAATAGAATGAAGGCATTCTTTTTCATCCGCTATATCTTCTTTCACCAATCTATTCGTTTCTGCTAAGTCACGAATTTCGTTTTTCATTCCATCATCAAATTCGATAATGAACCCCAAAACAATTGCTTGGGTGAATATTAATAAGCCATCCTTTTTTAATTTTAATTGTTTATAAGTTTTTATCAATAAGTTTTGCAATATTTATGTAAAATTATGGTTTATATGGTTCCAATTGGATTCTGGCAGACACACGTGCATGCAACAAAGCTACTCTCTCATACGTACTCACATCCACACAACCATATATACACACTCATACATCTACATACATATCCATAATCATTCATACCCACACATAAAACAAAGTTAAAATATGACTCACCCCATAGCTAGTCCAGATCCCGCCTCAAAGAGCCCCTTTATTCATGCATCCTCATCCAGTATATGGTTTGTGTAACTCCGCCGGCAATACTTGTAGATATTCATGAAATAATCTATTATTCAGCCTTCCGGATGACGGAAATGTTGGGAAGTTCTTTCAACAAAATTTTGATGATCACGGAAGTGGTTGTTCTTCCGGAAACATCTTTAATTAATCAGCGTACAGGATGACATCAAATGCAAAATACAAATGGTTGATACGGAAATGTACTGCAGTATTCAGCACACAGGACACAATCGTGGCATGTGATAAATTGTTTAATGTAGACTGCCAACCAAAGCGAATTCACCATCCGAACGCAATCACTTGGTCACTTCATGTTGAAACGTTTGCTATCCCCGAAATATAACAACCCTAGTCATATACTTCTAAATTTTATTTATTTTACAGGTTTGTTTTTGTTGATCTCCTCTCTTTGAGACACTGGTTATCCCAGAATTATTATTTTTACTTCGCACAAATACAATTACGATTTTTATAAAGAATTATCACAGAATTTTCCATACATACGGTTATGATTTTTAATATTTTATTTAACAGATTTTTATTACCCAATTATACAATATTCACTCACATAGAATTATGATAAAACGTGGACATACGAACAATTATGATTTTTTTTCAATATTTTATTTAACAGTTTATTGCCTATTTTTACAATATCAGTTAACACAAATTTATGGTAAATATTGTAGATACGTACAAACAAGAGTTTTTGGTTTCTTTTTTTTTGATATTTTCTTTGTTTTTATTGATTTTTATCATCAAATTAATTAGTTTTTGTAATAAGTTGAAAGAAAACCACACCCAAAAACAAAACTCAATGTGTAAACGTCAAAAATCACAATCGACAGCAAACAGCTGTTAACCGTTTAGCACAGAATAGAATTAAGAGACAGAAGCCCTCTATCGGCTTCTATTTATAGTATATTAACGGCCGTTTGTAAACAATAACAAAACGATAAGTTTGTTTCTTGGGAACTTTTCGCTCATTAATATACCCGCTAAGAAGTTTGCACATCTCTTTCAAAACAAACTGAAAAAAATTAAGTAAGAGATAATAACGAATAGGAGGCAAGAAACTGTGTTTAAAAAAGAAGTAAAAACAACTTCGAAAATTTTTGACACTATAGTAAACGAGAAGTAACATATTGCTTGATTTATAAATCAGTGCATTTTTTTTCTTGTCTTTTTTGGAAATTAGAGCGATTCCAAATTAAGGAGATTGCACAACTGTTTTTATGACAAATTTAAACAGAAATTATTGTAAGAGACGATTACGAATTTAATATAAGAAATTGGGTTTAACAAAAAGGAAAAAAAATAACATCAAAAGTTCTGGTTATTATAAATTAGTGCGTGTGAGAAAGTAGGGCGACTCTAAATTATGGAGATGGGACAGCAGCTTCGTTACAAACTTATGGATCCATTGCATATTTTCTTCTTCACTTTGGCTTTAGTATTTTCACTGTATCTATCTTCGGTTTATGCTATTGTTTAGCTCTGGTACGCATTGTATTTAAGGGTTTTTCTCATTTACTCTATTGCTTTTCACCGCAACATTCGCGATGCTTCTGAAATATGACTACGCCACTACACCGGCCAGTGTCGTTGTTGGTGGCAAGCCGACCAGTTTACTTCCATCTAAATTCATATCCGTTATAGCGATTTATCGTTTAGATAGATAGATAGATAGAAAGGGTGGACAGGTTGCGCAAGGCGGAACTTGTCCTGGCACGCAGACTCTTCGGTCCACAGCACCGTGTCCGAGTTTGCCCTCATTACAACTATTCCACAAACCTTTCTGTCTGGTTAATGAAATCCAATACCGACAGTATTGGCGACAGTTTTACGATGCCGGCCTTTACAGTATCGGAGCCAAAAATCCTCTTCTTCAAGACAACATTCACAGAGAGTACTATCTATAAGTCCCATCGTAAAAAGATGTTTATTTAGATGTCCATGTCCTGTTAGGACACCGATCACAGAGCTGAGTGTTTTCCTCTTCAAGCTTAAAAGAAAATTAACATTTTTATCTGAAATGCTAAAACACATCTTACTCTGTCTGCCTCTTGATGACGCATTCCACAGAGCATTCATCTTAAGGTCCGCATCATTTTTTGATAATGACAAGGTAAACTTTTTAGATAACCGTAAGGCGGGTTCTGGCACAGAAAATTTCATGGCCACTCCTACCATTGCCAGCTCATAAGCTTTTATGTTGCCCGGAATGCCACTATGACCTGGGACCCAACGCAGCATGATGTTGTTGAGTTCCTTTATCCTGCAGAGGTTTTTTCTACACTCATTAAAGAGTTTAGAAGTAGTCTCCGGGTTGACAAGTGCTTTAATAGCTGTTTGGCTATCCGAACAAATGTAAATTTGTTTACCCTACAGACGCAAACGTGTTATTACGTGTGTGCATTCATTGATAGCATACACTTCCGCTTGGAGGACTGTACAAAACCGTCCAAGCGAAAATTTATTGCTACTTATTGCAACATTATTTACTTTCAAGTATAACCCAGCTCCTGCATTTCCATTCAACAGTGAGCCATCCGTATAGAAGACGTAGGTCCCGCTGGAAGACCAGTCGGACCAAATTTCCTCACATTCCTCTCTAGAAGAGATGATCAGTTCAACGGGCTTCTCAAAGTTATATACTTTGGTCATGAAGTCACTATGCATATCTATTTCAGTACAAACTGTTCGTAATCTGTCAATAATATGACTATGACTGCACGTTTTCCTTCTGTTTACCCACATTCCTGCCACATGTAGTCTGTAGACAGCCCTTTTAGCCATGTACTCCACATGTAGATGTAAAGGAGCCAGACCAAACATGGCCTCCAACGACAGTGTTGGTGTGGTGCGCGTTAAACCACTGATACCTACGCATGCCATTCTCTGGATTTTATTTAACTTAGCACGAATGTATTGTTTATCCGTCTTTGGCCACCAGACAACACATGCAAAAGCAAGTGTTGGTCTGATTATGGCTGTGTAGATCCATAAGGTGATTTTGGGACTAAGACCCCAATTACTTTCAAAGGATCGGCGGCATTGCCAAAAGGCAATGGCAGCCTTATCAATTTTTTTTGTTAAATGACAGCCTTATAAATTTTTTTTGTTAAGAAGACTATCAACTATCAAGCTCCACAGGAGAGGTGAAAGAACACCTCCCTGTGGACAACCTCGTTTGACAGAAACTGAAACAGTTGTATTACCCATTTCCACAAAGGCAATGTGGCAACTCAACATAGACACAATCCAGTCAGAGATCGTGTTTTTGATGCCGTGTTGTGATGCCACAGTTCGATTGATTTAAAAATGGTATTATTAAAAGCGCCTTCTATATCCAAAACAACACCCAACGCGAATTCTTCGGCTGTTTCAATTTTACTCACCAAATAATGCGCAGCTTTTTCTACCGATTTTCCAATTTGGTACGCATGCAGATTGGTACTTAATGGAAACTGTATTAAGACGATGTCTCTAATATAACGATCAATCAGTCTTTCCAGAGTTTTGAGGACAAAGAAGTTGAAACTTATTGCTCGGAATGACTTGGCTAGACTGTAGTTGGTTTTACCTGGGTTAGGTATGAAAACAACTCTAGCTTTTTGCCATGCTGCTGGGACATAGCCATATGCCATAGACATGCTTTATAAATACTGTGCAATGATTCAATGAGGCCATCCACATTATTCTGCAGCTTGCATGGATAGACTCCATCAGGATCCGGCCATTTGAATGGATTGAAGGAATCTACGGCCCATCTCAGAGATCTGATGTTCACCACATTCCCAGCAAAGATCCAGCTATCTTCATTTGGAGAAATCTGGGAAATGTGTACAAAGCAGATGTTGTGCCGTTTCTTCTACAGATTCCGTATACCGTCCAGTTGGCATAAGCAGTAGGCCTGGTTGGTATTTGGGTTTCTTTGAGAGTGCTCTATGTAGTCTTTCTATCACAGGATAGCTCTCAATTGACTCACAGAACTTCTTCCAAGCAATCTCTCTAGCACCCCGGATACTGTATTTATATTCCCTCCGACTAGTACGATAAGTGATCCAGGCCTCGGTACTATTTGTATGCTTGGCTATCTTTAAAAGCTTCCTGACTGTAAATCTCATCTTTTTCAGTTTTCTGTTCCACCAGGGTGAGTTTAATATATAATTGCACGCCCTGAGTGGACAAGATTCTTCAAAAGCCTTGACCATACACTCTTGAATCATATTCGCAACATTATCAACATTATCATTTGGCTACGAAGTGATCTGTACATATCACAATCAGTTGATTTTCTTTTACCAATGTGTCGACCATAAGTTCAAAATTAATGCACTTGTGGTCTGAGGTGAGGTGAGGATATCTTGTGATACTCTCCAATTTCGAACCCTTCTCGCCAAATCTAGACTAGTAAGGGTGATATCAATTACTTCCTCCCTAATTGCATTTGAGAAAGTAGAAGCATTCCCCTTATTTAGAATTTCTAGATCTATTCCATGAAGAAATTCAACGAGGTCTGTTCCCCGTCTGTTATTATCTGAACATCCCCAAATTCCATGATGTGCATTTGTATCGCAACCCAGGACCATGGGTAGGTTCTTGTTGCTGCAGAATTCCACCACTTTAACGAGTTCTTGGGATGGAATGGTACGGTAGATACAAGGAAACGACGACTACGTCGGTATCAACACCCTCGATCTTTACTGTAATTTTAACAGCAACGGCATCTTTACCACATTGGGGTACGAACGAGGGTATACTGCCGATGGCCGTTTACCCTCAACATCCGATTTACCCTCAACATCCACAACTATTTTACAACTCTCAGCTTCATATTTTGATTTTGCTACACTCCATTACTTCAATTCCCGTTTGGGCTATGTCTTTTGACATTACCGTTTGTGAGCTCTCCCCATTGGGTGCTGTGTCTCCTGTAACCTTGCTTTCTAAAGTGAATTTAACCCGTTGCATGCCGTAGTATGGTCTCAGATCAATTCCTTTGATATCCTGTGCCGATTTCTCGTCAACACCACAGATGAGTATACAAGCCATTGGTTTTTGTTTTTTTACTTGACCGTACACTTTCCATCTAGTCGTGTCCATGCCAGGATTATATCTTTCAAGTCTGGAAAGAATCTTTGCAGGCTCCTCTGGACCGCCAGGAAAATAAACCGTTGCTCTTACTGGTTTTGGAAGTTCGCGTTTCTTCTTTACCTGAAGATTGGCTTTCTCCCATACATAGAGCTTAGGGATAGTTTCCTTACGCCATGTGACTGCCCGTTCGTTCTCACACACTACTAGAGAAAAAGTTCTCTAATAGGAAAAAGATGAGAAGCGAGGGAACTCAGTTAAGCTAACAACCTCCTCGTCCAACCGTTAAGTCAAATCCGTAAGATTTATTGTTTACAATTAACGCTGACTTCAACAAATCGGTAACTGATAATGTTTTCTGTCACCGATATGGTTCATTTTTAACGTTCTTATTTTTAACGGAAAATGATAATTTATTGTAGGTAGTTTTGGTACGGTCTAATAATTTATTATCAATTATAAAACCACATGATGAGAAATAGTATATTTTAGAATATATATATAAAAAATATAAAGTGTTTGAACTTTAAATGAAAGTCAATGTCGCGATGTTTTTATAAAACTAATTTAATCATAGATACACTTTTGATCTTCATTAGAATAACAAAAAAATTTTTTATAGTACGAGTATCTGTTGATAAATTCTGATATGACTAAAATTTTATAACTAGTGTTGTCTCACACTTTTCAATACTTAAATTGATAGGCTATGTTAATATCAACCTACCTTAATACAATTCATGATTAAAAATTACCAATATCCTAATTTGATAATAATATAATTTATTTGTTTTTTTATATTTACAGTTAGGCCATATAAGAACATCGACGGGATCATTTTTTATAGAACCAATAGAAAAGTATACGAATGAGAATACAAATATTTTACATGCTGTTTATCGTGTTCCAACGATTGGACATAAAATTCATCATACGGATGATAATCTTAATGAAAAAGAAACGGAACCTTGTGCTATGGATACTGAAATAGGTAAGCTAAAAATTTAATGACTTGAGAGATTATAAATAACCAGCTGATGGTAGAGCATTGTCTTCATTCAGCTTAATGGACTGTATATATTGGCAGCTTCGTAGAAATAAAAGAGATTCACTCGATATCAATTTAAATTTAATTATTTTATTAATTAGCATAATTATTATTATTAATTTCAACAAGAGTTGTTCTCGATTTCACTTCATATATTATTCTAACCAAAATTATGAATTTTCATTACATCAAAGAAACAAATTTTATGTGTCATTATTATACCGGAAAATTATACCAATTGCGATTGATTTGCGATTGCTGTGATCCATTGATATAAATTTGTTATGAACGATGTGTAAAAATATAATTTATACAATACTAATAAAAAAATACAAATTAAGTTTTATAGTGAACATAAATTGTGTATCTCAAACATCGTGGCCGCCTTGAAAGTCGTCTGATTTCAATTTACTGGCAAACGACATAACCTTGTTATTGGTCTTCGAATTACCCCTTATTTTGTCTGGATTTCAGCGACACGTACGAGATTATCAGCTCCCGGAAATACTGCTATCACTCTCCCCATTCTCCATTGATTTACAAGCGAATGTTCATCCTTTATTAGTACCACATCGTCGACACACATATTCCTCATCTCTTTTGTCCATTTTCCTCGAGTTTGCAAAGATGTAATGTACTCTTGATGCCATCTTCTCCAAAAAAGTTGAGTCATTTTTTGAATAGCCTGCCAATGAGTTAATCTGTTATATGGCACCTCTGAGACATCTTCCTGTGGAATGGTTGTGGTAGGATGGCCAATTAAAAAGTGTGCGGGAGTTAATGGATCAATTTCATCTTCCCCCAAATTACATACTGGTCTCGAGTTTAGAAGCCCTTCAATACGTACTAATAAGGTGTGTAGCTCTTCTTGGGTAAGTATTTGGTTGCCAATCACCCTTTCCATATGTGTCTTTTCCGACTTGACTTCAGCCTCCCAAATACCTCCAAAGTGTGGTGCGTTTGGCCGTATGAAATGCCACACAATTTGATAACTGCTTAACATAGACTGAGAAATAAAATCAATACTAGTTTTATTGAACAAATTTAAATCTTGGAGCTTTTTGCTTGCCCCACGAAAGTTACTTCCATTATCGGAGTAGATATCCGTTGATACACCGCGTTGAGCAAAGCATCTGTGTAAAGCTCCCATGAATGAATCTGTTGTTAGATCACCAACGATCTCTAGATGTATAGCTTTAGTACTTAAGCACACTATGCAGCAAATATATGACTTCTGTGTACGTTGACCACGACCGCGTTTTAAATACGTATTAACAGGTCCAGCAAAATCGACACCAATTTTCAAAAAAGGACGTACTAATTGAATTCTCTCCTTCGGTAAATTACCCATCAGTTGATTCTCAGTTTGTGGACGTTGTTTCATACAGTTTACGCATCTTAGTATTGTTGTTTTAATAAGATCCTTAACCCGAATAATCCAGAATCTTCTTCGAAGCAGACTTATTAGTAATGATGCGCCGCAATGGAAATTTGCGATATGATACTTCAACACTATCTTCTTGGCTAATTCTGATTTCGCTGATAATATGACGGGATGGAGTGTATCGTATGGTGCTATGGCCTTCTCAATCCGACCTCCTACTCGTAATAGGCCATTACTATCTCGAAAAGGATTTAACGATTTGATAGCACTAGATTTCGGTACAATACCGGTTCGGTTAATGGCTTGAAGTTCATCGCAGAAATCCTGATGTTGAACATATTTGACTATCGTGGTTTCGGCTAATCGCCAATTTGGTCGACATAAGTTGGACTCAAATTGAGATTTACGACATTTTAAAGAAATAAATTTCTGTATGAACATCAGTATTCGTATGGTCTTGTCGTAGCTGGAATAATTATTTACTAATTGTTCGATTATGTTTGTATCCTTTCCGCAGTGCGTTACCATCACTTGTAAATTTTTTCTTCGATCTATATTGCTTCTCGGTTTGGTTCTTGTCAAAACTGGCCAATTTTCTGGTTCTAGCTTCAAAAATTCTGGACCGTGCCACCACAACGAATGATTTTGAAGTTCTTTTGGGCTTAAACCTCTTGTGGCGCAATCTGCTGGATTCAATTTGGATGAAATATGGTGCCACTTGGTTCTGGGAAGTACTTCCAAAATTTCACTAGTCCTATTGGCAACATATGTTTTCCATTTACGTGGTGCTTCGGCAAGCCAGTCGAGTACAATGGTGGAATCCGCCCATCCAAACAATTGAATTTCAGAACGATTCAGTAATGATTGTATGTGCTTAAGTAAACGAACTAGCAGGACTGCACCGTTTAACTCTAGGCGAGGTAATGATATATTTTTCAGAGGTGCAACCTTTGTTTTGGCAGCGATCAAACTAGTAACAATACTACCGTTATAGTATGTTCTGAGATATACAGTAGCAGCATAAGCTAACTCGCTTGAATCACAAAACCCATGCAATTGATACTCAACAGTAGTAACATACAACCATCTTGGTATTACTAATCCTTCTAGTTCCAGGATTTCCGCTCGAATTTTCCCCCATTGGGTTTTGAGTTTCTCTGTCAATTCATTATCCCATCCTCCGTCTACCAACCATAGTGTTTGGAAAAATGTTTTGATTTTAATGATAAAAGGCGCTGCCAATCCTAGTGGGTCGAAGATGCGACTCGCTTCCGATAATATAGATCGCTTCGTTGTTGGCACTATATCCTGGAGCGTGACATGGTAAGTAAATTGATCGGCCATTGGCTGCCATTGAAGTCCTAACACCTTAACTTCATCTGGATTGTCGTCGAAGATTTTGGAGGCAGATGTAGCTACATCAGCTTGGCTCATTATTTTCATAAACTCAGTGGAGTTGGAAACCCATTTTCTTAAATTAAATCCCCCTTCTGCCATCATGATTGCAATTTGATTTGCTAGAGTTGATGCTTCTGTTACGGAATTTGTACCGGTTAGTAGATCGTCCATATACATATCTTGGGATAATGTTTCCGACGCTATGGGAAATCGGACTGCATTAACTTCGGCAATATGCTTGATAACTCTGTTGGCTAAATAAGGGGCTGATGTCATTCCGTATGTTAAGGTTTTTAGGTCGTAATGTTTAATGTCTTGTTCGGGATGTCTGCGCCACACAATTCGTTGATAATGTCGATCCATGGGATGGATCCAAATCTGCCGGTACATTTTTTCAGCATCGGCGATAAATACAATTTTGTGCATTCGAAACCGTATTAGCAGATCATTTAATAAATTTTGTAATAGAGTACTGGTTAATAAATTATCGTTGAGCGAAAATCCAGAACTTGTTTTGGCTGAGGCATCAAAGACCACCCGAAGTTTGGTTGTCGTTGATGACTCTCTCACTACTCCATGGTGTGGTAGATATACAACATCACACTGATATTTTGATGGCTTTACTTCAATCATATGGTTCAAACGTTCGTATTCTTCCATAAATTCTATATATTGAATTTGCAATTCCTTGTTTCTCTTGAACCGTTTCTCCATACTATTGAGTCTTTGGACGGCGACATGGAATGATTCATTTAATGCTTTTCTCTCCTTCTTAAAGGGTAACCTTAACATATAATGGTCATCTGGTAACTTGGTAGTTGTTGTTTTGAACAGCTCTTCACAAACTTGATGTTCGGGTAATAAAGGGATAGGGTGAAAAATCTCTTCGGACTCCCAAAATTTGCGGAGACTGGCGTCTAAATTGTCCCTTCCCACAACAACGGTATGACACTGACCAAATTTCGGATCAGATGGAATAGTACCCGTCAGTACCCATCCGAACTGCGTATTTTGGGCATAAATTCGGTTGCTGGCATCTTTTAGCTGTTCTGACCTTAGAACTTCAAAAAATTTGTCGGCGCCTAGTAATAAATCTATTCTGCATGTCTTTGAGCTTATATCAGCTAAGGTAATATGGGATGATTTACACTGACAATCTAGCAATCTTATTGGTATCGAATTGACCGTAGTAATGGATGGTATTATATGCGTGGATACTTCCGTTTTATAATTCGATTGGATATGTGGCATTATAACTAAATCTACTATACCTTTGGTCATCACAAGGTTGCGGTCTGAGAGCCCTTGGATGCATACTCTTCCGTTTCTACGTTGCAATCCTAATCTTTGTACAAATGCTTCGGTTATTAACGAAGTTTGAGAACCGGAATCCAGTAATACACGGCAAGTTTGATAATTTCCATCACGGTCCTTAACTTTTACAGTAGCAGTAGATAGAATTGCTGAATTTAAATCCGTGCTACAATGACCACAGATTTTTTTCTCACTTAAATTCTCCGCTGTGATGGTATTTACTGTGCTTACATTGTTGGATGATGTTGGCTGATTATTCTCAACATCTCTGTTGTGGGCTCTACTGGTAGTGTCGTCTCCTGAATGTAAAAGCGAATTGTGTCTGCGTTTACATAAATGGCATCTGTTTTTGGATTTGCATTGGTACACGGAATGCATTGAACTCAAACAGTTCAAACATCGTTTCTCAGATTTGATTAACTCTAGTCGATGTTCCACCGTCGAACATTGGTAGATGTGATGGTAATCACCTTTACATACACTACATAACCTCACAGCCTGAACAAATGCCTTTGGAATCGGCTTACCTTGGGATTGTATGCTAATTCGTCTTGGGTAACTTACTACAGCATCCAATGCATCTGCTCGTTTCATTAGGAATTCTATTAATAATTGGCATGTTGGAAACTCAATGTTTGCAGTTTCGGTTGCCCATCTATCTCGACTCTCTTCATCCAGCTTCTGGATTAGTAAATAAATTAGCCAGGGATCTCTAGTTTCCGCATCGGGCCCTACTGCCTTTAAACCTCGTATAACTTCATCCGCTGTGTCCATAAGTCGTCTTATTTGTTGTGAATTTGGATTATTAATCGACGGTACTTCTATAAAACTCTTAATAAAGGAATGAACCGTATAACGTTTTCGGTCATATCGCGCCTTTAGTTTGTTCAACGCTTCTATATAATTTGCGCCCGAAATTGGTAAATGTTTTAATAAATTGGCTGCTTCGTTTCGTAACAACCCTTTCAAATACTGAAATTTCATCGCTGGATTTAAATTTGGATTTTCATGTATTGTAGACGAAAACAAATCATAAAATGATTGCCACTCGGTATATTGACCACAAAAAGGAGCGATATTGATCTTCGGAAGCTTCACTTCAAGGTTCGACCCACGTCCTTGTTCTCCTTGACTTTCATTTAAATCCAACGATACATTTCCGGAAACTAAACTTACTGATCGGATTAATTTATTCAACTCAGCAACTGCCGTATAATAATTTTCCTCAAATTCATCCTGCTGGCTTATGTCATCGATTTTCAATTCGGATATCGATTGCTCGACGGTATTAAAATCATTTAACAAAGTTTCGGTTCTTCGTAATCGTACCTTTAATTGCTCAACATCCAGTTGAGATGGCCCTCTATCACTCTTCGCACGACAATAATTATTAATTTTTGTTAATGATCCTTTCAAATTAGATCGCCTCTTCACCAATGCGTCTAGCTGAGACATGTTTCTGACCCGTTAATATTTTATAAGAACCGCTCGCTTTCGCTTGCACTTGTATTTTTATATTAATTGCAAGGTTTCTAATTTCAAAATTAAATAGACAATTTTCACTTACTATTATCAAAATATTCTCCGTTTTAATCCCTGGTAATGCTTCAGCGTCTTCTATTTCGCCTTCCAGAATAATAATTTGTTTTTGAGCAATGTGCTTTTTTTGACATCTGATGAATAAGGTTATATCTACAATTCGACACGAAGGACCATGTCTTCATTCAGCTTAATGGACTGTTTATATTGGCAGCTTCGTAGAAATAAAAGAGATTCACTCGATATCAATTTAAATTAAATTATTTTATTAATTAGCACAATTATTATTATTAATTTTAACAAGAGTTGTACTCGATTTCACTTCATATATTATTCTAACCAAAATTATGAATTTTCATTACATCAAAGAAACAAATTTTATGTGTCATTATTATACCGGAAAATTATACCAATTGCGATTGATTTGCGATTGCTGTGATCCATTGATATAAATTTGTTATGAACGATGTGTAAAAATATAATTTATACAATACTAATAAAAAAATACAAATTAAGTTTTATAGTGAACATAAATTGTGTATCTCGAACAATCGGTATACCAAAACCGATATGCCGGTATACCGAGAAATTTTTGAAAACCGATACCGAATCATCAATACATGTTTTATTCAGTATTACATATGATGCATTTTCAGTCTGTCAATAATAGTAACTCTTAACAGACAGTTGTAGTTTTCACTTTACTTTATTAGTCGGCGTGAACTTGAAATTGGCAAGTTTTCTCTTTTTAAAAAAAGAAATATTAGATCGATAAAAATGTTCGACATTGGCAAAATTTATCGTTAAGATAATGCAGATTTTATTTTGGGTTTTGACGCTGAGTTGGTTCCAGGAGTCAGTTCCAGTAGCTCTATGTCATAAAAATTCAGGAGTAGACCCTCTTTCAGCAGCAGATAATGTGTTACATTCCTTCAGCCATCGAGTTGTAGAATTTGTATCTGCCCTAGCCAACAAGACAAAGCTTGTTAAGATGATGATTTGTCGGAATGTGTATTGTCACACACCATGTTAAATCTCTCTCTCTCTCTAGAACGATTTTTTTTAGAATAAATGGAAAAGTTGGATAGATACTTTGTATAGTGCAGTGAATCTGTCCGGTTACGCATAGTTGTCTGTTTTGCTCCTGTTCTCAATCTTAGATGACAAACTTAGATGACAAACTTTCACACAACACAACATGGAGTGGATCCAGACCTCCCTAGAAATTTAATTGTTAAAATGTTAATCATAATTCCAATTTGCAAATTTTTTCTAGCTCAAAAAATTTCTTGTACATTCTCTGAAATTATTTTTTAAACATTTTTTAAATTTAACGTTACAATTGGACGGTTCCGGAACCAGTGGAACATTTGTTAAATTAACTGCAATCCATTTGGCTTTTTTGCTTTGGGTGGGGTTTTCATAGGCAAAATAGAACAATTGTTCTATATTTGATTATTTTTTCTACAAAAAACATTTATGAAATCGATACAAACCGTTAGATATAGATCACCTGTCCGATTGATAGGAATTTATGAGAAACGCAATCACAATTGTTTTGACTTACAAATTTTTTTCAACTCAAATAGCTAATGTAAATGGATACAAATTGTCTCAGGGATGGCGAAACTTTTTTAGTACGCGTGCCAAAAAAAATCAATCTAGCTTTATAAAATTGCTGACGTGCCAAGGTATTGGTAATAGTAAAAAGTATTGTACAATTATTACAAATAAAATAACAACAAACGTTTGCAGAATTTTATTAACAAACATTAAAATCTACAATTAAATTTTTAAAGATGAAATTGAAATATAAAAATTAAAACTATGAAGGGGCTTAAATCTCACAGCTCTGAGATATCAAGACTTCGGTCTGGGTTAAAGATTTAGATATAGTTTTCGGCAAAAAACTTTTATGAGGACATGGTTTTTAGTAAAATTATAACAGATCATAAATTAACATAATTTAGTGAAAAGATGATACACTCAGCAAACTACTCAAAAACTCAAAATATTACAAAATCACAAATTCATATTTCTTTCAAAATTCCAAAAATATTGTAAAAAACTTTTTTCAAAATTCCAAATATTATAATAAAATCAAAAATTAAAAAATTTTTCAAAATTCTAAAAATATTCCAAAAATTCTTACAAAATCAAAAATTGAAACTTTTTTCAAAATTCCAAAAACATTTCAAAAACTATAACAAATTCAAAAATTTCCATGTCCAATTTCATTTTCAATTACATTTACGTCATAAAAACAGCTTCATTTGTTTTTTCTAAAAAATTGGCTAAAAAAATAAATGAAATCATTTTTTGATACACTTGACATTATTTTTTTGACAAACTTATAATGCCATAATTCTCTATAATAATAATAAAATTTTATGTCATACAAATTATTAATTTTATTTTTTTCCAAAAAATTTGGCAAAAAAGTAAATAAAAATCTTTCTTTTGACACACTTGACAACATTGTTTTTTTTGACAAACTTATAATGCAATAATCTAGTTTTTGATCTCACATACCAATCCCATACTTTGTTCCTACTCATTATCACTTAAAATGAACGTTTTTTAAGCAAAATATATGCATATTTCCTTGTTTTGACACACTTGACGATTTTTTTGACACACTTCCGGTACAGTTATCGAACACATCGTGCTTTCGGCTCTTACTATTGAGTGTACCTATTTTTAGAATTCAAAATTTTTCAAATCCCTTCAGCTGCTCTCTAAATTTCGTCGGTTGTGACGGCCGGCAGACAGACATACATTTTTGTTTTGCTTTTTAGAATCAGTAGGTCCTAAAACGTCGAGAAATGCCAAAAAAAGTGGGGGTAAGAATTTCACTTTTAGCTCATAAATGTAATACTTAGCTCTTTCAGACCGAAGTAATATTAAGTTTAAATTAAATAATGCGATTTTTGGTGCTGCATCTTGGACAAATATTTAATACAGAGTTTGTAGTTCGTCACTTTTAACAGAATGCATGCCTAGGTTTATCAGTCTTTCTATTTCTCAAATTGTCCTTTATAAAATTGATTACGCCATGGTGCCGAAATATTGCAATTTAAAGTTGAATAAATAATTAATAAAATACCCAATTGCTGAAAAAGTTCGTTAAATAATACAAAATTGTTTTGAGATCGGTTGGTTAAATAGTAGATTTTTATACAAGTGGTGAAAACGTCTCTTTTTGCGTTACTGAACGGTTTGGAATAAGTTCAGGAACGGAAAAACGTTTTCACCACGCGTAGAAAACGCTATTTTTTCTACGCTTGTAAATATAAATGATAATATTTACAAATTCATCTACTTACAAAACAATATATCTAAATTTGACAGTGTAATAAATAAACAAGATTGTATTTATATATATCATTTTTACCAGTGTAAAATAATGTTATTATTGTGTTCGCCTACAGATGGAATAATAACAGGCGAACACAATAATAACATTATTTTACACTGGTAAAAATGCTATATATAAATACAATATTGTTTATTTTTTACACTGTCAAATTTAGCTATGTCGTTTTGTAAGTTTTTAGTAGATGAATTTGACAATATGAATAATGAAGAAAATAGCTGATATGTTTTCTCTAACAACTTTTACATATATTACAGATATTTTTTTAACCGACTGGAAGTCATCGTTTAAAGTACAAATTTAAAAAATTGTAGGTAAAGTTTCGATTAAAAAGAAATATAAATAAATTTTTTAATAAAATTTATTTATTTATTTAATAAATTTTTTTATTTTTTGTTTTGGCGGAAAGAACTCAGAGAATATATTTTATATCTGACAATTATCGGAGGAAAAAATTATACGATATATCTGATACAAATTTTATTTTATCGCTCCGATTTCTCCGATATAGAAAAAACACGCATTATTAGTTTAATTAATTACTTACACACAAATGATATAATGATTAGTTTCGATTCGATTCGATCAAAATATTCAAAATATTCAATCCCTTCAAAATACTGCGATATTGACAGAAATAAACACAGCAACGGAAACAACAACAGAAACAGTAAATCAAATTCAATCTCAAATTTTCAATCATATATTCAATCCTTAAAATAACCACCACCTGTAGGCGACCACCGAAACTTATTTACTTTCAGTCCTAGTGACTGAAAACATTTCCAGTCACTACTTAGAAAAAGTTTCCATTTCACATAGGTTTTACTGTATGAGCAATTTCACACAAGTTCAGCAAATTTTTGGGGAAATTTTGACTTGACCCATTTTAATTTTGATTATTTTTTGTTTTTGATAGTCTTTCATAAATAAAAACTACAAGTTCTCTTAGAAATTTTTTTATCGACCAGGGGTCTTCACAGGGTGCCCTCAATTTTTTGTTATTTTGTGATGTGAGTGCATTTTGACGAGCGATTGTAGAAAAACTACTCAATCGATTTTCATAAATGATATGTCGTTGAATAGGTTTAGAACAAAGTTTTAAAAAATGTACACTGTTAATTTTTTAAAATAATTTTTAACGGTGTATTAAAGAAAAAAACAGTGTAATTGAAGAAAGGCCATCTTTTATTCAATTACTGTAGAAAAGCCATCTTTTCTTCAATTACAATATCTTAGTTTATAACGCCATTTTTATAATTTTCCTTCCGAACAAAAAAAACTGATTCCCGTCAGTCATATGCACAACGAATTTTATCTTTAAAACAAAAAATAATGCTAGTGCTAAACTTTCACAAGTTGTTAGATATAAAATAAGCTTCAATTTAGTTTTAAAAAAAAAAGTAGCGCCATTTTTTCTTCAATTACACCGTTTTTTTCTTATGTTACACCGTTAAAAATTATTTCAAAAAATTAACAGTGTACATTTTTATAAACTTTTTTCTAAACCTATTCAACGGCATATCATATATGAAAATCGATTGAGTAGTTTTTCTACAATCGCTCGTCAAAATGCACTCACATCACAAAACAACAAAAAAATACTGCATCATCTGCATTTTAAATAATTTTTTAATTAATCCCCAAACCTAACTACTTACCTTCATTTACAACGTTGAAATAAAACACACCACATACACAAAAAAATAATATAGCTTCCTATTTCTTTATGATTTTATAAGAATGCCCATTATATTATTCCTGTATCGATTAACTAACGACTTACGACTAAAGGTTGAGATATAGACACAGTTGTACGCGAACTTATAATTGCTGAATAAGTGACTACTTGTTTCTTTATTTTCAGGCCGTGTTCAAGGGCCCAAATTCTCTCAAAACATATTATTGTCACTTTCGTATTAAGCGTATTATAGAAATACTGTCTCCATGTTTTTTTTCTCTGAGGGCATAATTCATTCGCGTGCATATGCGAACGTAAACGCTGCACAAGCAAATTTTCACGTGGCAGCAAATTTTTCATGCGTGCCATAAGTTCGCCAACACTGGACTCTAGATACAATTCTATTCTGTTGATTTGCAATCATCTGAGTATTGATGTGAAACACGATTGGTTGGATATCAAACACGGATTGTTCTATGTAATGTTAAGCAAATATTCGAAGTCATCTGACCATCTTATATATTAATACGCTAAAAAAAACTTTGTACAGCCTAAGGCTTTTTTATTCGAATTTTGATTCATTTCAAATTTTCATTGCTAACTGATATTAGTGTAACTTAGATTTTAAAGATTTTTGGGATTTTTCGGATCATAAATTAAAAAGTTATAGACGAATTAAAATGTATTTTTACGAAATAAAATTTAGTGTAAAAATCCCCTAAATTTTATTTCGTTTATTTTCGTTTTCAATTGATTGACAAATTGATTGAAGGTCTGTAGCCTGCTTTAAGAGAATATAAAAAACGATTAAAAAAAATACGAAACAACAAGCGAAACGAAATAAGAAAATTTAGTTTATGAAATGCTTCCGGAGGGAATAAACGTATTATTTTGTTTTGGTTTTAAATATTATTATTAGGGATAAACGTATTATTTTTCTTTGTTTTTAAATATTATTATTTTTCTTTGATTTAATTATTATTTTTTTTTGTTTTTAAATATTTTCTATTGATTAGAAATTAAAGAAACAATTCATAAAATTGATTTGATCTTTCTGTGCAAAACAAGTATTTTTATATTACTTTGTTGTTGTTGTTGTGTTGTTTTATATGTTTTAGGAAGAAAGAGATACAATTTTTGAGGAAAATCAATAAAATTATTATATAAAAGTATAAGTTTTTTGTTGTGTCGGGAAATTTCAAATAAGATGAAAAATTGTTGTCGTTGTTTTGTTTTTGTTAAATAAAATGATATATTTGTTGTTGTTGCGTAAGGTTTGAGTTTTAAGAAAATATAAGATTTATAAATACTAGGAGGGCCCGGCGTGCTTCGCTACGCTTATAAATAAAGTTTTTGCGTAGACATTTTGTTGACGTAGAAGCAATGATTTCAAAAAGTGGTAATGAGAAATCCTAGCATATAATTTTTAATTTTTCTTTTTAAATATATGAATGAAAAATAATCAGAACTCTAGCTGATCAGTTCGGATATATGAAAAACTAGCGATCAAATGAGTTTTTAAGTAAGTTTATTTGATCTCTAACTTCTCTAACGCTTATAAATGCGAAGCGAAGCACGCCGGGCCCTCCTAGTTTATAAAATTTATTGAACACCGTTTGATGTAATTGTTCGAGTTTGCCGATTTTCTTTGCTTCTACAGGGAATCCCGGATAGTTCTAGACTTTTGACTTATAGCTATCTATTCTATAGCCATGTTGCAAGCCGTGAGCTGTTGACACTTAAAATTAAATTCAATCCGTCAATTTAACTTTGCCTGAGCTTCGTGAAGTATACGTCCCATAATCACTTTTCATTTGTCTATTTTCTAAACCTCAGAAAGAAAATTTTCCAATTGACCATTGCTCTATAAGTTGGCATGCAAAAAATTTCCGGTTTTGGATATTTTAAACAGAAAATATCTCTAGCACATTCTCCAAACATGCCAAATGATTTATCAACGCCTAACTTCAATGCTGATCTTATAAATTATGTAATTTCATATCAAATAAATCAAAACGTCTTGGTTTCTTATTTATATTTCCTTTGAATGTAACATTGCCGATGGCAAAACGAATAAACAAATGTGAAAAAAGAAATATAATTGAATGGAACGAAATCAGTCGCAAGTGTGTGAAACGTGATTAGTTTAAAGTAATTATGTTATTGCGTTGGCTAATTTATAATATTTAAATGATAATGTGAAATAAAATTACATAGGAGGAGGTCAGTCAGTTTAAAATGTAATTGTTTTTTCCATGATGTACAAATGAACCTTCCAGCCCCAACAACCATAAACATTAAATATTTTGTTACTGTTGATTAAACTTTTATATCAAGCAATAGAAGAATTCTTTGGATTTCTAATGTCCAACTTAATCTAACACAATAGGAAACTATTTATTATAATTAAAGCGATTACATTTAAAACAAAACAAAAAAGGTGTAATCCCAAATTTATATCTAAGATCAAAATCTCCTAATTATGATTAAGTTATTTATTAAAAAATTAAATTTTCTATATCTCAATCGAAAAACCAAATTTTGATCATAAATCATAATTTACTAATTACGATTATTGTTGATTATGTCAAAGATAAAATATGTTTGTCCATAAAAGTTTTAATATATATTGTTAGTGTTATTCTAATATTAACTAATTTAAAATCAATATGAATTTATTAAATTATGTAAATTAATTTATAAACCATCATTTCAAATCTGTTCGTTGGAAAATAATTTAAAGTGCAAAAAGAAATTTTCGGATTTTGGATTAACGACTTTGTTTGCAGTTCTTTCGAAATATGGTTTAAACTTGATCAACTGCGATGTTTCAATGTTTTATTTTAATGGGGATTCGATCTATGGATAGTAAACTATAACATAACAGGTGGTTTGCGTCATGACTTAATTAATGTTTTGTAGAGATTAATTATTTAAATGTAAATATTTTTATCCTAACAGTGCCCAAACAGAAGTAACAGTACTTTTCTTGTCGTACGATTTATTTAGAGTTTGTAATGGCGTTTTTCTGCTGTTGCTATGGCTTTGTCTCTGGCTATAGGAGCGATATTTATAACTATGTATTATGACTATGTTCATATCCAAAGAGAGCCTGAAAAAAATCGTTAAAAAAATGTTGTCAAATTTTTTCTCTAATCAATTGTGACGGGCTGAAGAACGTAAAACCACAATACGTTGATTGATGACAAATATCGTGCTAGGGCATAGAATGAGGCGCACCAATAATTTGTCTTCGATCGTCTTGTAAGGCGTAGTAATAAATTGTTGCATGAATTATACCTTTGAACGCCATATTGTGCTATTCAGAAAAAATAACCGCAATCAGTGACTCTTCTTGATCGGTCCAAACCCACTAACATTTAGTCTACCAATGTTGAGTCTCGTCTAGCAGTTAATACTTAACAAAGAAAACAGCTTAATTGACTTGATTGTACCATTGATTGCATTACTCATGTCAAGCTTTAATCAGTGATGTATATTTTTGCGATGAGTTTTCACTATAAAATCTTTAACCCACTTGCGATTTTCACGAGTAATATATATATATATATGCATATAGACACAGTTGACAATTTTACTGTGCATTAAAACTGATAATTGTGTCCACCTATGAAGACATCAGGGTTTGGTTTTTCTAAAATGGTGATAAAAAATTACTCGATTAGCTTAACACATTTAATTAAAAATTTAGGACGATTATCACTGTCACAAAAAAAAACTTTCACTGTGTCGCAGATAAAACCAATTTTCAAAAAAAACAACACAATATTGAACTGTTTTATAACTTTTATTATTAGTTTTAAAATATGGATTCATTTGTTTCAACGATGAATACAGAAAAAACAAGAGAAAAAATCTCAAAAAATTCTTACTTATATAAAGATATCTGGATGGTCACAATTTGATTTAAATAAAAAGACGCTGTTTTCGGCTCTACAAAATGTCGATGATTCTTTATTGACAGCCATATTATATATTCTATTTTTTTTACATCATTTTTGAAAAACCGCGACGTCTCTCGGAGAAATCTAATTATACAAAATAAATTATGGCAAAGTGCCATCTATCAAAAATAAAAGAAATTAAACATAAATAACAACGGATTCCAATTTTCATATTTCAATTAGTTTACATTCGGCCAATCCTGACCGATAGATTGTCCTCAATCTTCATCTTCTCCCAAATCATCAGAATCTACATCACTATCTTCAGGACGCTGAACTAACTTCATTCTATCGGACGCGAACACGCCCATAAATCGACGTCTACCATCACTAACATTCACATCTTCGATACGGTATCGATCCCCATGTAGAACATCTGTGACTTGAAATGGACCTCTAAACCTCCTTTGAAGCTTTTTACTCTCACCCGTTGATATCGGTTCCCGGTATACCACTACCATATCACCAACTTTATAATTTTCAGGCCTAGCATGTCGTTGATCAAACCTCAATTTCTGCATAGCTTGGTTCTTTTTAATTCGATCCGACGCTTCTTGTCGAATTTGTTTCAAATGTGGAAGTTCAGCCTCCTCGGCGTCTAACAATTCTAACGTTAGTTTATCTCCATTTAGTGGTCTCGGTGCAAATCCATATAAAAGTTCTTGAGGGGAAACTTTGGTAACATCATTCGGTAAACTGTTGATAGACCATTGAATTTGACGTAATACTGATTCCCATTTCTCTTCACCTTCGCTGTCTACTGTTGTTCGAATTGCATGTAGAATTATGCGGTTGTATCGCTCTACTTGCCCATTGGCCCGCGGTGTCGCTGTTGCGTTTAGTATATGTTGAATATTGTTATGCGTACAGATATCTTCAAAGTTTTTGGAAGTGAACGCTGTTCCTCTGTCGGTGATCACTCTTGTTGGCACCCCAAAGTGAACAGATGCTTCAACTAATACGGGCAACACAAAACGCGTTGAAGTACTTTTTGTTGCTCGTAGAATAACATATTTAGTGAACGCATCTATAATGACAAGAATATAGCAGTTCTTTCGATGACTTTTTACAAACGGTGCTAGATGGTCCAAATGCCAGGTGTGAAAACGTATGGTTATTTTCTCGATTGGATGTAAAGAAACCGCCTTGGCACCACCTTTTTCCTTGTGGTATAAACATTCAACACACGTAGCAAGGTACTTTTTCACAAACTGCCTCATGCGTGGAAACCAATAAATTTTCTTAACAGCTGCTAGAGTTTTTTCCAACCCAAAGTGTCCCAATTTATCATGACACGTAAAAACTACGCGTCCTCGAATTCCTTTTGGTACCACGAATAAGGAACCGTTTTCTAATCGACGATATAATCGACCATTTTTAATCTCGTAATTGATTTTAGTTTGTTTATTTGTTGGATCAAGTAATTGTTTTTTAATTTCCAGTATACCAGGATCATCCTCTTGTAATGCTACAATCCAATCTTCGTTTATTATATTCACATTAAGCACGTCCAACATAGCCGGTTGAATTTCCGATGGCTCCTCTACAGGTGAACGGCTTAAAGCATCGACATGACACATTTGTGTTCCGCTTCTATGTTTTACCTCGAAGTCATACTCTAGAAGGCGAAGCCACCACCGCCCGATTCTGGATATTAGATCTCTTTTTGTAGCCGATGTCTTTAGAGCGTTACAGTCAGTTACTACGACGAACTTTTTACCAAGAACATACGGTCTAAATCTATCAATCGTCTCTACCACGGCTAAAGCCTCAAGTTCAAAGCTGTGATACTTTTTCTCCAATTCCGAAGTTTTTCGGCTATAATATGCCACGGGATGCCAGTTACCATCATCTTCGAGTTGTAATAGAACACCACCGAATCCAATAATACTCGCGTCCGTATGAATTTGGTGATTTTTGGAATTATCGTATAGCACTAATACTCCTCTCTCACATAACTTTGCCTTTATCAATTCAAACGCTTCTTGCTGCTCATAATTCCATTCAAATAATATATTTTTGCGTGTAAGTCTGGTTAATGGCTCAGCTAATATTGAAAAACAGTGCCAACTTACGAAAATAACTTGACAGACCGACAAACTGTCTAACTTCGTGAATATTCGTTGGCGTCGGAAATTTTGATACAGCAATAATTTTTTCTCGTCCGGGCTTTATTCCATCGGCGCTGATTTCATGCCCCAAAAAATCTACATTTTTATTCAGTATCTTACATTTTTCGATTTTCAATTTAAGACCAAACTCTCTTAATTTTAATAAAAATTTTTCTAATAAATGTAATCCTTCTTCGATTGATGAACTCGGGATGATTATGTCGTCTAAATAAACGACTATTTTACTATCCATTTCTCGCGCAATCACGTTCATCATACGCTGACAAACAGCAGGCGCATTTGCTAACCCAAATGGCATTCGATTAAATTCGAATTGACCATCCGGGGTAACAAATGATGTTAGCATTTTCGATGATTCTGAAACACGAATTTGATAATATCCTGATGCGAGGTCTAGCACTGTAAAGTAATCATTGCCACCTAATCTTTGCAAGGAATCCTCAATATGAGGCATCGGGTACCTATCCTTAACTGTCTGATTATTGAGCTTCCGATAATCAACGCAGATGCGGTCTTCGCCATTTTTCTTTTTGACCACTACTATCGGACTCGAGTATGACGATGATGAATGGCGGATAATACCCAACTCAAGCATTTCCTCAATTTGTTTTCGAACATTTTCTCGTTGGACATGAGATAAACGATAAGGATGATAAAATACTGGTTCGTCGCTTTTTAAATTTATTTTAATTTCGGCCCTATCTGTTTCCCCAATTTCTCGCATGCTTATAGCAAAACAATCTCTGTGTTCCTGAACTAAACCTAAAATTCGGTGCTTAACGTCGTTTGATAAATCAGGATTTATGCATTTGTTTAACACAACTTCGTCGATATTACTGTAAACTAAATGTTCTTTCGCTGGGTCACTGGCTACGATGTCTACGAAATTCAATCCTAGGTGATCGGTACCTAAACTTACGCCGCCCTTACTATCCATCTCCAAATTCAATACTTTTAAACAAAAATCATTCTCATCTGTTGAATCAGCGAAATAACTACTACTATTAGGAGCTAGATCTGGATTCTTATCAACTAAATTACTCGAAGACTCTAAAGTATTATTTACAACTAAATTTAAATTAGCCCTATTTATATCCAATTTATTCGGAACCATCGGTGAACCGTCATTGTTTACAGGGGAAGTGATATTTACTTCGATTAATTCGTCTAAATTATTTACAATATTTTGATTAGTATCTGAGATCAACACAACTGGTCTATCTACAAGATCATCGCGTTTTACTAACAATTTTTTGTAAGATTTCACAACGAAAATGTGCGGTTGATCTAGAGCACTTCTGCCGATCATTAAATTTTTACTCTGTACTGTATCTGGTACAATTAATATTTCAACATTGATGTCAATATCATCAATTGTAACACTAGACTCTACTATCCCGATTGTCGTGGTTTGACCATTTCCAAATCCACGCAAAATTTGTTTATGAGTTCGCCATTTTAAATTTATTTCTCTTGCGGCAGATTCTTTCATGGTAACGTAATCACTGCCCAAATCTAAAAAGCTAATCATATCGATTCCATTTACTTTTACTAGTTTATGGTATTCGTCAATTAATTTGTCATTTTCAATTCGTTTAACCTGTTTTGCGTTCTGCTCTTTTTTTTTTTCTTACAATCAACTTCATAATGCCTCGCATCTCCGCAGAATGAACAAACCAGTTTTCGACAGTTACGCGCTATATGATTTGGAGAATCACATTTAAAACAACGTGTTGAATTTATTTTGTTGTTTTCTATACTGAACTTACTATTTAAAGGCACCGAGGATTTATAATTCGAGTTTCGATTCATGAATTCTTTTCTCACCGAAGAATTTTGTGTATGTTTAAAAATCTCTTCATATTTTTTAATTCTGTTTACTAAATCTAAAACACTATCGATTCGTTGAAGGGAAAGAGTACGAGTTATTTCGGTATCACCTAAATTTGACAGAATATATTTAATGATCACTTGATCGTCGAAATTGCCTTCACTTGCAATACGTTTCATATCATAAATAAATTCTGTAAAAGTTTCGTTGCTCTTTTTATATCGGTTCGCAAGATTAAAATGAACATCACATGCATCACGAGTTGCCCCAAATTCCTTTAAAAGGCCGTCACGAAGGTCACACCAACTATGAATGTTTAGTACGACTGAGTTATACCACGTCAAAGCAATACCTTTCAGTTTTACCACCGCAGCAAAGAGTATTATCAAATCGTTTAAATTATAAATGCGTTGAGTAGTTTCAATTTGATTTACCCACTGTTTTATCGGCATACAATTTTTAACACTCGGATCAAAATCTGATAACATTTGCGAAATGTCACGCGGAGTAAAATTAATAAAGTTTGTCCTACCTGGAAAATCATTTCGGTAATATTGTGGTTGTAGATTGTTAAAATTGACTGGATAATCGTTGATATTTTGACATGTTGTATTTGGAATAGCACTATACGAATAATTACAATGTACATTTGGATCTACAGTTGGATTTTGATTATATCCAGTGAAATTTTTCTTTTGACATCCAGTAACATTTTGTTGGTTATAATTATTGAAATTTGAAGGATAATTTGGCATTCCGAAATTTGGTTGATTTGTTATGGTATATTGATTCTGGTTATTTAAAACACTATTACAAGGTTGTGGAATGAAATTATTTCGTGGTTGATGTAAATTTGTATTTGTACACGTTGGCGATGATGGATTATCTTCTATGTCGATCACTTGATGTAGATTTCTCTGTTGCATCGTTAAAACATAAGTTGCGTCGTCATTATTCCTGTCGCTGCCTTGTGGAGATAAATTTGACATGATAATTAATTTTATTCAAACTTTCGTCGATGAAAAATAAAATCTATTTATGTAATTCGGTGAATGGATTTTGTTATCCCACTTCTGATTTATAAAGATATCTGGATGGTCACAATTTGATTTCAATAAAAAGACGCTGTTTTCGGCTCTACAAAATGTCGATGATTCTTTATTGGCAGCCATATTATATATTCTATTTTTTTTTACATCATTTTTGAAAAACCGCGACGTCTCTCGGAGAAATCTAATTATACAAAATAAATTATGGCAAAGTGTCATCTATCAAAAATAAAAGAAATTAAACATAAATAACAACGGATTCCAATTTTCATATTTCAATTAGTTTACACTTATATAATAGAAATAAATGCTTTCAGTGCTGTCAACTGACATAACTAAAAAGGAGTTCCACTTCTAAATGAAATATGACATAAGTTCCACAATATACAAAAAACTGGGCGATTAAACTGAATGTGTCTAGGACTGTTTTTGTTTGCCGAATTTGATCCCGAATCCAGTAAATTTTAAGGTTTTGTGAGGAAATTCTTTTTAATTAATGTTGACTTGTTGATAATGTTTAGTTTTTTCTATTTAAGCATATTGGTGCGAACAGAGACTAAGCTATTTGAATGAACCCCACAAACAATTCTAATATAGTCAGAGTTGACAATGACTTGTCCACAACTGAATGTTTTATCTACCATCATGTATGTCGAGTTTATAAACGACTTTTTTATTTTACTACTATCTTCTGCAGTTCCTTCTCGAAAGATAAATTATTTATCCATTTAAATTTCACATACCTTTAATTGTAATTACACGTTTTAAGCTTTAAAATCCAATAAAAGCCATTTAACTCATCGTTTCAAATTTTATAAAATAAATTAACTTAACTTTTATGATAAATAAATAAATAATTAAAATAATGTTAAAGGTGGAAATTGTTAAAATTAATTTTGTTTTTTGTCACGTAATTTTAAAATTTATAAATTTAATGCTTAAAACTTTATGAACTTATTGCTTTTCAAATACAGTTGTCCAACTATTATTGTATACATAAATTCATAATTATTGAACTTTAACATTAAATTAAAAAAATTAATAATAAATTTAATGATTTGGATTTCTGAATTGGAAAATTAATATTATAATTTTCCATAGTTTACAATTTTATGTGATTTATATAATATGTATATGTATATTTTCAAACAGTAAATCAGTTTGACATGGACAATGAGAAATTACTATTATTTGCGTGGCATAACTGTTTGATGTCAAAAGTCTACGGTTGTATAAGAATAATCGATTATCTTGAGCGAATAGAAAATTATGATTTAAAGAAAATTGTAAACTAATTTTCACTTTATTGATTTATGGTTTGTTTGTTGGTTATAGTTTTTTATATCATAAATTTAGATTTGAGTTTATTTGTGATGCAAAAACACACACTTCCCGTGCTTCAGAAAAGAAAATATCGGTTAAACAGAAATATAAACAAATACATGACAGAGTTGACAAATTCCAAATAACAGATACCAGATAATAGATATCAGATACCAGGTACTCGATGCGTGGTATCAGATACCAGATACTAGAATTTAGATACCAGATCCTAAATATCAAATATCTAATCCCATATACCAGACAGCAGACTCGTGATATCTGATATCAGGTACCAAATGTCAGACATTAGAAGAATAATGCACCAAAAGCTAGAAACCTGAATCCATGTACTATAAGCACGATACTGAAGACATGGCTAAGAAGGTTCATGGTTAAGGGTGCGGCAAGACGTCCAAGGTCGGTATATTTTGAAAATCACAATCCCAATTACTTCTTTGTGTTCTAGATGAAATGACAATAAATTATAGGTAATTATAGATTTTTTAAAACTTGTGATATATTTATCTTCGCAGACAGACTTGCCATATCTACAGACTATATCTAGTGCCATAAGTTGACATAGGTTAAAAATGCAAAAAACTGCTCAAATTTCTATTATTTATCTTTTTCGATGAGATAGAAGGTACTAGACAACCAAACTTTTCTTCCCGAAAAAAATTCAATATAAGTAACACGCCCATGAACCTGTGTATACAATAGGCATGACTAGAAATGCATGAACAATTTTCAAACCGACTTTTTCGCCGTAGTCTCGCATAATATAGCAGAATAATTATACAGAATACATTTATCTGTATATATAATACACAAAAAGCGTAGCCATATCTTAGAGAAAGTGCGGTGCGGAGAAAAGCGGAAAAGAAAGAAGAGTCAAGAGAATATAAAAAAATTAAACGATTAAAAAAAATAAACGAAACAACAAACGAACAAAATAAGAAATTTAAATTTCAATATTACTTCGGTCTGAAAGACCTCAAAACGAAATTGAAGCTCAAAATGAAATTCTTACCCCCACTTTTTTGGCATTTCTCGACGTTTAAGGATTCTAAAAAAGCAAAAGGTTTGCAAAAAAAGCAAAAAAAAATGACTGGCGGCCGGCCGTCATTACCTACGCTGCAGGGGAAACCGCTGGAGGGATTTCAAAAATTTTTTTTCTCTAAAAATAGGTATACTCAAGGGACAGGTTCGAAAGGACGCTGTGTTCGATAACTGTACCGGAAGTGTGTCAAAAAAATCATTATGTGTGTCAAAAATAGCAAATTCTCATATTTTTTGCTTAAAAAACGTTCATTTTAAGTGATTACGAGTAGGAACATTAAATTTGGAGAAATCTTGATGGTAGGGATTAGTATGTGAGATCAAAAACTAGATTATTGCATTATAAGTTTGTCAAAAAAATATAAAGTGTGTCAAAAGAAAGATTTTTATTTATTTTTTTATCCAATTTTTTGGAAAAAAATAAAATTGTTTGTTTGAAATGAAATTTTATTATTATTATAGAGAATTATGGCATTATAAGTTTGTCCAAAAAATAATGTCAAGTGTGTCAAAAAATAATTTCATTTATTTATTTAGCCAATTTTTTGGAAAAAAAATGTAGCTGTTTTATGACGTAAATGTAATTGAAAAAAATTGGACATGGAAATTTTTGAATTTGTTATAGTTTTTGAAATGTTTTTGGAATTATGAAAAAAGTTTGTATTTTTGATTTTGTAATAATTTTTGCAATATTTTTAGAATTTTGGAAAAAGTTTTAATTTTTGATTTTGTAAGAATTTTTTGAATATTTTTAGAATTTTGAAAAAGTTTTAATTTTTGATTTTATTATAATATTTGGAATTTTGAAAAAACTTTCAATTTTTGATTTTGTAATAATTTTTACAATATTTTTAGAATTTTAGAAAAAGTTTGAATTTTTAAGAATTTTTGGAATATTATTGGAATTTAGAAAAAGTTTAAATATTTGATTTTATTCTAATTTTTGGAATATTTTTGGAATTTTAAAAAAGTTAGATTTTATTTAATTTAGCAATATTTTTGGAATTTTGAAAGAAATATGAATTTGTGATTTTGTAATATTTTCTCGAAACGCTAAATGGAGAGGTTTTTGAGTAGTTTGCTGAGTGTATCATCTTTTCACTAAATTATGTTAATTTATGTTCTGTTATAATTTTTCGGATACGTATTGATGTTTCGTGCTAGTTTTGTAATAAATTTCTAAACAGAGATAAAAAATCCTTGTACTTTAACAAAGAGTTATGTTTGATATACATCGCTACCCAAAACTAAAAATCATGTCCTCATAAAAGTTCTTTTGCCGAAAACTATATCAAAATCCTTAACCCAGACCGAAGTCTTGATATCTCAGAGCTGTAAGATTTCAGCCCGTCCATATTTTTCAATTGAGTTTATGCTTTGCTTTCGGAGTGGATAGATGTATTATTTTGGATTTAATTTATTTCATGCTTAGGGGGGGGCACCCCTAGTACATAATATTATTAGCAGACACAATACATAAATACCGCATAATATTAGCAGAATAATCGGATTTTTTAATCAATTTTAATCAACTTAAAACCTAATTTATCTCACAATTTAGATTTTGTTCTTAATTTAGCTAATCAATGTGCAAATCCAACGAACCAGAGTGTGTAGAAATCGGACTTAGGAAGGCAATTTTATCGATTTTTTCTTAAATTTGCGAAAATTCAAATCAACTTCACACCGCGTTGCGATAGATAGTGAAAATGATAGATAATACATTTTCTTCAATATTTCTTCTGAATCGCTTTTCTCAATTGTTCAATAAGCGATGGCCGATTTGATAAAATTCAAATCCTGATTTGCTGTGCATTTGAACCAGATTTTACATACAACATGATCAACGAGCGTGGCTTGTCGGACCTGGCCAAGAAAAATCATCGTAACTTCCAAAAATTCTTTGTAGTTGCTGCGTGGATTTGATTTTTCCAACTCTTCATGACAAAACGTAAATAGAGCTTCACATGTGTGTGAACTTTTGAACATTTTCAGTTTAAAAATATATTCCAGTACATAATATGAGTTTTTGGTTTTTTGTTAATTGAAAATATTTCTTAAGCATATTAAAATATCTGTGTTATCTTTTTTATTGTTATTGGAAATAAATTTTTTTATTAAATTTTTATGAACTATTTTTTCTTTATTTTTAACCTTAATTTTTATATTTGTTTCAGAAGGAATTTCTATAATTTCATAAGGACCGTCATAGAGTTTCTGAAACTTAACGCCTTCTCCTTTTTTTGTATTGTTTAACATTAAAACTAAATCACCTACTTCAAATTGAATGTGTTTTACATTTTTATCATAATTATTTTTTGTTTTTAATTTTTGGATCAGTTGATTTTCCCTTGCATATTGGTATGCCTTTTGGAGCTTATATTTCAACTCGTAAAGGTAATTGTCATAATTATATCGAACAGATGGTTCGTTTTTTAAAGAATTAGGTATTGTTACTTTGTATCCATACAATAACTCAAATGCAGTGTAGCCCGTGGCTTTTGATTTGGTTGAGTTCATTGTAAATATACAAAACTCAATCAAATCATCCCAATCGTTTAAATTTGCATTTACCACTCCTCTTAGATATTCCTTCATAGTTCTATGAGATCTTTCTAAAGATCCGTTAGTTTCGGGGTGCCAAGCTGATGCTCGAGTTTTTTTTATATTTAAAAGCTTGCACACGTTTTTGAACAGATCGCTCATAAAATTCGAGCCTTGATCTGTTAAAACAGTCATATTTTCTATCATACCAAAACGTAAAATTATAGATTTGACGAAAGCTTTTGCTACTGTTTCAGCTTCCTGATTTACAATAGGAACTGCTCCGACTAGTTTAGTAAGGTCATCCTGGTATGTTAGAAGATATTTATTTCCGTTTTCAGTTAGTGGCAACGGGCCAACTATATCAAGTGCTAAACGTTCCATTGGTTTTTTAGCGGTTGTTGTAATTCTTAGGGGAGTTTTATGTTGCCTGCTATACTTACTTTTTTGGCAGTTACTACAATTTTCAACATAATTTTTTATTTGTGATTTCATTCCTTTCCATTGATACTTTGCATTGATTCTTGAATACATTCGCTCGATTCCTTGATGTCCACCTGTGAGACAATTATGGTGGCTTTCGAGAATTGAGTTAATGTCATCTAAGTTCTTCAAAATTATCCTTTCGTCATAGAAAACTAAAATTTTAATATCTGTTTTTTCAAACCCTAAATTTATCATATCTAACAATTCATCGAAATTTGATTGTGTAATTAAATTGTCATTCATGTTGATAACTAACTTTCTTATATTATTTTCCTTTAACTGCTGCGTCCAATCCTTAATATGCTTAGTTATTAAATTTATGTCATGCAAATCATCTTTTTTATCTCTGGATATTAAATACACTACGTTTTCTTCTAAGCTGAACACTAAGTCTCCTTTTGTATTCTTTTCCCTAACCGCAACTTCTGTAATTGTATCTAAAGCTACTAATTTCAAATAAGTCCTATAATCTTTAATTAAATTTGTATCGCTTGAATGGATTATGGTAGGAACAAAATCAACATCTAATTCATTGTCATCTTTAGAGAGTTCTAGTTCTATTGCCCTACGCCTATTGGTTTTTGATCTGGTTACTATTTTTATAGATTTCGTGGTATCGTCTTGGTTAATATAATTCCTAGATAAGCAGTCTGCTACTACGTTACTTTTACCTTGAACATGTTTGATATCGAAGGAATATGAAGAAAGTTTTAATTTCCATCTCATCAATCTACTACTAGGATTTTTAATATTCATTAACCACATCAATGGTTTATGGTCTGTTAATATTTCAAAATGTACTCCATACAAATACACTCTAAAATACTCAACAGCCCACACAATTGATAGCAATTCTTGTTCTGTAACAGAATAACGCGTTTCAGCGTCCAGAAGATTTCTACTAGCAAACCCAACTGGTAAATCATCGCCATTTTCATTTAGTTGTGAAATAACAGCACCAATAGTTCGCATAGAAGCATCTGTTGTGAGTCTAAATGTTTTCGAAAAATCCGGATATTGCAGAATTGGTGCTGATGTTAATTTTTCTTTTAACAACTCTACTGATTTTTCACATTCTTCTGACCATATAAATTTAACATTTTTTCTTAGCAATCTGGTTAAACATTTTGTTATTTCTGCATATTTATCGATGTACTTTCTGTAATAGCCGGTCATACCTAAAAACGATTTTATGTTTTTTGCACTATTGGGAGCTGGAAAATTCAAAATAGATTTAATTTTTTCTGGGTCTGGTTTGATTCCATTCCCAGTTATTAGATGACCTAAATAAACAGTTTCTGTTTGAAAAAATTTACATTTCTCCGGTTGTAATTTTAAGCTATATCTACGCAACCGTGAAAAAACCCTGTTTAGTTTTGCCACATGTTCTTCTACATTCTTAGAATAAACAACTATATCGTCTAGATAAACAAAGCAATCGGTACCAGCTAATCCAGTCATTACAGAATTCATTAGCCTCTGAAATGTATGTGATGAAGATTTAAGCCCCATTGGCATCCTACACCACTCGAAATGTCCAAAATTTGTGGAAAAGGCAGTTTTTTCTCTATCTTTCTCATCTAAAACTATTTGGAAATAGCCTGAGGATAAGTCCAATGTTGAAAATATTTGGGCTTTTCCAAGTTGGTCCAAAATGTCTGTTATGTTAGGTAGTGGGAAATTGTCTGAAATTGTTATCTCGTTCAATTTCCTGTAGTCGACCACAATTCTCCATTTCTTTGTTCCATCCCTGTTTACCTTTTTCGGAACTAGAAGCAATGGTGAGTTCCAAGGGCTTTTGCTGTTTCGAATTAGACCGTTATTAAGAAGTTTTTTTATTTGACTTTCGATTTCTTCTCGTTGAGAAATGGGAAGTCTGTACGGTTTAACATTAATCGGAATACTATTTGGTTGTATCGGTATTTTATGAACTACTGCATCGCATGCTGATAGTATATCATTATCTAAGTAGAATATGTCTGTATATGTTTCCAATAGATTTCTCAAATTCTCGTATTCTACTTGATCTGTCTTTAAATCATTAAAAATCTTGTTCTTAATATCTAACACTCTTTCATAATAATTAGTATTGCATTCGTTGGTTTTAGCTTGTCTCAAATTTGAAATAGAATTAAATGATTTCTTCGGATTATTTCCGTTGTTATTTGTCTCTAAACAATGTTTTATTAATGTTTTATTAATGTTTTATGTTTTATGTTTTATATACATCGCTACCCAAAACTAAAAATCATGTCCTCATAAAAGTTCTTTTGCCGAAAACTATATCAAAATCCTTAACCCAGACCGAAGTCTTGATATCTCAGAGCTGTGAGATTTCAGCCCGTCCATATTTTTCAATTGAGTTTATGCTTTGCTTTCGGAGTGGATAGATGTATTATTTTAGATTTAATTTATTTCATGCTTAGGGGGGGGCACCCCCTAGTACATAATATTATTAGCAGACACAATACATAAATACCGAATAATATTAGCAGAATAATCGGATTTTTAATCAATTTTAATCAACTTAAAACCTAATTTATCTCACAATTTAGATTTTGTTCTTAATATAGCTAATCAATGAGCAAATCCAACGAACCAGAGTGTGTAGAAATCGGACTTAGGAAGGCGATTTTATCGATTTTTTCTTAAATTTGCGAAAATTTAAATCAACTTCACACCGCATTGCGATAGATAGTGAAAATGATAGATAATACATTTTCTTCAATATTTCTTCTGAATCGCTTTTCTCAATTGTTCAATAAGCGATGGCCGATTTGATGAAATTCAAATCCTGATTTGCTGTGCATTTGAATCAGATTTTACATACAACATGATCAGCGAGCGTGGCTTGTCAGATCTGGAAAGAAAAATCATCGTAACTTCCAAAAATTCTTTGTAGTTGCTGCGTGGATTTGATTTTTCCAACTCTGCATGATAAAACGTAAATAGAGCTTCACATGTGTGTTAACTTTTAAACATTTTCGTATAAATTTTACCACCGTACCATGCCTTCTAAAATTTGTTGAACAACGGAACATCGCGGTGCTGTGATCCTTCCAAATTTGAGATCATATATGCAACCCGTAGTTTAATCTCCTCATGTAGATGTACATCACCATTGCAGTTGCATTATATGCTCTCATCAAAAACATGGTTCCATTTATACAAAGTACAGAATATCTGAATATGAAAGAGCCACAAAATTCTTGAAGGCTGCAGTGTTTTTTCAAGACGAAGTGTACTTGCGTATTTGTGATTTAGAAGATATCTCTAGTGTGTTTTTTGCCGATCTCTATTATCATTCCAATTGCATGTCAGCGTATCTTCTGAAACACGATAGGGCTATTACAGGAAGCTCTCATACCAAACCGCCATCAAATAAGAGATTTGTGCTCTGTGAAATTATGAAACAGATTGAACCTGGCCTCAAAAGAGGGGAAGGATTCCCACTCAGTGCTATCAGGGATAAGGCTACCCATACAAGGTTGTACAACTGGTCCATTACTGGCAGCCAGTAATGCAGCAATGGGCGAGTACTGGCAACCACGACTGGGCCATTAACATAATTTTACTGGATGATAACTTCGGACAATAAATGGTTGCCATTCTTGGGCCATATACTGGCAACCATGACTGGGCCGTTAAAAGAAATATACATTATTATCATATGTATGACAAACTAATTTAAAATAAAATAAAAATGACGGAAAAAATTCAAAACTCCCCATACAACTGGTTCAGTTGCAAGAATGACTGAGTAATGGCAAACTCCGCCCTGACTCCGCCAGTACTCCGCCATTAAAAAAAATATAAAATAATATTTTTTATACAAAAATTTAAATAAATTATTTACAAAATAATTAAAATAAAATAGAAATGAAAATAAATTAAAACATATACCAACCTTTTCTTTATTACCATAGTCTTTCAACCGACAAGGCGATAACTAAACTATATGTGAAATGTTTCAAACTATGTATTTCTAAAAGGGATAATAATCTAGTGAAATTTAAAAAAAATGACAGATCGGCAAATTCATGGCTACAGTACTGGCCCAATAACAATAGCCAAGTAATATTTACCATTCATGGGCCAGTGCTTGGCCATCCAAAGGTAACAATATACTGGCTATTTTCTGTAAACCATAGATCGGCCGATGATTGGTTCTAGTATTGGCCCAGTAACAATAGCCAAGTACTGTTAACCCTATCTGGCAAATCCTACTTGGGTAATGAACTGGTAACTTCGGCACAGTTCACAAATAAGGTAATAAAAATATTATTGACGGGACATTATGAAGACAGATTACGGGTTGCTTTAGCAAAGGAAATCAACAAGTCAGCAATGGCGTTTCTAGATGTTCCTGTGGAAGATGTTGCTGATACTGTCCGCTCTTTTGACGTTATTAAATCTGCTGCTAAATCAATTAGAGAAGAATTATTGAAGATGAATTTCAATTTGCAAGACAATTTTTGTGATGCCAAAGATTGTAAGAAGTCATGGAAAGATATTACTATTTTAGAACCAGTTCTGTCATTTCTCTCTGAATTATTCAAGTTTCAATCTACGTTGTTTCAATAAAGTCTGCAATGACGAAGACGAAAATGATGGGAAACATGTTTCAGATTCAAAAAGATTGAAAATGCTGTCTTTGGTTTAGATAATGTATTACATGTTGCATAATGGCAGAAAAAGAACCCCATTGCATGTGGTGACTGGATTAACAGTGCATAAAATTTGTATGAGTACCACACTCGTCAATAGTTTAAACCAATTTGGCTTAAGCATTAGCTACGATGAAATATTGAGACATCACAATGACTTGGCCTCATTTGTTGTTGAAACCAGTCAAGGTAATGTGCCATTGCCAAATCACTTTGATCCAGCGGTACCCATACAAGGTTGTACAACTGGTCCAGTAATGGTCCATTACTGGCCGCCAGTAATGCAGCAATGGGCGAGTACTAGCAACCACGACTGGGCCATTAACATAATTTTACTGGATGATAACTTCGGACAATAAATGGTTGCCATTCTTGGGCCAAATACTGGCAACCATGACTGGGCCGTTAAAAAAAATATACATTATTATCAAATGTTAATTTAAATAAATTAAATACAAACTAATTTAAAATAAAATAAAAATGACGGAAAAAATTCAAAACTCTCCATACAACTGGTTCAGTTGCAAGAATTGTTGAGTAATGGCAAACACCGCCCTGACTCCGCTTGTACTTCGCCATAAAAAAAATTTTTTTTTATACATAAATTTAAATAAATTATTTGCAAAATAATTAAAATAAAATAGAAATGAAAATAAATTAAAACATATACCAACCTGTTCATTATTACCATAGTCTTTCAACAGACAAGGCGATAACTAAACTATATGTGAAATTTTTCAAACTATGTATTTCTAAAAGGGATAATACTCTAGTGAAATTTTAAAAAAATGACAGATCGGTAAATTCCTGGCTACAGTACTGGCCCAATAACAATAGCCAAGTAATATTTACCATTCATGGGCCATTGCTTGGCCATTCAAAGGTAGCAATATACTGGCTATTTTCTGTAAACCATAGATCGGCCGATGATTTCTTCTAGTATTGGCCCAGTAACAATAGCCAAGTACTGTTAACCATTAATGGACCAGTGCTTGGCCGTATGTCAATGTCTGGCAAAACCTACTTGGGTATTCACAATGGCAGCTTTTGATAACTTCGACCATAACGAAGCTACCTTGTCTGGAATAGGTGGATGCCACGATACCGTATCGGTGCTATTCCAAGATAAAGGAAATGGACATAATAGCAAGCCAATAATATCTGAAACTAATGTTACACACGGAGGTAAAACTTTCAAATCGGAATTGCCCTGTCAGGAATTAAGAAAATTCTTTAAGCCAACCAAAAAACCAAATCTACTAGACAGTTACAAAGTTGAAAAAAATGCTGAGCTTGTAACAGCAGAAGATTACAAGGTTATGGAGAGGAAGGACTTGGTTTGGTCTTTGAGTCGAATTGATATGAGTCATAAATAAAAAAATAAAATAAATAAAAAAAAAAGATTAAAAAATTTCGTCATATAAATAGAAATCAATTTTTGATGCTAAAAACATATTCTCCTAATCAGTAGCTTTCATTAGATACCCATATTGCAATGGTTTAGCACAAATTTTGGAAGAGCCTATTATATCCATGAACCGGTAATACGCATAACTTATGACGTCATTTTCTGAAATCCGGCCAGGACACCAGATGTCTACCCAATTTTTTTTTTATGTCCCGATAGAATATTAAAATATTCCGCAGGGTAACCCTCCATACATAACTATCCTTACACAACCACCCTCAGCCACTGTATTAACTCGTAATCACTTAAAATGAACGTTTTTTAAGCCAAAAATATGAAAATTTGCTATTTTCGACACACATGCACACTACAGCCTACAATAATGAAGTGATTATGATGAAACTTATGGAATAGGGTTCCAATAAGTGTGAAAAGATAATTATCATGTTTTGGGACACATTGATCAAAGTGGTGGGGGGTCTACTATACAAATGCTGACTTTTCACACTTTGTTTTTTAAGTTTGTTGGGAGCATACAGACTTCATTCATTAATTTATTTTAATGACACTTTGGAAAAAGATGGAGACTTAAGTAACAAAGAACTGATTAGTTTTTGGATAATATTGGAATAAGTGGTGGGGGTCCTCCCGAACACCTGTTTAATGTGTCATACTTTTTTCAATGTTTGTTGGGAGCACACAGCATTCGTTCGTGAACGAATTTTGATGACACTTTGGAAAAAGATGCAAACATGTATGGCAAAGAACTGATTAGTTTTTGAGCGATAGTGAACAAAGTGGTGGGGGGTCCCTGGAGCACCTATTTTTTCGAAAGCTCTATAACATCTGTACCTGATAAGAGAATTGGATGAAACTTGGTACATGAGTATGTAGTACGGTTTACTATAGTTCTGCATCCCAACTTCCGGTTTTTCACGTCCGATAAAAAAAATTTTTTTGTACTTTTTTGAAATTTTTTTAGTGTCTTTATGCACACTACAGCCTACAATAATGAAGTGAATATGATGAAACTTATGGAATAGGGTTCCAATTAGTGTGAAAAGATAATTATCATGTTTTGGGACACATTGATCAAAGTGGCGGGGGGTCTACCATACAAATGCTGACTTTTCACACTTTGTTTTTAAAGTTTGTTGGGAGCATACAGATTTCATTCATTAATCAATTTTAATGGCACTTTGAAAAAAGATGAAAACTGTAATGACAAAGAATTGACTAGTTTTTGGACAATATTGGGATAAGTGGTGGGGTCCTCCCGAACACCTGTTTATTGTTTCAATGTTTGTTGGAAGCATACAACATTCGTTCGTTAAGTAATTTTGATTACATTTGCAAAAAGATGCAAATATGTATGGCAAGGAACTGATTAGTTTGTTTAGCGATAGTGAACAAAGTGGTAGGGGGTCCTCCAAGCACCTGTTAATTTGGAAGCTCAAATACTTCTGTACCTGGTAATCGAATTGGATGAAATTTGGTACATACACATTTAGTACGGTTTACAACAGTTCATCCTAACTTCCGCTTTGTCACTTCCGATAAAATTTTTTTTTACTTTTTCTCGTACAACAGAATTTATGTATGTTGGGATACTACTGCCTGCTTTAATATTTTTATTATTAGAACCACGAAGTCCATAATATTGGTTAGCTTTTAATTAAACTATTTTATGGATATTAGCTCATTATATATCCAGAACACTATGTTTCCAGAGCTGTGGTGAAGTCAGCCTATGTATGCATCAGCGTCGCAATATTTTTGGCGTTCATAAAAACTCGAACAGACCAAATGGACTGGCTATGTGATTTTTTGAACGTATCAAATCCACTGCTATATCTACTATGATCTACTATATGTCTGCGAATTAGAATCATGAATGTGTGGTACTGGGGATCGGAGATTGAACATTGAGCTAAGAATTTGAGAAGGCATAAACGTTAAACCTTCTCGTTGATTTTCAATAAATTGGAAAATTAATCCATTGAAATGACGGATAGGTCAGAACCTGTATCAATTAAATCAACTATTTTTGTTTTTCTATGCCTTACGTATTTAACTATATACTGTAGTAATACCTCAATCATTGCCGCAAAAAGAATTTTCTTCGTGTTGAAATTGAAACTATTTAACTTTCCTTATTACTATGATATCTTATGGCTCAAATCAAAAAACCTTTTACATACAATTTTAAAGGCTACAGAGCTGTCAAATCGAACATTGTGCCTTAGATATTTTTGAAATTAAACGGCTCAGAGAAGTTGGTACTTGCACTTAAAGGCAAACCCTATAAAAATTAAAATAGAACCAAAATTTTTAAGGTTGCTCATATTATGTTCAGCATTTGCAAATTATTTCTTTGAATTTCTATTAACCACACGCGACGTTTTTGTGTACTTTTGTGCACTCAAAATTGTCTCCAAAATGTCTCCAAGTATTTCAACACTACTAATTTCAACATTAAAATGTCATACCAAAATTTTGTGTCCTGATTTATTTCCTGGTTTATATAAGATATTTGGGTAGCGATTGCGCCGACTTCGCATGTACAGTCAGTAAAAATCAATGATTTCTTTACTCACACCGCGGTAATGTACGAAAACAACATTTTAAAATTTTCTTTTGTTTTAATAATTGGGTGACCTTTCTGCATAGGATCTTGATGAAACTATGGCAAATTATCTAGGTTCACTTGAAAATGGAAGATCTGGATTCAATACAAGTTTGGACAAAATGGCGAGGGGTCTCCCAAACACCCCTAAATTTAAATCTTCAATAACTTCTAATTCCGGCTTATGATCTTATAGAAACTTGGTATATAATGTTTTAGTACTGTTTCCAATATTTCTGCATACCAACTTCCGGTTTGTCACTACCGGTTAAAAAGTTTTTTTTTCAAGTGTTGATCCCCACTGTAGCCTACAATTACCGATCGATTTTCATGAAACGTTGGAATAAAAGATTTCAAGTAACATGAGATCAAGTAACATCGTTCGCATTATGATTTGATAGATGGAACCATGACACTTCGGTTTTCGAATGATTAACTTTAAGGCGCCATTTTTCATAATAACTAACTAATGTTTCCAAGTCGTTTTGTAAAATTTATTCAGCTTCTCTAGTTGATAGTGAGTTATGTGCAAATTGAATTGAAATTGCCAAATCATCTGCATAAACAAATTTCCGTGAAATTGTATCAGGCATATCGCTAGTATAAAGATTAAACAATATAGGAACAAGTACAGATCCTTGTGGGAGTCCATTTCGAATACTTCGGATTTTACTTTTTTTGTTTCCTAGATGAACCTCAATTTTTCGATTAGATAATAATGCTGATATTATATTCAGAGTTTTGAGACATTTAATAACTTTGGCCAATTTCAGCAATAACCCCTTTTTCCAAACTGTGTCGTATGCAGAGCTCAGGTCAATAAACACAATAGCTGATTGCTTTTTGTCTTGAAACCCTGCTTCAATTTGTGTGACCATAGACAATACTTGATCACAACAATTTCTTCCAGGGCGAAAGCCAGCTTGGTGTTGCGGAACACTTAAATCGATAATATTCGATATTCTAATGATTCTCTCAAATAATTTATAGACTACAGAAAGAAGAGATATTGGGCGGAAGCTTTCTGGAAGATGTTTTGGCTTTTCTGGCTTCGGAATTTCTTTTACTTTTGCCATGTTCCAGATTTTAAGAATTTTTCCTTTGTTATAGCAATCGTTAAAAAGATTTGAAAGCAATTTTTTGGCATCCTTTGAAAAATGGGTGACAAATTCTGAAAAAATGTTATCAAACCCTGCTGCTTTATGAGGTTTCATATAACTAATATTGCTTTATCTACTTCTTCGATAGATACTGGATTACCAAATGGAGAGTCTGCAATTCTAGATTTTGTTTTCCTGTACTGATTTATAACTTCTCTTTTTCTATTTTTTGAAATTGGAAACTTTGAGTTTTGAACCATTCTGGAAGCAACTAAATTTGGATTAACCGATACAACTGTGTGATTGTTGGTTTGATTTTAATAAATCCCAGCTCTAGCACCACGGCTAGAGTGCGAGAAATTCATATTTTCAACAAGGTTAATCCATTAATCTGTTCGTGCTTTATTTAATTCAACAATAAGTAAATCACCAACTTCACTTGATTCAGATTCTTGGTATGAATGCCAAAGTCTTTCGCATTCTTCATTCCAATTAGGAATATAAATTTTTCGGAATCCTCTTGGTATAAATTTTTTTTGCAGATGAAATAACAACAGCAACGAATCTATCGTAATTTTGGATTGGATTATTATGGATGTCAACAGACTTAGCAAATCCTGTCTAATCAGCTTTCTTAAAATTCCATCTAGGCTTTGGAAGGGACGTATAGATAGGAATTTTAATGCCCACATCTAGTATTACGTGTCGATGTTGACTTCTTGGAAACAGATGTAAAACTTGCTTTGTAACTGCACCAGAATTATCCATAGAAACAAAGCATAAATCAGGATTATATCCCTGATTCCATCTACCGGATTGAAAACTGGCTTTCTGTTTAGCATCATAAATGATGAGGTGAAGTATATTTACAGTTGACCAGTTTATGATAAATCTCCATTATTGTCATCGTTGTTATATCCCCATAAAGAATGATGACTATTAAAGTCTCCCATGTAAACAGATGTAAAAGAGAAGGTTGGCAAAGGAACAACCCATGAAATTCTGGGAGGTTTATAAACATTTAAAATTGTAACTCCACTAACACAGACAGCCATCAAGCTATTTCATCTTCATACGACTTGAGCACGACTTGACATTCATCGCTTATGTTGTTTCTAATTAAAGTAGCGTTACCATGATGTTGATGATAGATACTTTCAACATATGTGAAATCGACAATATTGCCACATCTTGCAAGGTGATTATTGTCTTTTGAATGTGTTTCTTGAAGAAGAAGAACATCGCACTTTTGTACTTTAAGAAGTCTTGACAAATAATCTACCTTTGATTTGGTTAGTCCCTCAACATTTATTTGGCAGATCTTCAAAGTAGCTCCAATTGTCCTGTATTGAGGCTGAAAATCTTCATCCAAAATTTCGTCCTGTTCCAAAATGACTTCTTCTACATTTGTAGCACCGGGAGATTCAAAGAATAGGTCCGGACTATATGTTGATGACATTTTAATTTTTCAATTCTGGTGGACCGTTACGGTTGTCAAAATCCACAGGCAGGCGTTTATTTTACATTAAATTATTAAAAAAATAAAATAATTTTTATCAAAATTTTCAATGTCTTTCGTTTGACAGACAGCCTACTATTCAAGTAGGAAGTTTATATTATTATTAATAAAATAAAAATTTAAAATAAACAGAAAAAGGAAATTTTTAAATTTTGCATTTTAAATCAAAAGTGACAAAAGCACACAAACAGTGAATAATATGGAAAACCATAATAACATATATAATGATGGATCTGATTTCGTCTGAGCACATGCTGGTGACGATTTTTGTAAAAAAACAACAAGATCAGCAATGATGTTGTATAGGGATTCAAGATTTGATGTTAAACTTTGATCACCAACAATTCGTATAGCTCCTTTTTGAAGAGAATCCAATGGTACCAGATGCAGCACCCAAATTTTCATAGTCGAAGATGTTCTAGCGGAATCTTATATTGAGTTTACCCATCTTCACAATTTGAACAGCCAATTTTTTTGTTTTGTATTAAAAAAAACTTGTTTTAGTTTGTTCTAAATTTGTGTTTTGATTCTTAATTGAGCGAAAATTTTGAAAAACTCACAGACAGACAAATTTTTAATGAAAAATATCTAGAATGTCATGGAAATTCGTTTTGAAAAATAGTAGACACCAAAAGACTATTTCTTTTGCACATTATTTAGGCCACCTAATTCTGTTAGCGTTATCCAAGAACCTCTGCCGTGTGAGTACAATTTTGAGATTCACTAACCTTGTCACACGAACTTAAAAGTAAAATATGAAGGGGCTGAAATCTCACAGCTCTGAGATATCAAGACTTCGGTCTGGGTTAAGGATTTTGATATAGTTTTCATATAGGCAAAAAACTTTTATGAGGACATGGTTTTTAGTTTTGGGCAGCGATGTATATCAAACATAACTCTTAAAAGTAAACGTATTTATAATATCTGTTTAGAAATTTATTACAAAACTAACACGAAACATCAATACGTTGCCGGAAAATTATAACAGATCATAAATTAACATAATTTAGTGAAAAGATGATACACTCAGCAAACTACTCAAAAACCTCTCCATTTTGCATTTCGAGAAAATATTACAAAATCACAAATTCATATTTCTTTCAAAATTCGAAAAATATTTTAAAAATTAAATAAAATCAAACTTTTTTCAAAATTCCAAAAATATTTCAAAAACTATAACAAATTCAAAAATTTCCATGTCCAATTTCATTTTCAATTACATTTACGTCATAAAATTTTTTGACACACTTGACATTATTTTTTGACCAACTTATAATGCCATAATTCTCTATTATAATAATAAAATTTCATGTCATACAAACTATTAATTTTATTTTTTTCTAAAAAAATTGGCTAAAAAAATAAATGAAATCATTTTTTGACACACTTGACATTATTTTTTTGACAAACTTATAATGCCATAATTCTCAATAATAATAATAAAATTTCATTTCAAACAAATATTAAATTTTATTATTTTCGAAAAAATTGGGTAAAAAAATAAATAAAAATCTTTCTTTTGACACACTTGACCACATTTTTTTGACAAACTTATAATGTAATAATCTAGTTTTTGGTCTCACATACCAATCCCGACCATCAAGATTTCTCTAAATTTAATGTTCCTACTCGTAATCACTTAAAATGAACGTTTTTTAAGCCAAAAATATGGAAATTTAATTTGCTATTTTTGACACACATAATGATTTTTTTGACACACTTCCGGTACAGTTATCGAGCACAGCGTCTTTTCGGACCTGTCCCTTGAGTATACCTATTTTCAGAAGAAAAAAAAATTTTGAAATCCCTCCAGCGGTTTTCCCTACAGCGTAGGTAATGACGGACGGACGGCCGACCGGCAGACAGACATACATTTTTTTTGCTTCTTTAGAATCAGTAGGTCCTAAAACGTTGAGAAATGCCAAAAAAAGTGGGGGTAAGAATTTCACTTTTGGCTCATGAATGTAATACTTAGGTCTTTCAGACCGAAGTAATATTTTTTAAAATAATCGACAAACAAAATGATTATGGAGATGATGATGGGAACAAAGAATTCAAAAATTGAAATAATAAGTTCATAAAACTACATATGACGTAAAAACAAGGTCGTTGGAGTTTAAAAACTTATAACATACACAAACGTTATTCATGTTCATTCACATTATTATTTATTCATTTTTTTTTTCTCAAAAATTTTTAATGTTAATTTGATCTTGTTTAGATTAGATTTGACAGATTCTATTTTGTACATGTAATTTTAAATTGAAAAAAAAACAAACGTTTTTTGGTCAATATGAATTAAATAGTATATGTGAAATGATTATTTTTGATTTAAATTGACATTGATGTCATATTATGAAGTACTTGTTTTTGTTTCGTTCGTTAATTCAAGGATTTTGTGTTTGTAATGTTTTGATTAATAGAAGTTAAGAAGATTAAATATTACAGTGAATTTAAAACACTTTAACACTCCCCTTTTTATGATGTTGAGTTCGCATTTTAACACGTTTGCAAAATTGTGTTGATTGTAAATTTGAACAATATATAAAAATGTTTAAACCGATAAAACACCATAAACTACTGTAACAATCTAAACTAATTTTATGTTAGAAACAATAACAATTTTATTAATTATTTTGCAAGAAGCATAATTCAATCAACAATCAGCATGTGAACCGGAAAACAATAAATTTTATTTTAATAATATTCTTTAGAGTTGATGTCATTTTTGTATATATATTATTTATGATTTTCACCAGTTACAAAAAAGTTGTAGTAGTTAAGTTACGAAACATTTAATAACTTCTCATGAATGTAAGAAATTAACAAGCACAAGTATTTGTTACATAACTGAACCGTGTCATCCTTCTTACATAATTTAAGATACTGTGTATATGAAGGTTATTAATTTTTGTAATAATAGCGTAATATTTATTTAACGAATTGTCTCTCCTCAAGCTAATGTTTTGTAATCTTTCGAAAGACACTCGGTCCAGTTTTCTGGATTCTGTCCATGTTTATTTCCCTTGATTGAGTTCCAGCTTGGAACTGTGAAACTGATACGGAACTGCGGAACTGAACTGTGTTTCTAGATGAAGAGCCGTCCACTGCTTTTCTTTCCTAAATACCCCATTCGGTCTTCTTAGCCAAGTTTAGATCTCAACTTCAACTTTCTCCAGTGCTTTATGCGGTTTGGAAGTCTTTTCACAAAAAAGATTAAAGCTATTCGTTAGAGTGGAGCGATTTTCTAACCCCATAATCAGCACTGATTTTTGGAAAAAATGTTTAAAAAGAAATATTTTTGCATCATTTTTTTTTTGAAAAATACGTAGCCTCTCGCGATTTGAAATTTATGAAAAAAAGTCAAAAATGGAAACTTACATTGTGCGGGATGTTTCGGGTTCATTGCGGTGAGAAATGTTTGTTCTAGGCTATAGGCCTTTATAGGCCTTTTGAAAAGGCCTTTTATATTGGGCCTATTGCGAACAGGCCTTTTTTTCTATTTTTGTTAGTTTTTCCAAAAGAGAGTCTTTATACCTTCCCAACGGTACCTGGCTGGACAAAATCGGTTTAAAATTAATCATTTGGCAGCCATTCTCACGTTTTATTGGTCATTATTATAGTATCGAAAATATAGATAACAGGTTTTCGCCCATTACTCGGGAACGAATTAATCGATCTGCATGTTTGATACCATTTTCAACATCCTGAGAAAACATTGATACGGAAAATGCCCTTGACTATCCATTCTGGCTCACTCACAGAGATAATTCCATCAAACCGTGGAAATGAGCTAAGGCAACAGGTTTCTTGGCCATAACTTCCACATTTTCTCACCTACAAGCGATATTTACGAAGAAATTGTCCAAAGTCCAATTCATACATTGGTTCTTGTGTAATACATTGGTTCCTGTGCCAATTGGTTCCTGCGTTCTAGGTGCGATACTCTCTTAGTTTGGCCCCAATCATATAGTAGCGCAATTGCAGATAGTACCAAAAGAAAAAAAATTCGGATTCATATATGGTCCTTATTCAAATACGGTATATATTTATATGTATGATAAGTAAATTTATTGAAATTAAAAATTGTACATGTTGGTTACATTGAAAACTATTTGTTCAGAGAAAGTCTTTTTTTGTATCGAATTTTGAACGCTTTTTGCGAGATTTTAGTTTCGAAGCAATTACGCCTTCTCGGCGTGATGTAGTTGCGACTACGGTGGAACAACATAAAAATACTTAGTGGAACTATACTGAAATCTAATAACAATTAAACGTATCTTAAAAATGTTTGTCTGTCTGCCGGCCGGCCGGCCGTCATTATGTACCCTGCAGGGAAAACCGCTGGAGGGATTTCAAAATTTTTTTTTTCTGAAAATAGGTATACTCAAGGGACAGGTCTGAAAGGACGCTGTGTTCGATAACTGTACCGGAAGTGTGTCAAAAAATCATTATGTGTGTCAAAAATAGCAAATTTTCATATTTTTGGCTTAAAAAACGTTCATTTTAAGTGATTACGAGTAGGAACATTAAATTTGGAGAAATCTTGATGGTCGGGATTGGTATGTGAGATCAAAAACTAGATTATTGGATTATAAGTTTGTCAAAAAAATGTTGTCAAGTGTGCCAAAAGAAAGATTTTTATTTAATTTTTACCCAATTTTTTGGAAAAAAATAAAATTGTTTGTTTGAAATGAAATTTTTCATTATTATTGAGAATTATGGCATTATAAGTTTGTCAAGAAAAAATGTTGTCAAGTGTGTCAAAAAATGATTTCATTTATTTTCTAGCCAATTTTTTGGAAAAAAAAATGTTGCTGTTTTTATGACGTAAATGTAATTGAAAATGAAATTGGACATGGAAATTTTTGAATTTGTAATAGTTTTTGAAATACTTTTAGAATTTTGAAAAAAGTTTGAATTTTTGATTTTGTAATAATTTTTGCAATGTTTTTAGAATTTTGGAAAAAGTTTTAATTTTTGATTTTGTAAGAATTTTTGGAATATTTTTAGAATTTTGAAAAATTTTTAATTTTTGATTTTATTATAATTTTTGGAATTTTGATAAAATTTTCAAGTTTTGATTTTGTTATAATTTTTGCAATATTTTTAGAATTTTGGAAAAAGTTTGAATTTTAAGAATTTTTGGGATATTATGAGAATTTAGAAAAAGTTTAAATATTTGATTTTATTCTAATTTTTAGAATATTTTTGGAATTTTGAAGAAGGTTTCAATTTTTGATTTTGTTATAATTTTTACAATATATTTAGAATTTTGAAAAAAATTGAATTTTTGAATTTTATATATATACACTCAGTTCTGTTTTTGCACGAATTTATTATACACGAATTTGAAATAACACGATTTGGAGAAAAAAAATAATTTTCTTTATGCACGAAATGTTTTGAAATAACACGAATCGATTAAACCTTTAAATTTAAATTTTTTCGTCTGTTTATCCGATTTTTGAAGAAAAACAAAATTCTTTTGTATTACCCTGTATATTTTTATAAGCCGCTTCAAATTACAATAGGTAGATTTTTATATGAAATCTAACTAACACATTTGCAAAAAAAAATTAATTAAAATGTAAAGTAGAAATGTAATTATTTTTGAATTGATAATGTGCAATTTTATTTCAACTGATGGTGTGTGTTTCAATTTAAACCATTTACAGGCTGGTATAATTCTTTCTTTTTCTTGTTTAATTTTGTTTTTTTTTTTGAGTTCCATGTAGGGACATGGCCAAGCTAATCAGCTTTAATTATTCATCACGTACAATCGCAATAGTGACAAAATTACCATGGCAGCAAATTCTTTAAAGTCGTTTATTACGCCCATCTCCAATTGCAGTCGAGGTCTCCCTGGACTCCCTGTGTGCGTTAGTGCACGTTTTTTTAATCATTTCAGACTGTAAATCGGATCGTAGAACATGCACAAACCAAGCAATCCAATTGGGCCGGATACAACCTATTGTATCATGATCGTCAAGAAGAACTGTGATCTCAAAGTTATATCGGGTTCTGTACGATCCATCGTCTGTCTTAAGTGGGCCAAAAATGTAGCGTAGTATCTTGCGCTCAAATACAGATAAATGTGATTTTTTGTAAGAGTTCACGTTTGTGACCCATACATCGCACCACCGATTTGATCAATGTCTTGTAAAACTTGAGTTTGGTGTTAGTTGATACATACGGTGATCCAATGGGAGGTATAATTGAGTAGAAACTAGAAAATTAGATTATCTACAACAATTCGAGCTTTTATATCTGTAAGTATGCGGTTCTTTGAGTCAAGCATTGATCCCAAATAGTTAAAAGATTCAACGCCCTCATTTCGTTCATCGCCGCACATCAAATCTTTCTTCTCAGCATCCTTTAAACATTCATATGTTTAGTTTTATCGTTGTTAATTTGCAGACCAATTTTTCTAGCACCATTCTCAATCCATCCAGGGATTCTATGAGTGGTTTTCTGGTCGGCAAAGTATTCCCTCAGCAGCGCTTAAAACAGCATCTTTGAATAAATACCATGACTTATCGACGTCTCTATTAATGGTTTCTGATTTCTCCAATATTTGGCAATATGATTTTGATATATCTGACCTGTTTCAGCATTCTTTAGTGATTAGATGTTAAATCGTTTCCGTTCTTTTAATTTCGTAATGCCTTGATTTGGAAAGTGGAACCTTATCAAAGCACACACAAGGAAATGAGTGGTCACTTCCAATGTATGCACCGCTAAAAGATCGCTCTAAAAGAGACGCGCTGTTTCTAACACATGATCAATTCGATTTCGAGTTTTTCCATTCGGCGAAACCCAAGTCTGCTTATGAATCGACCGATGCGGAAGATCCTTTCATTGACCAGGATGAATTTCATCACGGCTTCTTGTATGCGTAGACCTACAAGAAACCTAGTACCAAATTCTCAGGCCCAACCCAAATTTTCGTGAATGGGTCCGTTCCGATGTTAAGGTCAGTAGAATAACCTTTTTACACGTTTATATAGCGTAAAACTTGATCCAAGATAGACGCCCGTCCAAGCCGATCTTAACATAGAGAACAGACGGTAGGATCGCATTCGTTTTAAGGCGCCAATTCGCCGTGATGTAGCGTCCTTGACTAAGCAGTTTTTACTCTGCTTGTCTCCGATGCATTAAAATTATGCTGTCAGTATTACCCAGAGAGCACGGTGAGGACATCGAATTTCAAATTTCGCTATCCTTTATCTTTCTTTAGTTACCATAAACTGCTATGGTTAAGATTAATATGTAACATTTTTCAATGGATAGCAAGCTACATTTTTCGTATCTGATCGATAAATTTTCCATTGGCATTGCTATTTGTTAGCAAAATTCTACGTCAACGCAGTGCCAGCTAAGTAACGCTGACAGAATTGGGTTAGTTTAGTTGAGAAGAGCAAAGTAAATATGTAGTGCTAATACTCAATGATTCTACACCATGGCTCCGTAAAACCAATGTAACTCAAGCGTCTGTTCTCCATGTAAGGGGTGGCTTGGAGCAGACCTCTTTCTTTAATCAAGCGGTTTGCTATACAATCGTGATAAAAAGTTTTTCTGGTAACCTAAAGTTTAGAACGGACCCATTCATGAAAATTTGGGTTGGGCGAAGGGCTAGTCCACCATTTGCGTAAAAAATTATTTGTAATGAGCTCGGTACACTGGCCTCGAAAACTGTACCCGGACTACGATTTAAAAATAGGACCCTGGAACGTACTATAGAAAAATAAATAAAAATTTTTCTTTTGATACACTTGACAACATTTTTTGACAAACTTATGATGCCATAGTTCTCAATAATAAAAAAAATTTCATTTCAAACAAAATTTTAATTCAATTTTTTTTTCCGAAAAATTGGGTAAAAAATGAAATAAAAATCTTTCTTTTGACACACTTGACAACCTTTTTTTGACAAACTTATAATGCAATAATCTAGATCTTGGTCTCACATACCAATCCCGGCCATCAAGATTTCTCGAAGTTCAATGTTCCTACTCGTAAGTCGTAATCACTTAAAATGAACGTTTTTTAAGCAAAAAATATGCAAATTTCCTTGTTTTGACACACTTGTCGATTTTTTTGACACATTTCCGGTATAGTTTTCGAACACAGCGTCCTTTTGGACCTGTCTCTTGGGTATACCTATTTTTAGAAAAAAAAATTTTTGAAATCCCTCCAGTGGTTTTCCCTGCAGCGTAGGTAATGACGGCCGGCCGGCAGACAGACATACATTTTTACTTCACCACAATTTTAAATTGTGTGAAGTATGCAGTCTATCGTGAGAAAAAAAAATCTTACATACCCCAAATTTTATCTTATCTTTTGTTTTGGACCATCCTCTATTTAAATAGCCAAAAAAAATTTTGGTGTACGTCTGTGTGTGGGTGGGTGGGTGGTGGGGTGAGTTTTCTGCATAGGATCTTGATTAAACTTTGGCAAATGATACAGGTTCACTTGAAAATGGAAGATCTGGATTCATTTCAAATTTGGACAAAATGGCGGGGGGTCTTCCGAACACCTCTAAGTTTAAATCTTGAATAACTTCTGATCCCGGCTTATGATCTTATTGAAACTTAGTATATAAGGTTTTAGTACTGTTTCCAATATTTCGGCATACCAACTTCCGGTTTGTCACTTCCGGTTAAAAAGTTTTTTTTTCAGGTGTTTATCCCTACTGTAGCCTACAATTACCGATCGATTTTCATGAAACGTTGCGAAAAGCTTTTAAATAATACGATAAAGATTTTATCAGCTTTTGGAGCACATTGGATAAAGGGTTGGGGGGTCCACCATACAACAGGTGGTTTTTTCCACAAAGTTTTTAAGTTTGTTGGGAGCATAAAACATTCATTCGTGAATGAATTTTGATGACACTTTGGAAAAAGGCGCAAACATGTATGACAAAGAACTGATTAGTTTTTGAGCGATAGTGAACAAAGTGGTGGGGGGGTCCCTGGAGCACCTGTTTTTTTGAAAGCTCTATAACTTCTGTACCTGATAAGCGAATTGGATGAAACTTGGTACATGAGTATGTAGTACGGTTTACAATAGTTGTGCATCCCAACTTCCGGTTTTTCACTTCCGGTAAAAAAAAAATTTTCGTACTTTTTTGAAGTTTTTTCAGTGTCTTTATGCACACTACAGCCCACAATAATGAAGTGATTATGATGAAACTTATGGAATAGGGTTCCAATTAGTGTGAAACGATAATTATCATGTTTTGGGACACATTGATCAAAGTGGTGGGGGGTCTACCATACAAATGCTGACTTTTCACACTTTGTTTTTAAAGTTTGTTGGGAGCATACAGACTTCATTCATTAATTTATTTTAATGAAACTTTGGAAAAAGATGGAGACTTAAGTAACAAAGAACTGATTAGTTTTTGGATAATATTGGAATAAGTGGTGGGGGTCCTCCCAAACACCTGTTTAATGTGTCACACTTTTTTCAATGTTTGTTGGGAGCACACAGCATTCGTTCGTTATCGAATTTTGATGACACTTTGGAAAAAGATGCAAACATGTATGGCAAAGAACTGATTAGTTTTTGAGCGATAGTGAACAAAGTGGTGGGGGGTCCCTGGAGCACCTGTTTTTTTGAAAGCTCTATAACTTCTGTACCTGATAAGCAAATTGGATGAAACTTGGTACATGAGTATGTAGTACGGTTTAAAATAGTTCTGCATCTATAACGTACCTTTAAGCGCAGCGCTAAATTGTGGGTGGGGACGGGCCTTTATCAGATAATGTTCGCAAAGCAGCTTCCTTTTTCACTTCACTTATATTTTTCACAACAAAGCTTTAGATGTAAAATCACTTCAATAAACCTGACAAAAACAAAAATCAGAACAAAACTTAAACGAGTCACAACTAATATACAAAAATACATTATCTTTTATTTCCATAATTTATCTAATTAATTACAAAACATTGTCGAACAACTTTAATTATAAATTGCACCTTTATTAAACCGATTTACAACAACATCGAACGACTAACTCATAATATTTTTTTTTATTTATTAATAATATCTTTCATTATTTTTTTTATTAAGGAATTAAAACAATTTAAATAAAGTTACTTGAAAAAATAAATACGTGTGTGTTCTTTTCCTTGAAAATGTTTTCTTCCATCCAAATACTATACTGCTGCCTCCACATGTAGATAAAAAACTCCTGATATTATATTTTGTTGATCCCAAATATCTTGGTAGATGTTGTTTGTTGCACGGTCAAAAACTTAAGAGACCAATATTAAATTAATTTTTCCCAACATCAAATTTTTTTCAATCCAGTTTTCTCCAATTGTAGAGTTAATGTTTTTTTTATTAATATTTTGTAGTTCAATGTTGGCTTCTTGTTTCCGATTTCCAAAAATTTTCCCCTACTATCCACTTCGATAAGAATTCAAATATAAGCTGTGTGCCATAAAGTGGTTTGACTTCCGTTCTACTTATTCCATAATTTTTAAAGCAGATCTTCCAAATAGATATTTAGTGCCAAATTTTCCCCTACGGTATCGTTCACCACAAAATTTCTAAACTGAATTTTTCCTTTTCCAATAACTATACAGTAATATTTTGTTGTCGTAATCATTATTCTTCAATTTTATTAACTTTCATGTAAATCTCATCAATTTCGAGTACATCTCATGGAACATAGTGTTTTTTTGTTCCTGTATTTTTTTATTATATAGGTTATAAAATTAATTTTTTTTCCTTACAATTAACAATTTTATATTAACAAAAACATTTTTTCTGTTAAAATTTTACGTTAAACATATTGGTACAAATGCAAAACAGAAATTTTATTTGAAAAACAACGAATAGACTGATCAGCTTTAAATTAGAATTATTTACTCTTAAGACTAATACAAAAATAATTTTATTACTTAGAATTTTACGTTAGATATATTAATACAAATCTAAAACAGAAATTTAATTTGAAAAAAGGACAATTAGACTGATCAGCTTGAAATAAGATTTAAATTCTCTCCCAACCATTACAGAAAATAGAATCTACATGGCAATTGCCATTTGAAAATATTTGACACGTTACACATCCCAACTTCGATATTGAACAAAGTGGTGGGGGGTCCCTGGAGCACCTGTTTTTTTGAAAGATCTATAGCTTCTGTACCTGATAAGCGAATTGGATGAAACTTGGTACATGAGTATCTAGTACGGTTTAAAATAGTTCTGCATCCCAACTTCCAGTTTTTTACTTCCGGTAAAAAAATTTTTTTTGTACTTTTTCCAAGTTTTTTCAGTGTCTTTATGCACACTACAGCCTACAATAATGAAGTGATTATGATGAAACTTATGGAATAGGGTTCCAATTAGTGTAACAAGATAATTATCATCTTTTGGGACACATTGATCAAAGTGGCGGGGGTCTACCATACAACTGCTGACTTTTCACACTTTGTTTTTAAAGTTTGTTGGGAGCATACAGACTTCAATCATTAATCAATTCTAATGACACTTTGGAAAAAGACGGGGACTTAAATGACAAGGAACTGATTAGTTTTTGGACAATATTGGGATAAGTGGTACGGGGTCTCCCGAACACCTGTTTACTGTGTCATCATTTTTTCAATGTTTTTTGGGAGCACACAGCATTCGTTCGTGTACCAATTTTGATGACACTTTGGAAAAAAATGCAAACATGTATGGCAAAGAACTGATTAGTTTTTGAGCGATAGTGAACAAAGTGGTGGGGGGTGTCCCATACACCTGTTTTTTTTTTAAGGCTCAATAACATTTGTACCTGATAAACGAATTGGATGAAACTTTGTACATTAGCATTTAGTATGATTTACAAAAATTCTGCATCCCAACTTCCGGTTTTTTACTTCCGGTAAAAAAATTTTTTTTTAGTTGTTGGCAGTTTTTTCAGTATCTTTTTGCACAATACAGCTTACAATACTGAAGTGATTATGATAAAACTTATGGAAAGGTTCAATTAGTGTAAGAAGATAATTATCATCTTTTGGGACACATTGATCAAAGTGGCGGGGGATCTACCATACAACTGCCGAATATCACACTTTTTTTTAAAGTTTTGTTGGGAGCATACAGATTTCATTCATCAATCAATTTTAATGGCACTTTAAAAAAAGATAAAGACTTTATTGACAAAGAATTGACTAGTTTTTGGACAATATTGGGATAAGTGGTGGGGTCCTCCCGAACACCTGTTTATTGTTTCAATGTTTGTTGGAAGCATACAACATTCGTTCGTTAAGTAATTTTGATTACACTTTGCAAAAAGATGCAAATATGTATGGCAAGGAACTGATTAATTTTTTTAGCGATAGTGAACAAAGTGGTGGGGGTCCTCCAAGCACCTATTATTTTGGAAGCTCAATAACTTCTGGACCTGATAATAGAGTTGGATGAAATTTGGTACATACACATTTAGTACGGTTTACAACAGTTCTGCATCCTAACTTCTGCTTTTTCACTTCGATAAAAATTTTTTTACTCTTTCTCGTACAACAGAATTTAGGTCAGTAGGTCCTGAAACGTCAAGAAATGCCAAAAAAAAGTGGGGGTAAGAATTTCACTTTGAGCTCATGAATACTTAGGTCTTTCAGACCGAAGTAAATAATAAAAATATGAAAATTATTAGGGTTAGTATTAGGGTTAGTATCTACCCCAGCTCTGGCATTATTTTCAAATGCGATAGATACGAAATTTTAAAATTACTAAATTAATATATATTATATATTTGGTACAAATATCAAAATAGGAAAAATATTTGAGACCTAAGTTGAGCTTAAATTTATTGTAAAGCAAAACTGTAACATCCTCATGATACCACGATTTTTAAAGTAACATATATAGTCAAACAATTACAACGAGTTCCTCAGTCAATGGTCTCTTGCATATTACATGTCCAATTGGTGCAAACATTGTAAATTTACGTCTTAGAATTTTTGGATATGCCATTATCTATTTGCAAAAAGGATAACATTTTATGCTACCCTCATAGAACTGAAATAATATTTTGCTACACGTAATTCTTCTACACAAATATAATTCAAATGTTAACATTTACATGATCATGTAGGTACAAGAACATAATTTATTTATTTGATTTATTTATACTGATTTCAAAATAGTTTATATTTGTTTATATTTATTCAATATCGAACTATAAGTTTATATAGTTTTTAATTTAAATGGCTTTAGTTTTTAATAAAAACCTTCAAAACCAATTTAAATTACGATTTGATGAAAATTTCAAATTCAATTTAACAAAACAAGAAGTAAAAATATTGTATTGAATGATTATATGAGTGCGCAGCAATATGATCTTAAGATTAACAAGTAATTGAATCGCGTTGGAGTTGATTTAAATAATTGATTTTTAATTTAAATTTATATGCGCTAAGATTAAAGCTTAAGTGATTTCATATATAGGAAAGAGGATTGATTTATTTAAAACAAAATTTTTTTAAATTGTACATTTTAATTAGAATAGTTTGAAATAAAAACAATTCTTTGTTATATGAAGTCAGTTATTATTTTTTAAATAAAAACTACATAGTGAGTAATACGGATTATTATATGTTTCACAACAGCATGCGTTCTAAAGTATTGATGAAAACATTATTTTTTGTTTTATTTGAAAAAAATAGATTGTTAAAAAACAAATCCAAAACGACAGTTTTTTAGAATTTATCGACATGATTTATTTTTTCTTCCAGATACACATGAAAGAATATTGGAGAACATTCATGATGAAGAAATTCATTCACGTCGTAAACGACACTTATCAAATGGGGGAACGAACGCTTACAAAATGGAGGTGCTTGTAGCAGTTGATCATAAAATGCAAGAATATCACGGTGATACGATTCAATCATATGTATTGACATTAATGTCAATCGTGAGTTAAAATTTATTTTTTTGTTATATGATGTTGCTAAAAGAACGATTTTTTCCTTCAAAAACAGGTATCAAGTATTTATGCAGATGCTAGTATAGGAAACTCAATTAATGTCGCTGTCGTTCATATATTATTATTGAAACATGATTTTAAAATAGGAGATGCAAGAAATGGTGAGTACAAACTTTATTTTAATCCAGCCTTAGAGTTTAGTTAGTAAAAGTATTGACGCAAAATACGACATAAGAGTGTCAATTTTATTTTCTACTAACCCATCTGCTTTCCCTTTCTCTACCTACCACCCCCTCAAAAATTTAAATCGAGTAGCTTTTGTGTTTGTCGCACATTATGAATGACCGACACACAGGCATTGTTTTGTTTTGCTTATTTAGGCCGTGTGTCAATACAGCTAAATCTAAAACTAATTTTTTTAGCATATGGTAGAAAAAAATTAGCCTATAGGTAGAAACACAACACGGACGATAACGTCGGACGATAAAAAAAAAACGTCTACAATTTCGCTGTTGTAACCACAACAAAGGCGTCAGCCTGAAAAGCTGTCAAAAATAAAATTGCATAAACCAAAATACTTTGTTCTTTTTCAAAATGAATTTCACAAATTTCAATTTTAAAAATAACTAATTTTTACTAATAAATAAATCATAATAATTTTTTTACTAATAACTAATTTTAAAAATAAAATACAAAATACAAATTATGAAAATATATAAATGAATAAAACCGAACTTTGAACATAAACTGAAAAGTCAGTTGACAACTCAAAACAAAACGATTACAACCTCAGAAACGCTTAGAAAAACATCAGAAAATCATATTTTTCAGTTGGCGGCACTGTCACAATAACATTAAAAATTACCCTTGCAGCCAAATAAAAATAAAATTGATTTCTGGCAATAATCATCGCCGACGATAAATTAGAAAAAGAATCTAAATTTTCTCCGACGAAAAAAACTTTTTCGTTTATCGTTGTAGTTGTGTTTGAAATGTATGTATCCTGTGTATTCTAATGTTACTAACGTCGTCGTCGGACGATTTCGCCCGCGTTGTGTTTCTAGCTTATGTTGAATTCATTACCAAATTTGGCTGTGTCTGGATTGGCTAAATCTAAATTGTGAAATATCGAAATAATTGTCTTTGCTTTTAACAAAAATAATTGATATTTTTTTTGGAAATGAAGCAATAATCCTTTTTTGTTGCGGTTCCATCACAAATAAAATTTATTAATTTAATAAAAAAACCTTTTTAATTATATGTAAGTTCAATTCAAAACAATAAACAAAAAAATCATTTTTGTTTTAGATTGACTTGTCAAAATTTATACTAAGTCTAGGGCAGGCTAATTTTTTAATTGTTTTTGTGGTGAATATAAACGTCAAAAATTAGTTTTAGACTTCAAAAAATTAGATTTAGCTGTATTGACACACGGTGACTATGTAGTCATAAAGCCTGACATGTAGACTGCTAAGTCCTTTATGCCATCCTCATATTCAAGAGCTGAAGACCTTTTTGAAAAAAGCCAACAGCCTTGAATGGTTTGTTTTGCAGAAATCTTCTATCCTTAGATAGTTAGATCCTAACATGACGCTTCGGAGCCCTGAGAGAGCCAAACATTCTCCCATAATGTGAGGGACTGTTTCATCCTCTTCAAGGCAAAAGCGGCATGTTGGATCGTTTTCTACTCAAAGCCGTACCATATATTTGTTCCCATGATGGTGACCTGTTAGTAGTCCCACCATTAGCCTGCAGTCTGACCGAGTCAGATTTAACAGGAATTTGGTGGGTTGCTGGTTCAACTCTGAAGTGAACATTTTGGAGACCTTGCAGCCTTCTGTGCTCCTTCATTGAGAGTCACTGGACCGAAAGAGAACTTGTACGACTAGCGATCCTATCCTACCTTTTGATATACCAATTGCTGGCTCAGGGTCTATGAGCCTCCCTGCGGAGCTCTTTACTAAATCATTAGCTTTTTCGTTCCCGAGATTCCCACTATGCCCGGTGTCCATATCAGTGATATGCTGTTCTTGAGCCCGAGATGATTCAAGGACCTAGAACATTCTTGCACTTTTTTTGACTTAATAGAATAACTTCCCAGAGCTTTTAAAGCAGCCTGGCTATCAGCTCGTCTTGATGCTGAATTTATGGCGAATACCTCAGCCTGAAAGACTGAGCAGTATTCGCCAAGTGGAAATTGCAGGCCTAGATATTCATTACTGAAGTAAACCGCAGCTCCTGCACCATTTTCAGTGAGAGATCCATCTGTGTAGATGACTAACGTGTTGGCCGCACTGTCCAATGGCAAATTAGCTGAGAACCGGTCTTCCATCGTTGGAACTACAACTCTATACTGCTTTTGAAAGGCAGTTAGAGGTACTGTGTCATCAGTCGGCATGGACAAATCTGTCAGGTGTTCTTCCAGATCCCTCCATAGCGCTTGATGATTTTTCCTACAGCCCCTAGTGTTTCCCAGGAGCTCGAGCCTTTTTGTAGTCTTAAGAGCCTCCATTCTTACAAATATGTGCAAGGGAGGAAGCCCTAATAAGACCTGCAGACTCGCTGTGAAAAGTCCTTGAATGCCATGCAAGGGACCCATAGCTGACAATGGGTCTGACAACTACTTTATACAGCCAGTAGAACATTTTCGGAGTCAGCCCCCATTTGCCACCGAAAGCGCTCCTGCATTGCCACAGAACTCGAGTTGCGTTTGCGCATTTAGTCTCAACATGAACAGCCCAATTGAGCTCTTTATCGAGAGTAACACCAAGATACTTCACATTATCTTGGAGTGTTAATGTGTAAGTACCGATTGAAGGAAGAGTAAAGTTATTTTTTTCCTTCTGTTAAACGCAACGAGCTGTGTCTTAGAAGCATCCCGGGTAGGAACTGCCAATGTTACACAATAGGCCAACCTCGGGCCAGTATTGGCGAGCCAAGCTTTGGCTAGTTAACTCCGATTTTAGTCTGTGCCAGTTGTAAATGCCTAGACTGAACCAAGATTCAGTTTATTATTTTACCTGTACGAAGATTCAAATAAAAAATTGTAGATATTAAGTGTTACCAGTTCATATTTTTCTGGCAGCGGAGATCGTGAGGGTGGAAGACGCCTTCGTTAAAACTTTTATAAAAAAATAACTTAACCAAACTTGAAATTTAAATAAAAATTATGAAAATATTTAATTTATTGTATTTTTGTATTAAAAGAAAAATTCATTTGCGAGGCTTGACCCTAGTCTGATTTGCCAGGCTTGGCCCAAGTCTGATTTGCCCCAAAAGCTGTGGCGCGGGCTTGGCCCAGGCTTGGTTCATTAGCTAATCCTTACCCGGGATTGAGCGAGAGACCATTCTTCTAACACCAGCTGTTGGTAATGTCCAGGGCGTTCTGCATTTTTCGGCAGAGATGCCCCATGTTGTCTCCTTTCAAAAGAATGCTAATATCATCGGCATAGCCTTATGTGTTTAGCCCTTTATCATTTAATGCAATTAGGAGCTGGTCTACCATCATGTTCCAAAGCAAGGGTGGTAGAACGCCCCCTTGGGGACATCCACGCTTCACACCTACCTGGATTGTGGTGTAGTCCTTCATGTAAATAAACAGAAATCGATCTTCCAGAGCCCGTCGTATCCACCTTAGGAGTGTTTTATTCACACCGTACCTTTCCACTCCGTTAATGAGTGACTCAAAAACCCCTTCAATGTCAAGAAAAGGGCCAAGAGTGATAGCCTTTTTAGAGATAGTCTCTTCAATATCAAAGACCATAGTCCGTGCTTAACTGTGTTTTCTTCAGCCAGACGTATCTGATGTAACAGTCGATCAACCTTTCCAGAGACTTTAGAAAGTATGAGGAAAGTCTGATCGGCCTGAAGATTTTCGCTTCACAATAGTTGATTTTTCCTGGTTTTGGGATAAATACAACTCTCACGTTTCTCCAGACCTGTGGTACATAGCCGAGAGCTATGCAGGCCACGAAGATCTTTAAGAGCCTATCTCCTATTATGTCCAGACACTGTTGTATCATAATAGGCCATATTCCGTCTAGACCTGGAGATTTGCATGGCTCAAAGGAGCCGATAGGCCAAGACAGAGCCTCAGGCGATACAACTCTTTTTGCCATTATCCAATCCATTCGGTTTGGTTTTTCCCTATTTTCTGCTGCTGTCCTTTGAGGAATCTCCCCAAGTACAGAGCCCGGAAAATGGTGTTGAAACAGGGCTGTAGAAGTTTCTTCATTTGAAGAAGTGTAATTATTATTGGATAATTTAATATTATCCAGTCTCGCTAAAGGATCCTTTTTCAAGGCCTTCATTAGTGCAGCATCTTCTGTGATAGTCTCAATCGACTCACAGTACTTTTCATAAGACCTCTTCTTTGATTTACGAATAAGCCTTTTGAAAAAATTCCTTGCTTCACTGTACAGAGCCCAATCAGCTTCATCACGACTTTTCAATGCTCTGTTCAGAAGTTCCTTAGATCTTTGTCTGAGTTTATCAAGGTTTTTGCTCCTCTACAATGCCCCTGAAGCACACCCAATCCGTTTGTCTTGGATTCCGGTAGACGCGACCTCGACTGGGATCGCCTTAACAAGAAAGTCTATATATCTGTTGTCGCTCATGGATATATCCGTTGACACTCTCCAGTTCCTGATGTCTTCTAGAAGAGATCTGGAGCATAGAGTGATATCTATTGTTTCTTGCCGTTGGGAGTTAACAAAAGTGTGGTTTCCTCCGGAGTTTAGAATTTCCAAATTAGTAGTAGCCAAGTACTCTAAGAGAGACTGACCTCTGCTGTTATTATTGGTACTTCCCCAGCTTACGTGATGTGAATTGGCATCACAGCCGACTATGATATCCAGGTTTTTTTGCTTGGCAAAGTCAACCACGCGCACCAATTCCAGCGTTGGCGGGGGACTAATGGAGTCGTACGGAAGATAGGCAGACACAATAAGTATCCGCCTTTTTTCCGTAGCTGTTCCATAACTGAGCATTCCTAAGGTTAAATCACCTGAGGATAACTCAGCCAGAAGATGCATATCATGACTTTGGTGTGATGCTATGTAGGTTCTGGTGTTGTCAGGACCCCTTTTATACAGAATATTCCAGCCCTCTAATGAAAGACCGGCTACTCCTCTGTTTTTAATTATGTAGAGCTCTTGAATTATTAATATTTTTGTCTGCAATTTTTTAGCAAGTGAAGCCATGAGATTATATGACCCACTTATGCTATGTTACAGATTGATTTGATTGATTCGGATCCTCCATTGGAATTGTCCAAGCCCTTTTGATGTCCAAGACCACCGAATAAAGCCGTCTAGATTGCTTACGACCTGGAATCCAAATTTTGGCCAGGTGCGTCTTAGGGAGATCACACCGCTTCATTGTTGAAAGCCTTGCTCCTTCCCATTTAATGCAACCTGTAATTTACTCCACCAACCAGTTCAATGAGAAGTCGTTTGAACATCGGAAATGGAGTTTTCCTTCTTTTAACGACGCCCCATCAAAGGTTGGCAGAGTTCCTGTTTGTTTCAACATATCTTCAAACAGGCGTTGCTGGATCAAATTGCTTTGTTCCTGGCTGATAGTTCCATTCTCAGATTCAATAATTCCAACTAGCCCTCTCTTAGCTGCATTAGCATAGCTTGATGCAACCTTCTTCGAACCCGTCGTTGTTGTCGACTTCGATGGAATACAGAGACTCGCCTTACGATGCGGGACTGAGGTGGTCGGTAGACGAATCTTTTCGATCATCTCAGCCCTCGTGTCCAAGAGAGGTATTGTTGCAGAGAAACCGCTAATGTAGTGGCCTGCTCTGCAATTCCTGTTTGCAGTGAGGAGTCAGCCTTAGCCTCCTTCTTTTTTCTCCTCACTGAACCACAAACGTTTTTCCTCTACCTCTTTCTACCAACTATTACAGTTGTCTCGGCAGCCTGCATCTCCGAAGATTTGCTGACCTCCGATTCCGACTGCCCCAGATCGATACTTTCCAGAGACTTGTTTAAATCTCCAAGAGCCATGTGTGACACGACCCGAAGATTTTCACAAGCCTCCGGAGTAGAGCTGGAGTTTCTGCCAGATTTTGGAACGTTTACTGTGGACGTATTACCGTCCATAGAATGTTCCTCTGGTTTTTTGTTGTGTTTATAGACGTTGTAGTGCTGTTATGTGTAGTTTGTATGTTTGTGTTTTTGTTATTATTTTTTTTGTTTAAGTTACCCATAATGCATGTAATTTGGTGGTCGGAAAGAAGATCGAGTCAAGCAGGTGCGCCTCACTTGACCAAGTCACAATACTGAAGGGGAAACCGAGCTCTGAGCTGTGCGCCGTTAGCGACTGATGAAGATCACCATCAGCCAATCGATCACCTCGGCACGGCTGCCACACCACTGGATTAAGTGAGAGTGTATGGGTGATCGCGATCGTTAGACAATCGTATTGTTAGACAATAATATCGGAACAGGGGTTACGCTATCCATCACCTGCGACCTGCCTGGTAGTGTACACTCAGAGCCTTAGGGACACAAGGCCTTAGTTAAATTAGATTGAAAATTTCAAAAATTTTTCACTATTGTAATACGTAATGTGCCAAACCAAATAATAACACAAAGTTACGACAACTCACTTAGACCAGATTAGGTCCATAATACCACGGACCGCCCACGCACTGCTCTAACCATTTGGGGCTTCTGTTGAAGTTATATAATGCCCTGGTTTCAACGTTGCTCATGTCATTGAAAAGTTTTGGGTCAGTGGGCCAGTGCTGCTTACTTATAGAGTAAATGGAACACAGTTATTTCTTCCTTACAGCTTCTTCAAAAACTTTGCTAACCGATATCCCGCCTACAAACGGACATCAGTTTTTTGGAGCGCTGCAGATCTATCCTAAGTAGATTTTCCTAATGTTTGATCATAGAGTAATTCTGTCATAAGCGATCAGTCTAGAGTTTTTTTCTGGTGTAAGATACAGATCAGTCCAAGGCGTAGAAACTTTCCCCGCTACACAGTTGTCTCTACCACCACTGTGATCCGACCCATATAGTTTGGATATCAATCTACTTGGCCATCTCGTTCAAAGATGAGCAGCAACTTAGTGTTCCTTTCCCAATAATTTCTAACGGTTAACTACGTGTCTAAAACTTCTGATTTGAGGAATTGACCACCAATAGAAGATAGTTGTGTACTGTTTTCGGAATAATTTTATTTTTAATCTAAATTTGAAATTTTACAATAATATCGATTGAAATTGATCTTTTGTTTTTGGAATTTCACCTGGAATTAAATGCACTACATAATCATATCACGTGCATCTTCTTAACTTAAAAAGCAATTATCATAGAAGACCCACCCAAAAATTCACTTTCCGAATACAAATTACCTATAATGAATCTATGCTTAACTCTGATTAAGTCATTCATTCTGTCATACTAATTTTTTTCCCATTACCAAAATCATAATCAATCATTCATTCATCAATCTATTTATTATATCGTATTCAACGATAGGTATAACACATAAATCATCAAATAGTTTATCAACCTCATTCCCAAACTCCCACTAACATTTTCCCATATAATCTAATAAATTAACAAATTAAATATTAATATAGAAAAAATTAGAAATATAAGTATTTCCTATATGGAATAAATACAATAAAAATTTTTTTTATTATATTTTGTATGTTTGTCAATATACTCTGTAACGTTTTAATTACAGTCAATTAACTGATTCTTTTCCTAATTAGGAATTAGAAATTTCCTTTTTTATTGATATTGAATTCATAACATTTTTTTGATTCAACATAATATGTTGAGTGGTTTACGTTTGAATGAAAAACGAAATTGGAAGATGAAATACATTATCGCATTGTGTATGCAAATATTCAAATAGTCATAGATGTAGGTTTGTTTGTTTTGATTAAAATATTAAGATCATTATTTATATTATGAACACATTTATAGAATTAATTATTTAATTAAAACAAATAATTTAAATTGTATTTTCGATTCGACACATGGGAGAGATCTGTGTTTGTTAACGTAATTCATACATTTTTGTTTTTAGGTAGATTTCATATAAAAATCTACCTATTGCAATGGGCTTCATCTCGGAATTTCGGAAAAATGTTTGTGCCAAACGAGACTACACATGATAAGCGGAGACAAAAAAACAAAAAAAAAAAATTTATATATATATGTATATACATATATATATATATATATATATATATATATATATATATATATATATATATATATATATATATATATATATATATATATATATATATATATATATATATATATATATATATATATATATATATATATATATATATATATATATATATATATATATATATATATATATATATATATATATATATATATATATATATATATATATATTAGGGTGTTCCTTAATTTTCAATTTCAAAATATTTTTGGTCTCACCCCCTAAATCGGTGTGTATACATATAAAAATGAACTGCAAGAAATTTTAGGTCAATCAAATAAAGTTAACCCGTGCCGACTTGAAGTTGAACTTTGGCTTAATAGTTATTCTATATGAAATCATCGAAAAAAAAGAAAAATTGTTGCTGCACTGTTTTAGATGTTACTCAAACTTTGTGGAAATGTTCTTTAGAGTTCAAAAAATCAAAACCCACAAGGATTTAATTTTCGCACGCGCCACTTCCGGTCCACACAAAATAAAGCATTTGAAAAGTCGTACTTTTGTGTTTTGCAGTTTTAGCTGTAAAACTTTTTCTAATAAAGATATTGATTCGATCAAGGTGGCATTATAAAGCTGAAAGATTGTAGTTTTTAAAACAAAAATAAAAATTGACAAAATTCATATATTTAAAAAATGAAAGAGTGTTGAAAATACGTATATTTTATTGATTTCTTGTGATTTTCAATTGACACCAGCGTCTGCGCTGTTGAGTATAAAAGTCTAAATGTTCTCAAATATCAAAGTGCACACATTTTTATAGTATAAAAAATTAAAATCGACTTGTTCAGTCAACTCATAATGCAAAAACTCTTTACTTGAAATTTTGAAATTTCAGCAATTTGCATATTTCAGGCTACAATTTGGACGTGTTTGGTAAAAGACAAAAATTTGAAATTAGCAGGATATTTAGTTCTTATCTTTAACTTTAAAAAACTTAAACGTTTGTTTTGTTATTTCCTCTTGATGCGGGTGTACAGGTGTTTAAAGAGAAGCCAACTATTTGTTTCTTACAGCTTACAGCTTCTTTCTTACAGCTTACAGTTTCTTACATTTTTATTTTTGATTTAGAAACTGCAATATTTTAGCTTTATAATGCCACCTTGATCGAATCAATATCTTTATTAGAAAAAGTTTTACAGCTAAAACCGCAAAACACAAAAGTACGACTTTTCAAATGCTATATTTTGTGTGGACCGGAAGTGGCGCGTGCGAAAATTAAATCCTTGTGGGTTTTGATTTTTTGAACCCTAAAGAACGTTTCTACAAAGTTTGAGTAACATCTAAAACAGTGCAGCAACAATTTTTCTTTTTTTTCGATGATTTCATATAGAATAACTCTTAAGCCAAAGTTCAACTTCAAGTCGGCACGGGTTAACTTTGTTTGATTGACCTAAAATTTCTTGCAGTTCATTTTTATATGTATACACACCGATTTAGGGGGTAAGACCAAAAATATATCATAATTTTTTTTCCCCATATAGCTAAGGAACACCCTAATATGTGTTTGTTTCATAACCTCTTCCAGTGCTATGTAGAAATTATCCTTCTCGTCGACGGTCTTAGCTTCAGTAGGTGCATGTACGGCAATAAGAGAAATATTGTTATATATACCGCGTACACGTAGGTAACAGATCGCTCTGCACCAACAAGAAAGCCAGTACCAAATTCTCTTCGAGAAGGATGACCACTACAGTATAAAGAGTGACTATCCAAATCTTGTTTTCCGATTATCGGCTGTCTAATTTCTTGTAGAGCAATAATATCCATCCTATACCTCTCAGCCTCTGTTTCCAGACTTATAAGAGCATCAGGAGCGCTCAGGCTGCCCACGTTCCGATTCGGTAGTCTGGTCCTTTTTCACGTCCAGGTAAAATTCTGTTTTTGTCCGGGTCTGTTATTCTCTTTCTGATAACCAAATTTAACATATTAGTTTTTTTTCCGGGGTTAGGGTGTTAACCTTAGGCCCAACCCAAATTGTCGTGAATGGGTCCGTTCTGCATATTAAGGTCACCAGAAACAACCTTTTTACACGTTTATATAGCGAGCCACATGATTCAAGACAGACGCCCGCTCCAAGCCGCCCCTGACATGGAGAACAGATGCTTGAGTCACATTGGTCGTAAGGCGCCAATTCGCCGTGATGTAGCGTCATTGACTAAGCAGTTTTACTCTGTTTGTCTCCAATACACCAACCTAATTCTGTCAGCATAACGCATGCAGCACGGCGTGGACGTCGAATTTCGGATTTCGCTACCCCAATTGAATTTAGTTGTTTGCAAATAATTTTTATAACATAATTGAGCCATTTATCTTGTAGCTGAAAACTCAACGAAAAAAGTAAGCTTCAGAACGTTTCATTCGGCCTGATAGTTTTTGCACAATTCCATTTTGCACTTAATTCCACTCCTTTTCCACTCCCTCATTAAACATCATTAAAAGTAAAGCTAAATCACAACATCAAATAGAACGAAACCTTCGGTATTGGAACAGGAAAAAACTGCTACGTTTCAAAATAAGTGAGAGTATAATGTCTGACAGTTCTGATGAGCGACCATATGCGGACGTTCAAATATTAGGCATTTCTTATCGTGGGCTCTTGGATAGCGGATCGTCCATAACAGCTTTGGGTGCAGGGAGCGAAATTTTCCTTAATAACCCAAAATATAAAATACAGCATTTACCATCTACAGTTAGTACTGCTGGCGGTGACTTAAAAAGAGTATTTGGGTATTTATGGAGTAACATCACCTATGGTGACACAACGTGTTTAATGCAAATATTTATCATCCCTAGCCTACAGCAAAAACTCTACTTAGGGATAGATTTTTGGAAACGGTTTAATATTTTACCACCTCAGTTAAGGTTTCATGATAGATCCACAATTTCGGAAGTCGAACTTCTATCTGACTCAGATAGGCATGTTTTGTCATCAGAACAACAACTCGTTCTCAATAATGCAATTGCACAGTTTCCATGATTTTCAGAATTAGGACTAGGATTAACGTCAAAAGTTAGCCACTCAATTAAAATTACAGACGGTGTCATGCCTATTAAACAACGATACTACACAGTTAGTCCTTCAATACAACATGATCTTTATAAGGAAGTTGATCGGATGCTATGCCAAGGGGTCATTGAAGAATCAAATAGCTCCTGGAGCTCACCTGTCACGTTAGTGCGTAAATCAAACGGAAAAGTGAGGCTTTGTCTCGATGCCCGCCGTTTAAATGCCGTAACTATTAAAGATGCATATCCTCTTCCTATTATCGACGGACTTTTAAGTCGGTTAGACCAAACTAGATTTATTTCAAGTATTGACTTGAAAGACGCCTTTTGGCAAATTTCCTTGGATCTTGATTCGCGCGACAAAATTGCATTTACTATACCTGGCCGTCCACTTTATCACTTTACACGCATGCCTTTCGGGTTATGCAATGCTCCACAGACAATGTGCAGATTGATGCATAAAGTGATCCCGCACGAGCTCCAGGATAGAGTGTTCGTATATTTAGATGATTTGCTCATCACATCGTCCAGTTTTGAAGAACATATTGATTTGCTTAATAAGGTTTCGTCCCAACTGAAAGACGCTAATTTAACGGTTAATCTTGATAAAAGTAAAATTTTGCTAAAGAGCATTCGTTACCTTGGTTATATAGTGTCCGATGGAAATTTAAGGGTAGATCCACTTAAAGTTAGTGCCGTGACAGAATTTCCAATCCCGAATACCGTCAAAAAGGTTCGTAGGTTCCTTGGGCTAACAGGATGGTATCGGCGTTTTATTCCGAAATATGCTACCTTATCTGCACCGTTGACTGACTTACTGAAGAAAAGTAAGAAATTTAGCTGGTCTCCTGAAGCAGAATCTGCTTTTCAACAACTGAAACACAGTTTGATTACAGCACCTGTGTTAGCCTATCCAGATTTTAAAAAGCAGTTTTGTATTCAGTGCGACGCAAGCAAAGTTGGCGTTGGCAGTGTTTTGACACAAGTAGGAGATGATGGTGAGGAACACCCTATCGCCTTCATGTCAAAAAAATTAAATCGAGCGCAGCAAAACTATTCCATCACTGAGCTTGAGTGTTACGCAGCGGTCCTGAGTGTTAAACATTTTCGATTGTATATTGAGGGTAGTCATTTCCAAATATTAACTGATCATGCCTCATTAAAGTGGTTGATGTCCAATAAAGATTTGGAAGGAAGACTGGCTCGTTGGAGTTTAAAACTCCAAGGCTTCGATTTTTCTATCAGTCACCGCAAGGGTAGTACAAACGTTGTTCCAGACTGTTTTTCAAGAATGTACCTGGATGAGATCGATGTAAAGAACTTCAAAAAAAATGTCGATACCGATGTTCCGCAACTTGACTTTGATTCTGCGGCGTTTTTGTCAGAGGAATACCTCAATCTAATAAAGACAGTCGAAAGCTCTGTAAGACCATTAGAAAATTTTGTTGTTCGAGAGGGAAAAGTTTTTGTTAACACATCCAGACGGGTAGAGTATGATGTATCCGAAATACCTCCATGGAAGTTGTATGTGCCCGGTGCACTCAGAGCTAAACTCATATTTTCCATCCACTGCTCTACATTATCTAGTCACCCTGGTTCTAATAAAACATTAAAGTTATTACAGCGCTATTTCTACTGGCCCAGAATGACGATTGAGGTAGATGAGTTTGTTGCGAGGTGTGATGTTTGCAGGTCTTGCAAGGCTGTTAATTATATAACGCAACCAATGATGGGAGGTCAGGCTCAGGTAGAAAGACCTTTGCAACGTCTATATATAGACTTTTTGGGCCCTTATCCGCGTTCAAAATTGGGGAACTGTTATCTTTTTGTTGTTGTGGATCACTTTAGTAAATACACCTTTCTTAAACCAATGCGTAATGCCACATCAAGTGGATTATGCAGGTTTCTAGAGGAAAGTATATTCTTGCCATACTCTGTCCCCGAGATAATTGTATCCGACAATGGTAAACAATTTGTGTCTAGTTTACTTGGCGAGTTACTCGAAAAATATGGAACTCGTCATGTATTTACTCCTAAATACAGCCCACAATCGAACTTATCAGAACGAGTTAATCGCTCCATTTTAGCCGGTATACGCGTTTACATCCAAGACGATCATCGATCATGGGACGAGCATATACTTGAAATCGAACACGCTTTACGAAATACAGTGCACGAATCTACCAAGTTCTCGCCGCATTTTGTGTTATTTGGTCAACATCTTATTACTCATGCTAGTGAATACCGACTTCTTAAAGATCTTAATCTTCTTCAGGAGCGTGATATTTCCCCGCAAAGTAAGGCTGGTCGTATGAGTAAGTGCCAGGAGTTAATTTTGCAACACTTAAAAACGGCTTACAATCGAGCAGCTCATACATACAATCTACGTAGTAAGCCGCGGGAGTTTGTGGAAGGTCAGAATGTTTTGGTAAGGAATTTCACCCAAAGCAATGCAATTAAAAATTTTTCGGCCAAATTAGCTAGGAAGTTTGTGGACGCAAAAGTTGTTAAGCGAATAGGAAAAGTCGCATACGAGTTAGAGCGGAGTGGGAAATCTATAGGTGTATTTCATGCTCGTGACATTATAAATGCTAAGTATTGATTTTTGATACGATATATCGTAATTTAATTATGTTTGGCCCGGCATAAATGAGACTCTCAGGGAATTGTAGGTACGTCCCCGCGAGTGTTACAAACCCCTGGTCTGTTACCACCAATACATCATAATTCTATGTCCATCTCTTTTTTTTTTTAAATTAAAATGTAAGTTAGGAACCGTTGGATTTATTATATATAACGATGCTAATTGGGATTTGATTCAGTTGGTTAATTAATTTCTTTCTGCTATCTGATGTGAGTGAAATCAGTGCCTGCCTATTTAAGGCAAAATTAATTTTAAATTAATTTAATTAAAAAGAATTAGATTAAAAATATAAAATTGTGTTTGTCTAAATTTGATAATTTTCCTTTGTTTTCTGTGAATGTGAAAAGGAAAAAATAGAAATTAAAATCAAAATAAAAATAAATAAAAATTATAAATATCTGTTTATCAAAAACAAAAAAAAATATATATATCTGTTTATCTGTTTATAAATAAATTTCAAGTTAATCTGTTAATATCTGTTAAGAAGAAAAAAAATAAAAGCTTGTTACTAAGTTACATGTGTATAGTAATTGTTTCACAAATTTACTGTAATCTCGTTATATCAAAGAAAGTCTAACCGTTAATGTGTTTGTTATGTTATCCTGATAAAATATAGTTAAATTAGGTTTATTTAATATAACTAAAAAGTTCCACAACTAAAAGTAAAACCAAAGAAAACAAACAAGCATAAAATTTAATAAAAGAAATTTTCCGATGAATTCTCATTAACCAAATACCATCAAATATCATTGATCGTACAACATTTATTTGGATATCGTCACAAAAAGGAAAAAGCTATTCAATTCATAGCCGTTTTTGTAATTGTATTATATTGGAAGATTCAAATTTGGAATACAACATTCATCAAACATTCAACAATAAATCCAGTAGTGATAAGTTGTTCATTAAAATTATTTTTTACTATTACTATTTTAAAACTTATTCAAATTTATTAGCAATTTGTTTTTGATGATTCTTTCTTTAATTTGTTCAAATAAATTTTATAACGTAGCCATGAGATAAGGATTTTCTTTTTGTATTGTATGTGTGAGTGAATTTGTGTATATGCGGGGTAAGTAGCTCGTCAGTCAGCAAATGGCTAACAGTGACAAAAATCCACGACATAATATTACCTCTACGATTGAAGTTACGGGCAATGACGAGAAAGTCACTGGGCCATTTGATATGTAATCTTTTGTTGCAAGGTCCCGTTAGCGACCTTGTAATAAGCTTTTAGTTAAAGTATTTAATGGATATTAGCTCAATATATATCCAGAACACTATGTTTCCAGAGCTGTGGTGAAGTCAGCTTATGTATCAGCGTCGCAATATTTTTCTATGTTTTTTAAAAATCAAATTCTTTATTTCAGGTGTTTCAGCGTCAGGGATGTTAAGTGAATTCTGTAAAATTAAACAACGTTACGCACACCAATTTCATCATGACACAGCTTTATTATTAACAAGGTAAACAAAGATAAATCTTAAAGAATTATAATAAAACAATAAATAATGTTTATGAATTTTTATCCAGGGAACAAATTTGCCGTAATGCAAACCAAAAAAAATGTGATACTTTAGGATTAGCCGAATTGGGAACAATGTGCCGTCCATATTCATGTGCTATTGCGCAAGATAATGGATTGTCAGCTGCTTTTACAATTGCTCATGAATTGGGACATGTGTAAGTATTTCTTTTTTAACAAACTTTAATTTTATTTTTAAAACATTTTCACATTTAAGTTCAAGTTAATTTATATTTGCGTCGTGATGTTGATAATTCAATATGTTATAATTTAGCGACTAAATTAATTATAGTGGTAGTTTTACAGTAGATTAAAACAAGCCAAAACAGTAGGTTGGTAGTATAGATGGTAGTGTGGTAAACAGTAACATACAGAATCAGCTGTTGGAAAAGAATTTTACTACGAAAAACACACCAGGTGGTTTGATCATACACAACCTTCGCTGGTGAGCATTTCAGATCTGCTTTTACTGTGACTTTAATACCAAGTAAAATAGTAAAATGATACCTTTCTTAGCTCTACTGCGTTGTATTTCTGCCGGAGATTTTGGGTGTGCAGATTTTAACTGGCCGAAACAGTCAAAATGTTCGAACATATCATTTGCTTGACGAAGATAAGCTGTTGTGCTTTGCATAAGATTCGAGCCAAGAAACTTCGTCAACTTCTTGAAAATTTTGGGCTCAAATTGCGGTCTTTGATTGGTTGTAATTATCAAAACCGAATCGAAATAGAAGACACATATTAGTTATGTAATGCTATTGAGTCCAACGAATCAATCGGCGAGCGATACATGTCAGTATATAGTTAAATAGTTAAATAGCTGAATACTTAAGTTCTACATTTGATAACTTTCGAGAGAAAAATCCTTAAGACTTGCAGCTATTATTATTTCTTTGTTGTAAAACAGCTCCAACGGATGTACTGGCTATTGTTTACTTAATTTGGATGGGATGCGGCTACGAACAGCGAAATAGTAAGTTTTAATCTCCGTAGCCTCATTAACCTGATAATATGGGCAGGAAGCTTGGTGCCTTGTAGTACTCGGATGGGTCGAAACACCTCTGATCTTACATTAGTGAAAAAAATAATTTTATGAATTTCACAATATAGTTCAACAAAATCAATTTTGTAGAATCAACTAAAATTTAGTAAAATTGACAAAACAGTTTGAACGTTTTACAAAAAATTTTGTTAATTATACTAAATTTTAATTGATGTCACAAAAATAATTTTGTTGAACTAATATTGTAGAATGCGCCAAAATAATTTTTTTTTGCGTGTCATTTTTAGACATATTTAATTGGATCTAATCTAACCATGTATGATTATGACCTTCAAAATACATATTTTTTTTGTTGAAATATGAAATCACATCAGAAAAATTTAAATTTTCCTCCGACAGAAAAATTAATTAAACCGTTAAATGTGTGTAAAACTATACCCTTCAGTTTTTCCAAGAATATATAAATTAAAGTTTTACAATTAAAAATTTGCCTTTATGTTAATATTATTTTGTGTTGATGTTCATGTGATCGAATCGAATTAAATATACGATTTACTTTTATGAGATATAAAAGTTGTAAAAGATAGTTCATTCTTTTAATTGTTTTAAACAAAGAATCTATAATTTGGCGACGAAGACGATGGAATCAATTAGACTAGGCACATAGTAAAAGTGTTATTAAATTGTACTCGATGACAAACACCAATCAAATTCATTAGATTTGAATTTGGAATAATTTTTGAATCAATTCATTTTTGAATCATCAGACAAATGAAGTGTTTCTCTGAAAAAAATTCAAAATATACTTTCGAATTGAAAAATCCAAATGATTTCCTTAATTGAATGAATGACTACCCCTAGCGATTACCTCTAATTTATAATAAAAGAATAAAAATTATAAAACAAAACATCTTTCCCCATAATTAAATTCCTTTAACTATTCCATTTAATTCATCTCGAATTTCAATCTCTCGATTTTTTTATTTTTTTTTTCCAAACAAGTTCAAGACAAGATGTCGACGGATATTATTTTTTATTAACTTTTAGTTATCTTTTATTATTCCTGTAAATGTCAAAAAGTGATAAATGTGCCTAAAGTGAAATGTTAGAATTCCTTTTGGTTTTAATTGAAGCTTCCGATTAAATCTAAAAATATATATAATAAAAATAAAATTGTGGTTAATTAACGAACATCTAAAACATGGTTGGACAGTTGATAAGTACCCACTCTGTGTTTTTTACTAAAGACTTGGAATTTAGATTAACAACTTTTCAACCAACATTTACATATCGAACTATTAATATGTACATATATAGAAAAACATTAATGTTGTAGGTACTATAAAATTAACATGTTTTTAGAAATTTAATTTTGCTATAAAAGAAAAAATAAATAAAAAGTAAATGTGAATGACCATTGGATAGGATATTAAAGTTTGATTACTCAATAAATGCATAGGGAAATACGACCTTAAAGTTTTATAGAACATTTTAACTTTGGTTTTATAGGACGAAATAAATTTTGTAAAGAATTAAATAATTAAAAATAGATTTGATTGCACTTCATTATTGCGATACTAAAGTTTTATTATTTTTTAGCTGTTGATTTAATGATTTTCATGGATTGATTGTAATTGCCAAGGTTATAGTAAGGTTATGTAAAGATATGATTTAGCCAGATTGAATGTGTTTTCTAATTTCAAGAGTTGAGTTTATTTCCTTTTAAGACGTCCATTAAAATTTACTCCATGGACCAAGGCGGCACAAAAGAAAAGAAAAAATACATAAACGGTTGAAATATGGAAAACTCAAAATGGCTCGCAGTTTTTATTCGAAAATCTGTATAACAACTTATATATAAATCAATTATGTTGCAGAATTTAAATTATTCTTGTAAAAAAAATTTTTTTCCAAATTTGTAGTTTTGCCTTTTTTTGGGAATACCTGTTTAACTTGGTGCAACCAGCACCAAAGTTCGTGTTTTTTAACTTAAAAGAAAGTCAATTGAATTTACCACGGACTCCAAGAAATTAAAAAAATAACAATTATTGTTTGTTCAAAATTGAATATGGCGATTGCGTTGAATATGGAAAATTTTTTAAAAAACGTAAATTTTTGATCTTTTTTCAACCTCTTTCTAATGTAACTAGCAGAATCCTTGATGGATTTTTACAAAAATAGCTCAAAATGTTTGTTGGCATCTTTACTATGAACTTGTTTCATTGATACATTGAATTTGTTTGTTTTGTAAAATATACAATTCAAAAACCGGAATAACATTTTTTGTCACCGGAAAAATTGGTTTATCGGGAATATCTCAAAAACAAGAGCTAACCTAAAAAAATGAATATGATATTCGTGTTCAGCAGGTCAAAATCCTCAAGAAAAGGTGGGTTTTAGTCAAGGAGACAAAAAAAGATCAAAATTTGTAAACTAGTGTTATTAGAGTGTGTACTATTCACCTCCAGGATTCTAGCCCCCCAAATATTGATTTTTCAATGTTTGAAATATGGAATCGTTTGGTCATCGGTAGGTCAGGAAAGGTCACTAGTTTTCTTCCTTTGATCGTACCCCGTTTTTGTACAGCCTTTTCAAATTTTGAGCTTTGGAGGGCTAAAATCCACTTTTCCAGCCCCCCAACATGCTCAAAATCTAATTTTTTTATTTTCTTTAGATGAAGAATCGGAAAGCTCAATAGTTCAGGAAAGGTCACTAGTTTTTAAAGTTTGGTCACATATTCCAAAAATTCTAAAAATATTCCAAAAGTTCTTAAAATTCATAAATTCAAACTTTTTCCAAAATTCTAAAAATATTGCAAAAATTATAACAAAAACAAAAATTAAAAGTTTTTCCAAAATTGTAATGAAGCGCTGCTTCGGAGAATAATCACCGAAGTGGCACAGCAGGCCGCGTACCTAGCGAAATTATTTTATAGACCCAAACTAGCTTCAATATGTGGGGACAAGTAAGAAATCTTGCTACTCCATCACAAATAAACAGTAGTACGCGTGACACATGATCAGTACGGAGAAAAAAAAGAAGCAAGAGAACGAAGGAGACTGGCGACCCCCATATTTGTGAACGAACCACGATCACCACGTCACCCCATTAACCACGTCACTCACTCACGCACACGTTCACACACACACACACACACACACACACACACACACACACACACACACACACACACACACACACACACACACACACACACACACACACACACACACACACACACACACACACACACACACACACACACACACACACACACACACACACACACACACACACACACACACACACACACACACACACACACACACACACACACACACACACACACACACACACACACACACACACACACATACATACATACATACACACACACACACACACACACACACACACACACACACAAACAAACACACACACACAAACAAACACACACACACACACACACACACACACACACACACACACACACACAAACAAACACACACACAAACAAACACACACACACACACACTTGCATACACCCACACACATCCTCATCCACACCCCCATACACTCACGTATGCCTACATACAAGTTCTCATCCATAACGACATACATGCCCACATACACCCCCTACACACATCCATGCACAGATAGGAATATATAAAAGTACTAACCCCATGGTTAGTCCAGATCCCGCTCGTAACATTCCATTACTAGTTCATCCTCATCAAGTTTATCGGGAGGAAAATTCCACCCTCAAGATGATAGCCGTGTTGGAAAATGATTACAATCTAAATTTTGTCGTAGATAGCGGCGACTGGCGATATTTCCGAAATAGATCCGATTAGGCAGCACGGAAATATAATGAATATTTCAGCATACAAGATGGCGAATTAGGTTGATGCCGGTTGAATATTAATTGAGCACCGAAAAAAATCCTAAGCGATGGATCCGGTTGGCATATTATTGAATGAGTTCAAAAATTTCACTCAGCGTAAACTGCTTCCAATGTCAATCTCGTCTCCTGTTCACTTACGATCTTGTCCCCTGATTGAGCCAATTCACCTTCAACCACGTAGGTAGATCTCATATATCCGGACTCAATAACTCTCTCTCATCAACCCGTCCACAATCTCAAATGTTCACCATTAACTTCGGGAACTACAACTATATCGGCGTATAATATGGTTTAGGGATTCTAGAATACCCAGGCGAATCCAATTATGAGTTCGAGACTTTTCTGCGGCTTATAAGGTTCACTTTCGCATAATTATAGACATCTCAAGTTTTGAGTTTTGGGTAAATAGAATTCTCTTGCACGGACTAGAAATTTCGAAATCTCAATATTTTATTTTGTTTATATGAAAATTCTTTGACCGTGAAAGGTCAATTACAATATAATTAATTATTAGAAATAAATCATTTCAAATGCAACAAAACTACATCAAGAAAAAAAAGCAATTTCGCCTAAATGTTCTCACATCAAATATTATTTTAATGACTCACCTCCAGGATTCCAGCCCCCCAAGTATTGATTTTACCAAGTTTAGCATATGGAATCATTTGGTCATCTATAGGTCAGGAAAGGTCACTAGTTTTTTTTCGTTTGGTCGCATGCTGTTTTAGAGAATTTTCAATTTTCGGATTTTGGGGGGGCTGGAATCCACTTGCTCTAACCCCTAACCTACATGCCGTAAATCAAATGGTTTTATTTTTCTTAGATGAATAATTGTTTTGTAAGGTAAGGTCACTAGTTTTTTTGTTTGGTCGTATCCCGTTTATAAACTTTTCAAGTTTTAAGTTTCTGGGAACTTTAATTCACTTTCAAGTCACGCCACATATTCGAAATCTAAATTTTTGATTTTATTAATTATAAACTTTTCAAGTTTTAAGTTTTTGGGAACTTTAGTTCACTTTCAAGTCCCCCCACATGTTCGAAATCCAAATTTTTGATTTTGTTTCGATCGAAAATCTTTAGGTCAGGAAAGGTCACTAAAGAGAATTTTCAAATTTTGAATTTTGGGAGGGCTTTGGTAGCAACTGGTGATTTCAAATTTGGAGCAGTTTCTTCACCATCATCCTTGCCAAATGAAAAAAAAAAAAACATGAAATATCAACACAAAAGATACACCGAGAAGTAAGCTCACCAATCGAATGGAAGCCCAATGCGATATCATATCTATTAAAAAGGCTTTGTGTTCAAGGACGAGTAATATAACAACATAGCTCTCTCTCTCTTTGGCGTTTACATCCCATGAAGGGATTTTGCCATTTGTGCAATCAGCTTCCAATCATCTCTTTCCATGACCAGTTGACTCCAGTTTCGACATCCTATATCACGAAGGTATTGGATGATGTCATCACGCCAGCGTTGTCTAGGTCTTCCTCTTCGACGAGCACCAGCTGGTTGTTGTTGGGACGCTTTTTTATTCATTCTATCTAATGGTGCCCTTTCTACATGACCAAACCATCTAATCCGGTTGGATATAATGAATCCGATTACATCGCAGCCTCCAAGAAGCTGTCTGATTTCATGATTCATTCGGATTCTATACTGATTTTAAAATTAAAGTAATTTTTAAGTAGTAATTAAAAAACCCAACAGAAAATTTGTTGTGGTGAAAATAGTTGCCCAACCTGGTTGTTGTGCTGGGTAACGTTAGTAACTTTTCTAAACTTTTTGAACGGGATTGTTTTTATTAAAAGTTATTTATTGAATATGATTGTATTTATAATGCATTGGAGTTATCACCACAACACTTCCCCCATAGTATCATCGAAGATGAGACGATCTTGAAATTATTGTGCTACAGCACGAAGGAAGCGAGTAGGGGTACGAGTAGTTCTGCCTGCTCGCGTAATTGTAGATGCAGGATGGAATATCTGTTGTTGAGGAATGGGGTCAATCCCTTTTAGTTGATACAACTGTCTTAGCGTCGCGTTTTTTTGTTTCTGTGGAGGTAGAAGGAGAAGACTGAAATGTGTCCGAAGGAGTAGAATGGACATTATCTGTAGAAAACGAATTTTCGTTTGCGCGACTGAAATCAGTTCTCAAAGTAAGTGAGTTTTGAGTTACATCATCTTCAGATTGTTCCCTAAAGCAAGGTTTTAATCTGTCGATTGAAACTCGAATGTGTTGACCTTTACGGTCAATAACGAAATTTTTATCATTGTGGCTGATGACTTTGAAAGGACCTTCGTATGGCGATTGTAGTGCTTTACGTACTAAGTCCGTACGTAAGAAGACATGCAAACAAGACTGGAGATTTTTGGAGATGAAAGCTTTAGGAGAAGTGTGTCTTGATGCAATGGCAGGACGAAGGTGATCAAAATGTTGTTTTAATTGTGAAACGAAATCAGATTGAGGAGTGGAGTTAGAATTTTGGCTAAAAAGTTCTCCAGGAAGACGTATGTTTGTACCGTAAACGAGCTCAGCCGATGAAGATTGGAAATCTTCACGGAAAATGGTTCGTAAACTAAGTAGTAATGACGGTAAAATTCGTGTCCAGTCCGTTCTGTCGTAGGCCATTATCGCGGATTTTAGAGTTCGGTGCCAACGCTTGATTAGTCCGTTACATTTCGGATTGTAACTTGTAGTGCGTTTACGTTCGAAACCGACAAGTTTTGACAAGTCGTTGAAGAGATTGGATTCAAATTGGGAGCCCTGATCAGTGACAATTACTGAAGGTACTCCGAAGCGAGAAATCCAATTGGAGTGGAGAGCTGATGCTACCGTTTCAGCTGTGATATCCGAGATAGAAATGGCTTCAGGCCAGTGAGTATATCTGTCAATGATTGTGAAACAATAGCGTTTGCCCTCAGAGGTAGTGGACCAACAATGTCCATATGAATCTCGGAAAATCTCTGAGAAGTTTGAGGATAATTACCTAATGGAGATTGAGTGTGGCGAGAAACTTTTGCCTTTTGGCAAGCCAAACAGTTCTGTGCCATTTGTCATGCATCTTTTTTAATTGATGGTCAAATGACTTTTTCCGCAAGTAGTTTGGCAGAACTGTGGACTCCTGGGTGAGATAAGTTGTGAAGACTATCGAAAACAGATTGACGAAATTGCTTTGGAATAAAGGGGCGTGGATTACCGGTAGAGGTATCACATAAAATAGTTTTGGCACTAGAATTGCCAAACGACACCGGAAAGGATCGGAATTGAAGTGTGGGACTAGTGTCCACTAATTCCTTTAGTTCGTTATCGTTTAACTGAGCGTCAGCAATATCGTCGTAGTTAATGTTTTCTGGAATTGATATTTGCTCGACACGAGAAAGTGTGTCGACGACTATATTATCGATTCCAGAAATGTGGCGAATATCAGTCGTGAATTGACTGATAAAGTCTAAATGGCGGAATTGGCGAGGACTGGCTTTGGCAGGGTTCAGGGACAAAGCGTAGACGAGTGGCTTATGATCGGTAAAGAGAGTGAAAATTCTACCTTCAAGGACATACCAAAAACGTTTGATTGCAGAGTAAGCTGCAAGAAGCTCGCAATCATAAGCGCTGTATTTCTGTTGCGTTTCATTAAGTCGCACAGAAAAGAAACTAAGAGGTGTCCAACAATCGTCAATTTTTTGTTGAACAACGGCGCCAAGTGCCTTGTCGGAAGCGTCGACCATTACAGCAAGTTGAGCAGAGTGTGTGGGGTGAAAAAGAGTTGTTGCCTCACTGAGTTGCCGCTTGCATAAGTCGAAGGCTTGAATGGCGTCTTCGGACCATTGAATGACACGTTTGTCATTCTTTTTGGAACCTTTAAGGAAATCGTTGAGAATGGCTTGATTACCACCAGCGTGCGGAATGAATCGGCGGTAGAAATTTATCATTCCAAGAAAACAGCAGAGTTGCATAACAGTTTCAGGTCGTTCGTAACGCGTAATAGCATCGACACGTTCAGCAGTTGGTTTGATTCCTGTTGAATCAATGGAATGTCCAAGAAAGTCAATGTTGGTTTTAGCAAAGTTGCATTTATCAACGTTGATAATGAGACCAGCGTCGGAAAGACGCTCGAAAATTGTTCTTAAATGTTTGAGGTGTTCCTCAAAGGTTTCAGAAGCAATAAGGGGGTCATCTATGTAGATGAAAACAAATTTAAGGTCTCGGAGAAGGGAGTGCATAAACCGCTGGAAGGATTGCGCAGCGTTTCGCGAACGAATTCGAAGAGTCTGAACGGAGTAGAAATTGCAGTTTTTGCAATATCGCGCTCATCAATGGGAATTTGATGATATGCGCGAACGAGGTCGATAGTGGAGAAAATTTTGCATCCGTGTAGTTGATGCGAAAAATCCTGAATATGCGGAATCAGATATTTATCAGGAGTAGAGACATTATTTAGAGCACGGTAGTCACCGCAAGGTCTCCACTCTCCGTTCTTCTTTTTAACGAGATGGAGAGGAGAAGCCCAAAGACTGTTAGAAGGTCGACAAATTCCTTGGGATAACATGATGTCGAATTCCGTCTTTTCGATGGCCAGTTTGTGAGGAGCAAGTCGACGATACCTATATGAAATGGGAGGACCATGTGTCTCAATAACGTAAGTAACGTTATGTTTCACAGGTTTGGCAAGATCGTTTTTGGACGTTAAGTCCTTGAAATTTTTGAGAATATCGGTAATTTTGATATGAAGAGAATCGTTGATCAGCGTAAGAGAAGGTGTAGGAGAAGTGGAGATTTTAGCCAATGTGAATAAGGAGGTTAGTGGATCGACAAGACGTCGATTTTTGATGTCCACTAAAAGCCCATATTTATTAAGAAAATCAGCTCCGAGAATAGGGATGGTAACATCGGCGACAACAAAGGTCTGACAGAACGCTCGTCTGAGATCAATGTTTAGATTGAGAATTCGTGTACTATACGTGCTAACTTTAGTTGCGTTAGCTGCGTAAAAGAAGAAGTCTGATTTTCTGTGAAGTTTTTCTTCCACAGTGGCGGGAATAACTGATACTTCGGCACCTGTATCAACAAGGAAATGCTTTCAAGAAGAAATATCGTGGACCAGAAGACGGAGTTTGGAGTGACTGTCATCACACGCCGTCACATGTGAAGAGTCTAATCGTTTTTCTGAAGGAGTAGAGGCAGAGGAATCGGAGTGCTTGGAGAACTGTTTGCACTCTGGATTGCATTTGTTTGCATCTCCCTGGAAAGTATGATGGTAGTAGCAGATACCATCATACATTTGAATTCGTGACTTGGACCGTGGTCGTGTTGGAGAGCTATTCAAATTTTCGTTGCGATTATCGTTTTGATCCTTAGATCTACTCCCGTAATCATGAGGAGATTGGGAGAAATTTTGCCTTTGAATGGCGCTGTGAAGTTGCACGTTTTGTGCTTCCAATTTTTTGAATTTTTCCTCAAGTGACATGATTTCACTTGAGGAAGAAGAAGGAAGAGAAGAAGCGGCAGGGTTAGATACCGCATGGAGCTGAGATCCCCTTAGGGACGCGAGAACGTTGTCTGCTATCTCGGCAGTTTCTTGCAAACTGGTTTTAAGAACCGAGATAGTAGCGCGAACTGTGGGTGGAAGTTTTCCTCGCAAAGGACTTTTAGAGCTTTGTCTGAGAAAATGTTTCGGGATTCAGCAGTCATATCCCGTAAGAGCTGTGAGGGCTTTAGATCTCCAAGGTCAATACCACATAAAACCTTTTTTATGCGGTTTGAAGTGCTGCTGGATAGGCGGGCTAGAAGAGACTCTTTGAGCCTATCATAAGGAAAATCTTAGTCAGGCTTTACCAAGATATCACTGACTAATTTTGCCAGTGTGGGCGTGATCATACTAAGTAGATGACCATACTTAGTGTGTTGGTACTTGATGTTTCCCAACAAGAACTGACCTTCTAGGATAATGAACCAAAGGTCTGGTGTTTCAGACCAGAAAGGAGAAATTTCAATAGCTACTAGGTCACTTTGTGGCATAGTTGCCGAAAAATTAGCTTGAGATGGTAGGGAAGACGGAGCGGAAGTTGGAGGAGGTGGAGGATTTGAAGTAGGACCTCCATGGTTCAGTGCTTCAAGCTGGTCTTCAGTAATCGTAAAGGTTTTAGGTTCGGATGTTCCAGCAGCTTCCTCAGGTTCTGGTGGACTTGCTAAAACTGCTGGGAACGTAAATGAACGGCGGGAAAGCCTAGTTGTGACGGCAACTAGGTAGAAGAGTGCTGAGGCAACAAACACTTCCAATGCATGTCGTTGTGCAAAGACAAAGCCGCATACCCCGACAAACAAGGTAATAATTACAATTAAAATTTCCATAATCGTATGCATTGTGTATATAAAAATATATTTTAAAAAAATGTGAATTCCAATAAAAATAAAAACGCTTGTACACAATATGGTAAACAACACAAATCCCGGTCGAAAAATACAAAAAAAAGTTACCTGGATGTTTTATTTTTGCGAATTCCTGTTATCGGAGGTCACCAGCTTTGGTAGCTTTGGTAGCTTGGAGATGCGTTGATAGTTGTCCAGGTTCAAATTGAGTTGAGTTGATTTGATAGTTAAAAGTTATTTATTGAATATGATTGAATTTATAATGCATTGGAGTTATCACCACAAAGTCACCTACCAAGATTTTTATATCGTGCCGCGGGATGTTATTGATGACTTCTTCGAGTTCTAGAAAGAACAGGTCTTTAATGTTATCTGCTTTGTCTTCAGTAGGTGCATGAACATTGATGATCGTTACATTAAATTTTTGCGTTCGGATTCTCATTGTGCATATTCGCATATTAATTGGGCAAAAGTCGATAACATGTTGATTCACGCGATTATGTATGAGAAAGCCAACTACAAATTCTCCTCCGTTTTCGTGACCGCAATAGTAGAGAGTGTATCCCTTGGCTGTTTCGTGGACTCCACTTCCTGGCCATCTTAGTTCTTGTAACGCCACTATTTCTAGTGTATAGCTATCGATTTGGTTTGTAAGTTTTAGTAGATCTCCTGGTCTTCTAAGGCTCAGCACGTTCCAGTTCGAGTCCGTCCGAGTTCAGTTTCCAAGGTCGTTCCAATAATGAATCCGAGATAATCCGAGGCCTGTGTACAGAATTCATGACAAGTAATTTTTTACGGAGGTGTTATGGGGTGTTAGCCCTTCGCCCAACCCAATTTTTCGTGAATGGGTTCGTTCTGCATCTTAAGGTCACCAGAAACAACCTTTTTACATGTTTATCTAGCGAGCCGCTTGATCCAAAACAGACGCCCGCTATAAACCGCCCCTAACATGGAGAACAGACGCTTGCTACACGTTTATATAGCGAGCTACTTGATCCAAGACAGACGCCCGCTACAAGCCGCCCCTAACATGGAGAACAGACGCTTGAGTTGCATTAGTTTTGTGGCGCCAATGACTCGCCATGGTGCAGAATCATTGAGTATAAGCAGTATTTACTCTGCCCCTCTCAACTACACCAACCTAATTCTGTAATCGTTACCCAGGTAGCACGGCGTGGACGTAGAATTTCGGATTTCACTACCCATGACAACATAGCCCATAATGAAAAGTTAGACCAAAACAAGTATGCAAGTATATGAAATGTGTATGTTCCAACTTAAAGTGACAACTTGTATAGTTAAATATGAACGTTAAGCTATTTATATTAAAACAGATTATTTCACCTTTAAACTTATTATAAAACAAAACATTACAAAATGTAAACATGTGGATACATTGCTTGTTATTATTTCCTTTCTATTATTTAAATTTAATTCATTTCCAGTACTATTCAAAGTTGGTTATAGTACAGCATTCATGCTTCTATTATAAAAGTATACGTATTTGATGGAATCCGTAAGTGCCTTCAAACGAATAAAAATGAAAATGATTATTTCAACACATCGCTATAAATAATTAAGAATTTGAATTGTGGGAAAGTTTTAAAAATTATATATTTAAATCTAAACAAATGTAATAATTCATATTCCAGTCACTAAAACCATCAATCATTATAAACATATCAATAAATAATAAACAAAAATTTACATAAATAATTAACTGATCTTAAAGATTTCTTTACAATTTGTTTGTTATCATACAAATCACTCAATTTTCTATCGTTTCGATCGAACGATCAACAAATTTGAATAGATGGCGCCTGTTATAATTTAAATGGTGACACAATGTTTTTGTAATATAAACAAATAGTATTTTTATTTCTTGTCTAAAATATAATAAATTATTTATATATTTAATTCTTAATAAATTAAAACATAGAAATATAATTTATTAACATTTTTTGTAATCGTGATAATATTAAAATTACAAAATTCTATGTAAAACAAAAAACACAAGAAATATGTTTTGAATTCCGAACAATAGATTATGTACAATAAACCACTCCTGATTCTGTATTTAACAAAACTAGATTTATAAGTAGCAACTCCTTGTAACAGAAATAAAATCAATAAAATTAATAAAACTTTCTTTTTTATTTTAGATTAAATATGCCGCACGATGATGATTCGAAATGTACACCGTATCATACAAGCGGTCAAAAAACCCAACACATTATGTCAAGAATGTTAGATCATAATACACATCCATGGTCATGGTCAAATTGTTCAAAACATTATGTAACCGAATTTTTAGAGTAAGTCAATTTATTACATTATTTATATAAACACAAAAAATATTAATTCCTTAAGATTTACGAACCATAAACATTAAATGTGAAAAGTTATTTTCTTGTTATGTTTGTTTGAAATTTTAATTTATGCTTCGTAAACATAATCTTAACAGACACAACATAAAATGCATTTTCTATAACTTTTCATTATTAAGTGACTGAAAGATTGGTGATTGTATGATAGCTATGCATAGATTATGTTTATACATACTCATTAATATTTAGAGAAAAGTGTGAGAAGGTTTTGATGTTATTGATATGTTTACATAGCAAAGTTAAAATATTGGGAAGCATTAAGATAAAAAAGACTGCATGAGAATTAATTTTTCGTTGAAATAATTAAATAGTTGTTGAAGGTTTTTTAGAATTGAATATGTTAATAGCCAACAAGTTTTGTATGATTATTATAAATAATATAATATTTTCATATTAGTTTACTAAATACACATTTAGTTAGTTCCTAAAAAATTAGTTCTTTGAAGCCAGGTGTCTCTGCCACATCGCAAGATTGAATTGAATGAGTTAGATGCAACCAAGTGCTTTGTTGTATTATTTTTCTAGATTTTTTGTGATCTTTCTTCGTTACTATTTTCTCGTAAGTGCTCGGTTTTCTATTAAATTACCTTATTAGCCCCAACTCGACATAGAATTTTAACTCATTGCTGACATTTCTAGACCGGCTATTTGATAAAGTTCCCTGTTATACAAGGTGCACACTGAAAAAAAACATGTCCTATTTCCAATCGAAATGCAATTGTCTCAACCTCACCGTGCGGTCACATATGGCAAATCAAACTACTAAATTGCTTCAACAACTTTACAATTATGGATCGATGAAGTTGAGACAATCACACGAAATATTTATGTGAAAATAAAATATAGTTCAATTTCTTTCAGGGAAATAGTTATTATCTTTATTCAACTACTGTTATATTGGATATAAGACTATATATTTTAAATAAACCTCATTCTGTTGTTAGGAAAATGTTATCGTGTAGTTTTCCCAATCACAGTGAAATTGTTTGCAAATAATTTTTCTTTGCATGAATGATCAACTGCCAACTTCGAGATGAGGTTGTCATGAACTTCAATTTTTTTTTCAATGCATGTATTGGTTTTCTGCATAGGATCTTGATGAAACTTTGGCAAATGATACAGGTTTACTTGAAAATGGGAGATCTGGATTCATTTCAAATTTGGACAAAATGGCGGGGGGTCTTCCGAACACCTCTAAGTTTAAATCTTGAATAACTTCTGATCCCGTGCTATGATCTTATTGAAACTTAGTATATAAGGTTTTAGTACTGTTTCCAATATTTCTGCATACCAACTTCCGGTTTGTCACTTCCGGTTAAAAAGTTTTTTTTTCAGGTGTTTATCCTTACTGTAGCCTACAATTACCGATCGATTTTCATGAAACGTTGCGAAAAGCTTTTAAATAACATGAGAAAGATTTTATCAGCTTTTGGAGCACATTGGATAAAGGGTTGGGGGGTCCACCATACAACAGGTGGTTTTTTTCACAAGGTTTTTTAAGTTTGTTAGGAGCATAAAACATTCATTCGTGAATGAATTTTGATGAAACTTTGGAAAAAGACGCAAACATGTATGACAAAGATCTGATTAGTTTTTGAGCGATAGTGAACAAAGTGGTGGGGGGTCACTGGAGCACCTGTTTTTTTGAAAGCTCTATAACTTCTGTACCTGATACGCGAATTAGATGAAACTTGGTACATAAGTATGTAGTACGGTTTGAAATAGTTCTGCATCCCAACTTCCGGTTTTTTACTTCCGGTAAAAAAATTTTTTTTGTACTTTTTTGAAGTTTTTCAGTGTCTTTATGCACACTACAGCCTACAATAATGAAATGATTATGATGAAACTTATGGAATAGGGTTCCAATTAGTGTAAGAAGATAATTATCATCTTTTAGGACACATTGATTAAAGTGGTGGGGGTCTACCATACAACTGCTGACTTTTCACACTTTGTTTTTAAAGTTTAATGGGAGCATACAGACTTCATTCATTAATCAATTCTATTCACACTTTGGAAAAAGACGGAAACTTAAATGACAAGGAACTAATTAGTTTTTGGACAATATTGGGATACGTGATACGGGGTCTCCCGAACACCTGTTTACTGTGTCATCATATTTTCAATGTTTGTTGGTAGCACACAGCATTCGTTCGAGAACCAATTTTGATGACACTTTGGAAAAAAATGCAAACATGTATAGCAAAGAACTGATTAGTTTTTGAGCGATAGTGAACAAAGTGGTAAGGGGTGTCCCATACACCTGTTTTTTTTAAAGCTCAATAACATCTATACCTGAAAATCGAATTGGATGAAACTTTGTACATAAGCATTTAGTATGATTTACAAAAATTCTGCATCCCAACTTCCGGTTTTTGCTTCCGGTAAAAAAAAATTTTTTTATTTGTTGGCAGTTTTTTCAGTATCTTTATGCACACTACAGCCTACAATAATGAAGTGATTATGATAAAACTTATGGAAAAATTTCAATTAGTGTAAGAAGATAATTATCATCTTTTGGGACACATTGATCAAAGTGGCGGGGGATCTACCATACAACTGCTGACTTTTTACACTTGGTTTTTAAAGTTTGTTGGGAGCATACAGACTTCATTCATTAATCAATTTTAATGGCACTTTGAAAAAAGATAAAGACTTTATTGACACAGAATTGACTAGTTTTTGGACAATATTGGGATAAGTGGTGGGGTCCTCCTGAGCACCTGTTTATTGTTTCAATGTTTGTTGGAAACATACAACATTCGTTCGTTAAGTAATTTTGATTACACTTTGCAAAAAGATGCAAATATGGAGGAAGGAACTGATTAGTTTTTTTAGCGATAGTGAACAAAGTGGTGGTGGGTCCTCCAAGCACCTGTTATTTTGGAAGCTCAATAACTTCTGTACCTAATAATCGAGTTGGATGAAATTTGGGACATACTCATTTAGTAAAGTTTACAACAGTTCTGCATCCTAACTTCCGCTTTGTCACTTCCGATAAAATTTTTTTTACTTTTTTTCGTACAACAGAATTTATGTTTGTTGGAATACTACTGCCTGCTTTAATATTTTTATTATTAGAACTACGAAGTCCATAATATTGGTTAGCTTCTAATTAAAGTATTTTATGGATATTAGCTCATTATATATCCAGAACACTATGTTTCCAGAGCTGTGGTGAAGTCAGCCTATGCATCAGCGTCGCAAAATTTTTTTTTTGAAGAAGAAGTCAAAGTTTTTTCGCTCCGCATATTTAATTTTTTTGCCGCTTGTCCGCAAGCCGAAATTGGATATCGTGCGGGTGAAAATGTCCACGTAGCTCTCGCTGACACAAGAAAAGTCAGAAAATGCGGAAAAAGAGTAAAAATGCATCAAAATTCTTCGTCTCAAGTTTCAACGTTCGAACAATGTCAACTGAAAATCACCTAAGAAGATTCGACGAGGCTCTAAGATCAATTAAATATGACATAATCGTATTAAGTGAAGTGTAAAGAAAAGATGAAGAGCTTCTAGTAAGAAGAGATTACATACTTTACACAATCACAGAAACTAGAAAAAGAGGATCCGTTGGTATTTTGATCAAGAAGAATTTGAGTGAAAAGGTGCAAAATTTCAAAGCAACGTCTGATAGAATTTGTGCAGTGTCCTTAAAAATTGAATCGTGTAATTCAACATGGCTTGCGGTGATCGGAGACTTTAATGCAAAAATCGGACAATTTCAAGATGAAGATAGTGATGTGATGTGAAAATTTGGTTACGGTGAAAGAAATGAAAGAGGAAAATTGTTAATCGATTTTGCTAGATCTATAACAATTTGATAATCACAAATACAATGTTCAAAAAAAGAGAAACAAGACGCTTCACATGGTGTATGAACAACACAAAGAATGAAATTGATTTTATCATGGTGAAGTCGGAAATGAAAAGCATGATAAAGAATGTAGAAGTGATTAACAAGTTTGAATACGATTCAGATCACAGATTATTGAGAATGACAATGAATCTAAGTGTAAAACCTAAGAAATTCTCATTCAGTCCAAGCATTCAATTAACTGGTGAAATAAGTGAAGAAAGAGAATTTAAAAGGATTCAACACATAAAACTCTTGGATCATCAATCAAAAAGTCACATCGAATTACAAGATGAATACAATTCACTTCAAGACTGTATAATCTCTCCAGCTGATATCTTTAGGAAAAGAAAGGCACAGGAAAAATTAATTTCTAGTGAAACGAAAGAAATTATTAATCAAAGAGAAATGCTAAAATCCAAAAGATATGAGAGTAATGAGATGAATGAAGAATTCGTGAAAATAAGGAAATTGGCTAATAAGATGATTTAAATGGATATCAGGAAGAGAGAGATAAACAAAGTGAAAAGCGCAATCGCAAAGAATAAATCTTGGAATTTAACGAGAAACGGAACAAATAAGGGGAATAATCTCATTCCAAGACTCAAAAATCAGAATGGAGTCATGATCAACGATAGAGATGGAATAATTGAGATTGCAACAGAATTTTATGAAAATCTCTAAGACAGCAAAATAACAAAAGAAATGAGAGATTCACTGACACCCATCCTCAACAATTTTTCTAATGTAGAAGAGTTTTCATTTGACGAAATAGTGAGTGCTCTAAAAATGTTGAAAAATAACAAAGCGACGGGAGAAGATGAAATATCATCAGAAATCTTAAAGTTGAGTGAATCGAGTTTACCAGAGATTAGAAATGTTTTCAACAGAATTCTAAAAGAAGAGAAAGTTCCGAATCAATGGCTCAGGTCAGAGATTATTCTGATTCATAAGAAAGGTGATAAAGGAGACATAAAAAATTACAGACCGATCACAAAGATAAGCCAAATGTACAAGTTATTCGCGAAAGTTATTCTAAACCGCATCAATTATGATCTCGATAATAGTCAGACAGTCAATCAAGCAGGTTTTAGACCAGGATTCTCAACAATGGATCATGTTTTTGTAATGAAACAATTGACAGAAAAGTGCCATGAATATAAAATCCCGATCTTCATCGCTTTTGTTGACTACAATAAGACGCTTGACTCGATAGAACACGCATATCTATGGAGAGCTTTAAAAGATCAAAGAATTCATGATAAGTACATAAGAATCTTGAAAGTTATCTATGAAAATTCAGTCAGCCAAATTAAGATCGATAAGAAAGGAAGAGAATTTCAAATCAAAAGGGGAATAAAACAAGGATGCTGCATCTCACCGAAACTGTTCAATGGAGCATTACAAAAAATAATCAATTCGATTAATTGGTCACAGGAAGGAGTCAAAATAAAAAATAGGTCTTTGAATGAATTGAGATTTGCTGTTGATACTGTCCTAATATCGAATCAAAAAGAGGAATTAATATCGATGATGGAGAAGCTAATGGAAGAATCAAGAAAAGCGGGTCTGACGATCAATGTTGAAAAAACTCAAATAATGACAAACACCGACGAAGATAGCTTTCTAGTTGACAGCACAATAATGAAGAAAGTGGATCACTACAAGTATTTAGGAGTAAATTTATCATTCGAAAGTGATGAACAAGAAAGAGAGATTGATATAAGGATTTCAAATGTGTGGAAAGCTTTCTGGTCTTTGAAAGAGTACTTCAAAGGAAAATGTCCGGTGCACTATAAGAAACGATTAATGGATAGTTGTATTTTGCCGGTGCTGAGTTATGGTTCGCAATGTTGGAGCCTCACACAAGAGCAAAGGGAGAGAATAGCAGTAGCCCAGAGGAAAATGGAGAGAAGCTTACTAAAAATCAAACAGAATGACAAGCTATCCAATGTTAAATTACGAGAAAAAACAAAAGTGATTGACGTTACTAGGCTTACGAGATCAAGAAAATGGCAATTTGCAGGACACATACAAAAGAGAACAGATGGAAGGTGGACAAAGTATATTGAAGACTGGTTCCCGAATACGAGAAGGAGGGTAGGACGTCCAAGAAGGAAATGGATAGACGAGATTTATGATGCGGATAATTTTTGGAGAAGAACGGCCCAAAACAGAGAAAAATGGAAACGAAGAGAGAATTCTTTTGTTCTTATGAACTGAATACAGAATAAATAATAATAATAATTTAATAATTCCCCATTTAATTTTAAACACTAGGAGAAGAAGTTCGTAGTCATGAATGACAGTTACTAGAAGTTTCTTTTCACTGTAAAAAAGCTTTGTTGGATGCAAGGGAGGTAATTTATAAATAACTTTAAAGACTTCTGTAGTTGTGAGGTTCTGTAATTGTTTTAGTTTGGTAACTGCCGACGAATTCCAAATAGGATTCAAATATAATAGTCTTGAATATACATATGCAAAATAAATAGACCATAATGTATCCATGTCAACAAAGTCTCTTGACCTTTTTGTTGCAAATGTGTAGGGTAAAATTTTGTGTTTTACGGTATCAATGTGTGAATGCCAATTAAGTTTAGAATCTATATCAAAGCCTAAAAATTTTACAGTATACACGCGTTTAGATCCAAATTTAATGGTATCAGGAACCTCTGGTAAATTAGGCTTATCAAATATTATAAAATTGGATTTATCGAAATTTATTTTGAGCATATTATCTGTGAACCAAGTCTGCAAGCATACAATATCTTTTTGAATATCATTATAGATGATGGATAATGATTTACCGATATAAACTATTGCCAGATCATCCGCATTTGACCTAAAAATTAAAAAAAACATAATTTAGTTCTAATTGGCGAACATCTTAAACACTAAACGGCAATTCATTATTTATCTCTTATTCTGATCAAAGTTTCATAGTATTTTGTTCGTCAAGGGAGTAAAATGATAGATTTTTGCTCGAACGAAAGAAATTGCCTTTTTCAAGTAAATAATGTTGTTGGTACCCTTCCGACAACCATAATAATAGGATTATTTTTTTAATTTTTGCAACCATAATTGTGTGCGTTATTATGCTTACCACAATAAAATAAACAGTTGTAAATTTGATTCTGTTGCGCAAAGATTTTTAAATCAATGCAACACAATAATAATATTTTATTGAGTAAGTGTTTATAGTCCCTGGGCCTTCACCTACTTAATTTTCTGATTACCACATATTTTATACTTCGTAAGGCGTTTGTCCTTGACGAGTCCTACAACTTTTTTATCTGCCATTTTCCTTGATTCGGCCGCTTTTTCCCCCGGGAAACTCCGAAACATGGCGATTTCCCGGGGTCTTGTATATTTATTACCATAATTTTGTTATTTATTAAAGGGGGTGGAAATTTGTTTTAGAAAACGAGGGTAAATTTGTCCGACAAAAAATTGTCTGGTTTTGTCGAGTCCGACAACTCAAAATACCAGGGTATTGAAAATCAATTACCACAGGATTGTTTAACAAAAATTAGTGAAATTGAAAAGACCAGGGCCAAACCGTTATAAATATCGAAATAGACGAAAAATTCTTAGTAGTATACGAATGGTCGGAAAATGTAGTTAATGGTCTAAGTAATTAAGGAAAAATCGACCGAACTGAGTAAAAGTCCGGGAAAGGGGTGGGGGTTGTAGTATATACGATTTTAGGGGTTTGTATTAGTTTTTTGCGATTTGCGACTAAACTATGCATTCTATCGAAAAAAATAGATGTAAAAGTTGTAGATAATAAAAAAATCTAAAACTATTTACTGGACATTATTGACCATAACCACAAAATTATCGATAAAGATGCAAAAAACCGTTTTTTTGTTTTTAATTTATAACTATCGCAAAAGATTTTAAATTTACATGAAACTCGGTGAAACTGTTGTTTTTTGTGTTTCAAACAGTCTCAAATTTTTTCAAAGCGAAATATTTAATTTTCGATTTTTTATGTTGAAAATTATAAAAAAGACCTAATTTTCAATCGAAAAATTTGGCTAGGAAATTTTCGATTTTTGAATTTTACCAGTGCTTATTTTTTTCGTTGAAATCCCGAAGCTCGTTACTGGAGGGTATGGGGCCACTGAACACGAATATGATGTCTGCGATGACCTTCGGAGTACCTAGGGGCCAGGGCGGGTATTTTTTACTTGCGAAAAGAGTAATATAAATAATAAATATTACCCGCCCTTGTCCCTAGGTACTCCGAAGGTCATCGCAGACATCATATTCGTGTTCCGCGGCCCCAGAAACCCTCGAGTAACGAGCTTCGATCAATTTCGAGCTGAATTTATGGATAGTACCAGGAGATGAGTGAGACATATCCGCCCTGGAACCTAGGTACTCCGAGGGTTATCGCCGACATCATATTCGTGTTCAGCGACCCAAAAAACCCCCGAGTAACAAGCTTCGATCAATTTCGAGCTGAATTAACAGAAAGC